>JBAMAV010001153.1:0-572721 GCA_037043315.1 Amiota communis | reverse complement strand
CATAATTTCGTTATGCACCTTATGATGAAAAAAAAATGATATACTTTTCTATGACATAGAAATATACATAGCCTTTTTGCTGCCAACACGATGTCATTTTATATGATGGATTTTTCATGAATGTTGTGTTGGCGATAATTTTTTTTTTAGATTTGAATAAATATTTTTCCTGATTTTTGTGTGTTAATTAACGGCGGCAGTTCGAAACCAAAGAATATAAAAATGTATAGACTGTACAAATGCGGTGCTTCTTTATTTTTTATCCCAACAACAAATTGTATGCTAAAAATAAAATTTCGAGGAACATTGCGCACAATTTAGTATCCTCTTTCGCTATAAGTGGATATACTTTTACAGCAAATTCGTGAAATCTTCTAACGACATTCGAACAAAATTTTTGTAACATTCCTCGTTAGCCAACACCCTTAATAAATTTTCTTCTGTGGAAAATATATCACGTCTGATGATTAAAGAATCGATTCATATTTTTCTCTTTCTTTCTCTCCTTTCCCGTTTTCTCTTCAAAATAGCTGCACATTATTTTTAATTTTAAATATTTTACTTTACGTTTTTTTTTAACTGTTATTCTTTAATATTAAAAAACAAAGAGAAACTATGACACAGACTTGTCAACTTGCGGATGTAAACGAGAGTCAGTTGGCAAGTCGCTACTTTCAGGCTCGGACGGAAAGGAAAAATATGATGAAATTCTTCATCATATTATATGATGAAGTGTTCACATGATCATATAATATGATATATTTTTTTAACAATTTATATGACAAACATGATATTTCTATGACATAGTTTTGCTGCCAAACGGTTCATAATTTTTTTTTGTCATATAATAAGATATAAGTACATACATACATCATATTTCTATGAACGTGGGGCAGCACCTTAAAAAACGAAATATTGTCAACAGGTAGCAAGAACAAGAGCGATAGATACATAATTGACCGCTTTTACATTCTCGAACTGTGCGGCAGAATTTTCTCATCCGACTTTTGCTTGCCGGCAAGCGCGCGCGCGGGTTGGCTATGTAGCTGTCGGCAGCCTTGTCCGATGTACCACAGACAAAAATTTCGCTGCCTTTTATTTCGTTGTCTTCTTTCGCCTCTTTTGTGTGCTATTAGCTGTTATTTTTGAAAGGGTAAAAGTCCACTTTTTCATGTTTCGAGATATTTAATGGTTCGCATATGAATTAATTTAAAAATATTTGCAAATGTAAATCAATTATATATTATTCTATGCAATAAAGTAAAGAAATGATGGAAAATGATAATACAAAAAAAAAAAAACTGATTCGTAAGTCTTTCGTACAATGTGAATCTTTAGATATGGTATGAATAGAAGCGTGGTAAAAAATGTAAACAAGCCCAACAAATATAACACACACAATACTCTCTTCTAGAAACTCTTAAATGCTGAATTTGGATTTCTTTAAATGTAGTAGGAGTTTAAAATCCAATTGAGCCTAGAAGTAAATTTTTAGGCTATCATAGAATATATTTTAATCATAGATCATAGTTTATAATTATATTTTAGTTCTAATTAATAAAAAATAAATAAATGCTCCGGTCTAACAAAGAAAACAATATTTTTTGTTTTAGAAAATTAACTTCATTTTTTTACATACTCTTCTTCTTGGGTGATACATTTCTTCCAAACAGAAATGTGAACAATATGCTTGGCGATGAAACACACACCAGCATACGAAAAGAAAAATGAGGAGAAATAAGAAAAAGTTTGTTTGTTAGTCCGTTAGTTATCGAAATTTGCAGCAGAATTCACTCATCAGACTTTTGCTTGTAGACAAGCGCGCGCAGGGGTTGGTTATGCAGCCGTGTCCGATGTACCACGGACAAAAATTTCGCTGCCTTTTTTTCGTTCTTTTCTTTTCACCTCTTTCGTGTGTTTGTTCGTAGAGTGAGGATGCATGCGAATGCATGAGAAATGAAAATTATAGCATGGAATGTGAAGAAATTTGCTTTGCTCTGTCGTTATTGCTTATAAATACAACTAGGTTATAATTTATAACTATAATAAGATTATAGACCAGATAGATAGATAGATTTATGATCCAGTCTAACAAAGAAAACAATTTTTGTTTTAGAAAATTAACTCTACTCTGTAGCACTCGATCAATTTAAGCATAAATTCCTCGTCATCACTCCCACTCTCATCCATGTTCAGAATTAATTCCACACAATCTATAATTTCATTTACCTTTTCAAAACTCATTTTAAATCTAAATAAAATGCATATACAAACAAAAATGTAAACAAAGTGTTTTGCGATGAAACATACTCTAGCATACGAAAATAAAAATTAAGAGAAATGAGAAAAAGTTCCAGACAACAAAAGAGAATCGATAATAAGTTCGAACACAGAGTTGGATAATGTAAAACCCGACTTACGACAGTCGCACAATGTATAAGCAAGCTAGACAGAACCATCAGACATCAAAGGAGAATCGACGATAAGGCCGAACACCGAGTATGATAATCTAAATCATGACATTGCAGTGCACACATTCTCACACTAGGACGTAGTCAAGTACGGGCGGGGACATAGTTATTTCATATTTTATTACTTATCAAAATTGTATGGAAGATCAAGTGCTGTATCTTCAAAAGATAATACAAATTTTGGTAAGGAACATCGAAGATTACTATCAGGATAATAAAATTTATTTTTTTTGTTTTCATTAATAAACGTTTTGACAGTATGCATATTATTCGTTTTTCCTTGCCCCACCCTCTAAACGAAATCCTAGTTACGCCAATGTCTCACCAACAAACATCTTTGTGAGAGTGTAGGTTTGGTTGGCTGTGCGGGCTAATGCGATACATGCACTGGATTTATGTATCTATCGCTCTTTTTGTTTTTGCTACCTGTTGACAATATTTTATTCAAAACAAATAACCTAATAAGTATTTTATTTTTCATATTTTATTTCTACGCTTTGTAAATTAAATATGATGTATCATCTGATGATGTTGAGAATATAATTCACCCACTGAAGACGAAGAAATCTCCAGGTTTGGACAATATTCCTAATATATGCATAAAAAACTTACGTTTTCTTGCTTCCATCTTTAAATATTGTCATCATAGCCATTCCAAAACGACAGAAACCACCTGACTCGCCCTAAAACTACCATCCTATCAGTTTATTATGCTGGTTCTCGAAATTAATCGAAACCAGAAAGAAGGCTATCATTGGCTATGCCAAATATGTAATACTCTTCACACTCCTCCAGGTTGCATCCAACCTTCCTTTCTTAGCATCACTTAATTCTCTTTTTTTTAATAAGAACATTAATTTAAATGGGGGTTTGTATGGGAGGTACCCCTCCTGGTAACCCTAGGACCATGAAATTTACATGGTTAATGGACATAGATCAGAAACTTATAGTGTCCAGTGTGTTTCAGTTCGATACGTCAAAACACAAAAAACTTTTTCTAATAAGAACTTAATTTAAAGGGGGTTTATAAGGGAGGTACCCCCCCTAGTGGTCCGATTCAGATGACAAATGTGCTGCGTATGGTAAAAAGAAACCTATGTGCAAAATTTCAGCTCTGTAGCTCAAAAACTGAGGGACTAATTTGCTTCCAGACGGACATGCGAACATGGCTAAATCAACTCGTCTCATCGAGCTGATCACAAATATATATACTTTATGTGGTCTACGATGTCTCCTACTGTGTGTTACAAACTTCATGACTAACTTATAATACTATTCACTCCCGTGAAGAGTATAAAAATCATACGGCAGAAGCTTAACTTGCATCTAAAAGCACATGCTATTATACCAACAACTCAATTTGCTTTCAGATCCCATATGTGTTGCATTAATCCTCTTCTTAAGCTTAAACATTTTATTAAGCAGAATATGCAAGATAAGAAGTCAGTCAATCGGTCTGGTTACTTTAGATATACAAGCAGCGTTTGATACTGTATGACATGACGGCTTAATAAACAAATTGATGATTACAAACACGCCTGTTTATCTTACAAAAATTGTGCAAAGTTTTCTCACCCATCGACAGTTTTTCGTCGAGTTAAGTGGAATTCAATCGGACACTAAGAATATTACTGCTGGGGTACCCCAGGGATCAGTCTTGGGTCCGGTTTTGTATAATGTATACACCTATGATGTACCTACTTATTCTTGAAAATTGCACAGTTTCCACTTTTGCAGACGACACTGTGCTTTACTGTACGGGTATGCAGATATACAAGGTGGCGCAAAAGAAGTCATCCGATGTTGTTTGGCTCTTATTTTTTTTTCTAAATGAAAAACTTCGATTCTGTTTTTTGATTATGTTTATTTAGACCTTTAGAATTAATTGTGTTAAGTCGAGAAGATGATATCGGACAAATGGGCGCCGTCACAATTGATTGCCATACGGGCTCGTTTTATGGCATTTTCCATCACTTCGGCGAGCGTTTCGGGCGATAAATTCTCGCATTCGTGTCGGATATTTTCCTTGAGGGCTTCCAAGGTCTCAGGCTTGTTGATGTAAACACGGGACTTCAAAAAACCCCATAAAAAGAAGTCCGGGACCGTTAAATCAGGCGATCTGGCGGGCCAGTGCAAATCGCCAAAACGCGAAATTAAGCGACCCGGAAACGCGTCCTTAAGAATGTCGGTTGTGGCTCGTGCAGTGTGTGCTGTTGCTCCGTCCTGTTGGAACCACATGTCCACCAGTCCTAATTCGTCCAGTTCGGGCAGTCGGTGTCGGACGGCGGGGAAATCGGCGACGGAATTCACGCTGCGCCAACACAACGGACGAATTGTTACGCAAAAAAATAGACACAATTATTCCGCGTTCTTGGGGAGTGTATCGCTCCATGGCTTATTCACTTGTATTCTGTATCTGTCTAGTCCACAAATGTCAAAACAGATTTGACATTGGCGGCCATTTGAAAATGAGAGCATCTTCCAATAGGGTGATTTCTTTTGCGCCACCTTGTACATAATACCTTTCAAAACTCTTTAACTGTCTTGGATACTTATTACAAAAAATGAAAATTGTTGTTAAATATTGGCAAGACTAGCGCGATCTACTTCACAAGAAGGAGAAACACTTACCCAATGCTAATCTAAATATTAATAATACTAATGTTCATTGGACTAATAGCGTATGATATCTATTTAGAATTATACTTAGACAAAAAACTTACATTTAATGTACACATTGGTAAAACGCTGGATAAAATAAACAAAGCTATTTGTGTACATTATCCGCTTATAAAACGGAAATCAAAACTTTCACTTGACAACAATCTTATAAAATTAAAATCGATATTCAGCCCAATTTTACTATATGGGTCTCAGGTTTGAGGTGATTGTGCTTCCACGCACGTAAATAGACTTCAAATAGTACAGAATAAATTGCTTAAAATGTTACTCAATTTACCATTTTATTTTTCCCCTACACGAAAACATGAAAAAGCCAATGTAAAAATAGTTCAATACAACTTAAATTTTAATGATCGCAACTTACGTATGTAATAAAATGTATTATATAAGATTGCTTGTAAATTGGTTCTTATATGCAATTTACACCAAAGCACATCAACATCAACATTGATGTGCCTACTGATACGTATCAGATTCGACAACAACCACAAGGAAAATGACGTCATTCAGGGATTGTCGTTGTAGAATGTGATGGGGATCAATAGTCGCATCAAGAACTGATGTGCCTTGATATAAAAATTAATAATGGTCTCTGTAGACATTTTCTGCAAGTGCTTCAAAATTTGTTTGTGTTTTCCCGCTTTTGCATCACTAAACAGCAGCTGATGGCTCAAAACTTTGTTAAGTAAACCATAAATTGTCATATTTTTTAAAAGAATTTAATAAAATAAGTATCAGGAATGAAAAAGGGAATTGCAAGAACTATTTGCATATGTTGCAAAATGTTCTAAATCATGTATTTTTCACAAATTTTTGGTTTTTACTTAAACAACGTGCTCGCAAGTTTCAAAAAACATCTGTTCGTGATGCAAAATATCCGGTGTAAACGAAAAACCCCATCAACGTGATGTACTTTGGTGTAAATTGCATATTAGTTCTCTAATTGATGTGATAAGATTATTTAAGTACCAAAACTTAGTTGTTTAGTTACGTTAGTGTTAAGTTTTAGTATAACTAACTAGTTTTAAGGTTTTTTCCCCTTTATCCTTAATTAAATCAAGTAAAGCAATTAAAGTATATAACTTAAGTTAAAAAAAAAAAAAAAATTTCAGTAGTTAAAACTCAAGGATATAACTAAACTCTGTAAAAATCAAATTAAATCAAATTATGAAAATTGTAGGTATAACTATGAATTATTGGGTAAATACATATAAAAAAAATGATGTATGTAAAATACAACCAACCAACAAACGAAAATTTCAAGAGAGTTCTGTCTGCACGCATATAAGTATAATACCGCACTTGCTCTGTCAATAAAAGCTCTTATGCAGTCTATTCTCCTGTCTAATAGACATATCCTCTGAAGGTGCTATCTAATAGACAGACATGAAATGTTAAATATATGCGTTCACTGTTATCGCTCTGTACAATGGATGCAAATGTGTTTTCTTGTTTGTTCGCGTTATTTGTGGAAAAAAAATGAAAATTATGAAAAAAGAAATGTGTTAAAATCATTGCGTGATCATAGTGTTCCATTTTCAATGCCGGACATTATTTACAAATAATAATAATTACAAATTACTTCATCGTGTTTTTGATTTCCATTTTTGCATAGTAAAGAAGAAGCATTTGCAAATACCATATGATTAAATGCAGGGTTGCCAACTTAGCGGAAAAGATAGATTCAGAACAAAAATTATAAATAGTCAGAATTACTCGGAGAACCCCCTAATGTCCCGGTGTCACAGAGACCAGAAACGGCACCAGGACCAGATTTCAGTACATTTGCACCAGAAAACGAAAAAGCAGGGTCGCATTGGGAAAACTGTGCGGTCATGTTGCATAAAGATTGGCACCAGATTCCCGTGTATTAGCACCAGCACCAGAAACAAGTACTTTTAACTTCTTTTCGGTGCCGTTTTTTTGTTTTGATTGCTATCCGTTATTTTAATTTAATTTAGTTTTAAATATGAATTTCTATTAGTTTTCAAGTTTACTTTACTTTACAATGGTTAACAATGAATTGTTATTATTTATTATTTCATTTTAATTTTTATATTATTAAAATGACTGAAAGTTGAATGTTATTATTTTGTTTGTTAATTTTTGCAATATCTTTCACCTTAAATTTTATTTATTTTAAGCTTTTATCACTTCACTTTGCTTTTTCACTGTGATCAAAACAATAATAAGGATTTATGGTTCCGTTCTATGTGGCACAGTCTCACAGCACCAGAAACGGGCCAGAAAAAAACGGTGCCAGAAAGTCATTACTGTTTTCTGGTATTGGTGCCGTTTCTGGTCTATACGACACTGGCTCATAAGAAACATCAATTTTCATTTTTTAAATGCATTATTTTAAAATATTTAATATTTCACACATATGTAATTTCGTTTTCTTCTAAGTTGGCAACCCTGGTTAAACTAACGTTTACAGACCCTTGAAAATGATGTGCAATGCAACAAAATACACGCTATTAGAAACTAGACAGCTGCGTGGCTTCGCTCACACCTGAAAAGCAATAGAATGAACTCGAATTGATTTGAATTGAGTGAAAGCGAGACAAGAAATGAATGAATATGCATGCGACTGTGTTTTGAGTTCGAAAGCAGTCAGCATTCTGTGAAATGAGTTATAAGGAATTAAAACGAATTGAAAACTGCACAATAGCCGAACACATCCGAATTAATTCAAATTCGTTTGATTTGAGTGAAGCGCGCAGTCGTACAAGGAAATGAGCGGACGCAGACGAGTCTGTAAATGGTTGTGTGTATGTATATACGTACTACAAAATATATTATGTTGTTTTTGTTGTTTTCTTTCTTTTATTTACGCACAGCAAAACAACAACAACCCTTTGTTCTTATGCAAAAAAATGATGGTATTCGAATTAATTCGAAAACAACTTCTCACTCATTCAATTCATGCATCTTTGTGTGAATGTTGTGCGACTGAGTCTGACGTGAGTGCACAAATTCACTCGAAATCTTTCGGCGTCGCTTTCTATTTCACTGAGTTTATATTGAGCATCGTTGATTCGAACTAGAGCTGTGCGTGATCGTGAACGAGTGACGAAATTACGTGAAAAATCGTGAAAGGGTTCCTTCACGAAAATTCACGACATCACGGAAATTCAAGGAAATTCACGTCGCCACGAAGATTCACAATGTCACAGTATATGTACATCAAATTTTTTCTAAACAGAATTTTTACTCTCTAATTATATCAATAAAGAAATTCAAAGTATACAGTCAATCATTGATTTTTGGAAATCGCAGAATGATTTGTTTCTGTTCCAAAAATTAGCCCGTCAAACACTTTGTGTTCCAACATCCTCAACGACGAGTGAGCGAGTGTTTTCGACTTCAAGTCGTATAATAGAGGAACGTGTTTACTAGGTAGTAATTTAGACAAAACACTATTTTTAAATAAAAATATGAATATTATTGTAGAATAAGCTAGAGAGTAAGATTATGTTAGCAAAAGCTAAAAAATAAGAGTTCATTAATAAGAATAAATTTAAATAAATAATATCTATAAACACATACAAAATAATTTATTATACCACAGCCTATAATAACATAAATGCTTAGACTACGCGACTTTTAAATGTATGATGAACTAAGAAAATTTTCGTGCGTGATCGTGAAAGGCCAAAAAAACCGTGAATTTTCGTTAATGTGACAGAAATTTTATTTCGTGAATGTGCATGTTCGTGACGGAGAATTTCGTCACGCGCACAGCTCTAATTCGAACGTTATTTTTTTTGCCAACATGTAGACATCTATTGAGCTGATTCACACACAAATACATTGTAGGAATATTTTTTACCGAAGTACGCTGCTAGACATACACGACAGATTCGTGCTAGACAAATATTTTCAACTTCGTTATTATTGTGCACCGATACGGCAAGCACATTTCATACAAATACAAAAACACGACGAAACCGAACAGAAACGTCGATCGTTCGGCTTAAATTGTCGGCAGTGTCTGTGGTACAGTAGCCAAAGCTACCCCGTAAGCGTCGTAAGTTTCTTGCCCACAAACACATGACTTCGACTTGTATTCTGCCGAAAAATATTTCTGTGTGAATGGGCTCATTACAAACATAGTTAATAATAAATTTCACATAAGTGTTGAGAAGTGTATAAAAAAATTCTCAATAAAATATAGTGATATTAATACAATTATTATATATCTTTCCAGTTACACCCAGTCAAATTGAACGCCTATATTCCCGATTTACTTCTCTGGATCGCAATGATTGTGGAACTTTATCTCGCGAGGATCTTATGCGAATACCAGAACTGGCTATTAACCCATTATGTGAACGCATTGTACACTCTTTCTTTGCAGAGAGTAGCGATGATCGTGTGAACTTTCGACAATTTATGAATGTGCTAGCGCACTTTCGACCTCTTCACACTAAGGATATCAAACTTAATAGTCGCGAAGAAAAGCTCAAGTTTGCTTTTAAAATGTACGATCTTGATGATGATGGCGTTATTAGCCGTGATGAATTGCTTTCTATTCTGCACATGATGGTGGGTGCAAATATAAGCCAAGATCAACTAATGAGTATCGCAGAACGTACGATTTTGGAAGCAGATTTGTGTTGCCAGGGTAAAATATCTTTTGACGATTTCTGTAAAGCGCTAGATCGTACCGACGTGGAACAGAAAATGTCTATAAGGTTTTTAAATTAGAAAGGGCAAGCAGAACAGATCAATCAAATCGTGTAATTAAATCTTCATATGTTTCAGTTTTGCGTAATGAATATGAATAATTATATTTTCCCGTTAAATACACTTCTAATATGTTGATTTCCATTGTGAAATTAAATCATTTAAAACCATTTTTGTTAAGCGATATATACAGTTTGCCACATAAACACAGCACTGAAACTACACTGAACATCATTAAAATGATAAACTACTTATGTATTCAAAAAAATGTTATATGCAGATTATGATTATGAGGACTAGCGAGTGTAGTTAGTACGCAACAAATTTTTACATTGGTAGAGTTTGATGAAAGTAGAGTGGAGATTTTAGTTCATTTATTGCCTGATATTTATTTGCGTCACAGCTTTATGATAGGGTGTTGTAAATGTGTGTAAGGTGGAGTTCAATGAGGTGGATTTAGAAAATGTTGATAACTATCGCTGGATGGAAGTGATAGTTATTTGTGTTGCTGCGAGGAAGTAATTATTGTGTTGGTGATTATAGCTGGATGGAAGTGGTAGCTATTTGTGTTGCTAGGTGGAATTAATTATTGCGTTGCTGACTAACGCTGGATGTAAGTAGTAGCTATTTATGTTGCTGGGTGGAAGCAACTTTTGTTGTTGACAACTATCACTGGATGGATGATAATTGTCACAGATGGTAGTGACAGGTAGCTATAAGTGGATTTAAAATAAAGGAAAAGATAGTGACGAGTGGAAAGAGTAACTTTATTATTATTATTTCTGCTTTGAGTTCACTGCTACAAAACTCGAAATGATTGTGCAAGCGAGATAGCTGGAATAGTTCCAGCTGGCAAGGCTGTCCAAGAAGAAGAAGAAAAGACAGAAAGCAAAAAGTGAAAAACGTGTGGATAAGCGTGAGTCTGTGAAAACAAAAAGAAAATTCATGAAGAAAGTAAGAGAGCAGCCAGATCATCGCGTTAATGCGGCAGGTAACCCGTCTCCGACATACACTCCGCGCCACTTGAATAGGACACCTAAAAAACTTTTTTTTAAAGCTTAATTTTGCAGATCCAGAAAAATACCATTTATTTTTTTAATTTTTAATGAATCTATAAATAATTCCAAACCAATTTCAGAAGGATTTGTTTTTGTAACTGATACAGTTAATTTGTTACAAATTTTTTGGTAAAGTAGCTATAAAAAAACACGCAGATTTATGCACCACTTGAATAGAACACTTCTTCAAAAAAGCAGTTTATTAAAATTCGTATGTTTCCAACATGTGTAATTCTTCTTTTGGAGTACATTTAATTATTGTCAAATGCATTTGAAATTTTTTAGTAGTGGGTTGTGCCCCCTTTTTGCTCCAAAACTTCACAGATCCTTCTTGGAATTGATTCGTACAACTGGGCTAAATAATTGAGTGGTACAGTGGTACAGTTTCTGTGTTAACCATCCCCAAACATGTTCGATGATGTTGAAATCCAGTGAGTAAGGTGGCCAGCTTAAAAGAGCCACTTTCTGGCTTTCAATATAAGATTTGACGCTTCGGGCAGTATGGATTGGCGCATTGTCATGTTGAAATGTCCATTGCAAGGGTCCAAAAAGGTTGTGGAAGAATGGAAATTCATTTTTTAGGACACCATTGTATGCCATCGTATTCATTTTTGTTGCCAAAAAGTGTAACTCACAGGTGCCGTAATACGAGATCGCTCCCCATACCATGATACCACCACCCATGCTATGTAGGCGGTCGAAATGATGGGCTTCCTTTCGTAGGTCATGGAAATAATAAGTGTAGCCATCGGGTCTATCTAAATTTATTTTTTTTTCATCTGAGAATATGACGCGTTGCCACTCCATAATCCAGCTCATATGGTTACGGCAAAAAAGAAGGCGTTGCTTCTTTCGAAGTGGATTCAGTGGTGTTTTTTTTTTTATTTTTAACCTTTTTAAATGTTCAGCTTTCGATATTACACGCCGAATAGTGGTTAGGGTTGCGTTAAGTCCACATTTTGCCTTGATTTTGGATATTGAGTCGTGAGAGTTTGAGGCTTTTCTCAAAATAAGTCGTCTGTCCGCATCAGAGAGGACACTTTTAGTACGGCCTTTCATGTTTTTTACATATTTTAACTCGTTAGCTAAGAATGCGGACACCACTTGTCGGCTTCTTTCGTTTTTTTTTTTACGATAGATAGACCACTGTCCTTGAAAGCTTTTATTTTTCCTTTTTCTATCTCCGTTAAGGCTTTTCCTCGACCCATTTTATTTAAATTTGATATTTAATAATTCGAACTTATCTCAAAAAGCGATTTAACAAAAAAACGTGTGCACACAGCACATGTAGAAGTCTAACTGAACAAATGTTCTATTCAAGTGGCGCAATAATTTGTGCATGGTTTTTGATGGATATCAAAACAAAATAGCAAAATGCATATAACGGTTTATTTCCAGCGCTCAATTTTTTTCATATCGACAACTAAATAGTCATTGAAAAAACACTCAAGAAAAAACCATTAATTGTAATGTTAATTTTTGAGTGATTTGCATTTATACTGACGGTTTACAGGGTGTCCTATTTAAGTGGCGCGGAGCGTATAAGTAGATGTAGGTATGATTACAGAAAAAACAGTTTTCCAAGAAAACAAAAAGAAGGCATGTCAGTTTCAACACTATAACATAAATGTTTGCATAAGTGCAGTTCGAATATCTGTTAATGTCTTTTTGACGATATGTCTAATTTATCTTTCCAAGTCATAATCCCAAGGTATTTCATTAAACTATGTTTTACTTTTGGGACCCGTTTGTCACCCTTACCAATGCATCCACGAATTATCATCGCATTGCATGGGTATGCAGTAAAGGTGTGTATTAATTGCAACCATTACTTATAATATGACGGCATTTACACGAACGTCATTTAATCGTCGATTTTCTTTGGTGAAACTGATTATGAATATGTGAGCAATCCATTTAAATGAATGTGCCTTGAGGAACATTCACGAACTTGTTCATTATATGTTCAAATATTAACTTTAGTTATTTCAGAACACAATGAATGAGGGATGAAAAAATCACTTTGAACAACAATAACGAATAATCGCAGGCGATCGAGGTGAGCGCACACAAAAACACAATGTTAACTCTATTTGACGTCACCAGCATATATCAGTAACGTAGTAAAATACGTTCCACTCTATTTGTAAAACTAAACAAAGCAATTGTGTTCTTTTTCTCAACTCTCTCCCTCTCTTTGTTAATGCGTAGAATATTTACTTATGCGCTAACTTCACCTCGCTCCCAATATACAAAACACAAGAAAATATTTGAACAAATAATGAATAAGTTTATGAATGTTACTCAAGTCACATTCATTTAAATGATAATTATTGATTGATATTCATTAGAATGATTTGCTCTCATATTCATCATCAGTGAGCAAATCAACATGTGAATGCAATATTAATCATACCACAGAAGCAAAATATAAGTGAAACTCAAAATCAATTCAATTGAATTTGATTGAAACATGTAATCATTTTATAATAAACTAGCGTACCCGGCGCTTTTGATTTATTAAATGCACAGGTCTAGTATGCAGCCATATTCCATTACTTGAGTTCGTCAAAAAGTATCAAAAAGACGTAAAAATATTTCTTAATTTTCGGTTTCACTTCCTGCTGTGCTTGTTATGAAACGTTTCTATATGTGTATAAATTAAAATTACCAATTTTTATTATGTAACGACGAAGAAGAAACAGCAAAACATTTGTTGTGGGCTAATAGACCAGAATTCGACACCAAGAGGAATTGTAAATCTTTGGAGGTTTCAATAAGAGTGCACAAATTAATTTTTGTGTCTGCATCGTTAAGAACAACTTCAATTTTCACGAAGCACACGGCGAATTCATCCGTACAAGATTCATCTTACTCAGGAGCTCAAACCAGCAGACTATGCAATGCGACGGCAATTCGGTCAATGGTTAATGGATCAAAGTGAAGTGAATACCGATTTTGCGAAAAAAAATCGTTTTTACCGATGTAGCGCAATTCCACTTAAATTACTTTTTTTGCAAATGGGGCCAAAATTACAGAGACTGTTTTCAGCACTCGTTACAGAAATTCTGGTGTCAACCGTCGTGCGATTTATTTCCTTGATGTTTTGTGAAGTCTCGGGCTTCTGCGAGAAAACCAAAAACGATTTCTGAGCTCAGGGCCGAGATAACGCGTCATCGGTTAGATGCAAAATGTGAAAATGTCATCGAAAATTTCATTTCTGGTATTAGAGCCGCGAGGGTTATACGCCGGATATTTTATTCCATACTTAATTGGAACTTGTTTTTATTTGTATTATCTATTGAGTCACCCGAAAAGAAAATCTTGGAACTCTTAATGAAAACCGACTCTTGCATCAGCTGTTATTTTGGAGTATGTTAGGTTAGGCGAATACATGCGAGTTCAACCAGAAGCCTGACAGCCCATTGTGATGACTGACTATAGTAGAAATTATATGGTATCCACAGTTGGTCTCAGACCTCTAAAACCAAAGTGAAGAATTTACGAGAAGAGTCAGGTCCCCCAATGGATATTTTGCCAAGCTACCCAAGAACGATTTTCCGAGAAAACACAGTCACATAGGAAGTGATACCTCCTGATCTTCACAGAAGTCATGAAACCTGGGGGAAATAATATGTGGTACAAGATCATGTCAAAGTTTGTGCCTAAAAAATACCATATATAAAACATTTGAAATGTAGACAGTCGAACAACCAGAAGGTGTGGAAATGTGCTCTGCAATGCAGTGATATCAATCAATATAAATAAAGAAAAATACAAAAGATAAAAAGACAAAAATTTGAATAGAACAGAAGGTAAAACATACATAATAAAATTATTTAAAATATAAAAGAAAAAATAATACATACAACAATAATTTCGTTTTTGGAAGCGCAAAACAAAAAAAAAATTCCTCAGTGAAAGTAAAAGCAGAGAAAGCACAATAAAAACCAGAAAGAAGGCTATCATTGGCTATGCCAAAGATGTAATATTCTTCACGCTCCTCCGGGTTGCATCCAACCTTCCTTTCTTAGCATCACATCAGTTTGAGTGTCAATTTTATTGGACTTTTATTCTTTATAAGTTTCTCATTTAATTTGGGTTTGTATGGGAGGTACCCCTTCTGGTAACCCCAGCATCATGAAATTTACATGGTTGATCAGAAACTTATAAAGTCCAAATTTCAGTTAAAAAACAAAACACTTTTTCTAATAAGAACATTTATTTAAGTGGGGTTTGTATGGGAGGTACCCCCCTAGTGGTCCGATTCGGCTGACCAAATGTGCAGCGTATGGTAAAGAGAAACCTATATGCAAAATTTCAGCTCTCTAGCTCAAAAACTGAGGGACTAGCTTGCATACATACAGACGAACAGACGGACATGGCAAAATTAACTCGTCTTATCGAGCTGATCACAAATATATCTACTTTTTGTGGTCTACGATATCTCCTTCTGTGTGTTACAAACTTCATGACAAACTTATAATACTATTCACTCCCGTGAAGAGTTTTACAACAACAAAACCACACTAGCAAAAGTATTCTGTATTTCGGCAAACTAAGCAGCTAACCGTTTGTAAATAATCGAGAAGTGGAAGCAAAACAAAGAACAGCAGCAGCAAAAATTCGGAAAATGCAGAATACACTAGCTAGCTGTTGCCGGACTTTGGACCCCAGGACTTTGGAAGCTGTGATTTACATCACTTTGTTGTAAATTAGTACATATATTTTTAATTTTAACGCGACTTCAATGCTGACCGCATTGCTGCAACTTAAATCGGCGATATTGTCTACAAACCAAAAACATCTGAGCTGTATGGAAACGACGCTAAATTAATTTCCATAGATTATAAGTACAGGTTCGACAAGCTTAAAAAATAAAACTAAATAAACCGCCCTGCTAAAACACAAAAATTAGTCTTATATCTTTCAACGTTCATGGCCTGTAAAGTAAATTTTTATATCCAACCTTTTTCCAATATTTGCGGCAAAATGATGTATTCGCATTAATTGAAACACACATCATTGATGATAGAGTGTGGTACAGGCAAGTAAATATTTTAATGGATTTGATACATATTGCAAACCAGCAACAAGAAATAGCCAATACGGAAGAGCTAGCGGTGAAATGGTCATTGGAATTAAAAAGGATTTAAGCAATAGCGGAATAAGGCATGTGTACCGTAATATAAATGGAATTGGATATATTAGATTATACACTCACGATAAAGAAATAATTTTGATTCCAGTATACATAAGAGGATCTAACTGGCAAGGCGAGTTCTCATTGCTCAAAGATTTCTTCAAAGAAACAACAGAAATAAATTTAATATTTATGGGCGATTTTAATGTATGAATTGGATAGAGATGTTGAAAATGGTTTAACAAAAGCATTTAAATGCAAATGCTTGGCTGTTTTTCCATTTCAAATAAAGATGCAAAATGGTTTCCAAAAAAAAAAGTATTTAAATACAAAATGCAAAATAGGTATGTTCAAAATAGGTTTTTCAAATAAAATGCTTTATTATTACTACTTAATCTTAAGTACTGAAAACTAATACATAAAAAGTGCGGCTACATTTCACAGATTTTAAAACTAATGTTTGTTCAAAGAGTTCATCTTTCATGTTCCGTCTATGTGCCCTCATAATCATTCCACTAACTGAAAATAGTCGTTCAACAGAAGCAGAACTTGGTAAGTAAGTACTATATTTAAGGAAGAGTTTCTTTACACTTGGATATTTGCTCAAGGATTCTAAAGTACTGTCCTAATCTTTTAAATATTGTAGTGTTTCCAGGTCTATTGTAGTATTTGCCTTATCACTGTCTGCTGAAGAATCAGACTCTTCTTCTACCTTTTTTTCATTAAAGTTTATTTGTTGGGAGTTCTTTTCATTTAGTTCTTCTTTTATTTTTCTCACTTCTGAAACAAAAAATTCTTTAACGTATTTTTTTGTAATCTTTTGGCATCCATTTCATTTTGAAAAAGGGATAAGATATGGATGCTATTATGCCATCTTTTGCTTTTGGTTCCTCTAATTTATAAATTCTCTCAAAACGGCTATTAAGGATTTCTTGAATAACATCTATTAATACACCACAAAATTTAAGGTTATCCATTGCAAACTTCTTAGAATTCTTTGTATTCTCATTAGTTCTGGCATAACAAATCCGTAGTAAGTATTTTTGTCGCCTTCTAAACTTCTGATACCATCAGCAATACGTTTTGAACAGCTTATACTCGTATGTATATTCATTAAGAAACTGGATTTTAATTTCTTTAAATATTGCTAATCCCAGTTTCCTTAAAGTATCATTAAGGGTATTCTTTATAATAAGTAGATCTTGAAGGGAATTATATTATGAATTCCATCGTGTTGGACATGGAGAAGTTTCAGATTTTCCAGTTGATTTTGAATAAATTTCACATGCTTTAGGAGACCTTGAACACAGATTCCAAACTGCTTGACATTTTGCCATGGCTGCATCTAAAAGTTTTTTGTGTGAACTACTTTATAATGAACGTTGCCCAGCCCTTATCCATATCTCTTGAAGCTATTAAATGTAATGATTCTTCAGATGGCTCCGGAAATTGTATTAGAGTTAGCACATTGTCAATATTAGTAAGCACAATTTTAATATTTTGAATAAGAGCTGTACCTCTTTCACAAGCCTTATCCATATCTCTTGAAGCTATTAAATGTAATGTATGTGTGGCACACCTTTCATGATTGGGAATTTGACACACTTCAGATTCTTCAGATCGCTCCGGTAATTGTTTGTTTTTTTGTTATGCGAAACAACGAGGAGAAAATCTTCAAAAATATACTCATGACCCGTGCCACGAGTTATGTCGGATTCTTATCGGCTAAATGCCCTCTATCGCCTCGAAACCCTTTAATCCCGTCGGAACTACCAAAGCATTACTTCGTATTAGAGTTAGCACATTGTCATCGTCATCGTCAATATTAGTAAGCACAACTTCAATATTTTTAATAAGAGCTGTATCTCTTTCTCTTGGTCCTGTATCTGAATCTTTTCCATATATTTTGAAAGTCTTGATCATATTTGTTCCATTGTCGGTAATAGTCTTTACGATTTTTGCGATATTTAAATCAAATTCAGAATGAATTTCTATAATCAGCTCAGCTACTTTGTCGTAACTATGCAAGCTAAAGTTGCCCTTTTTCGATCAAATGTATTACAATTTGCAGTTTTTGCATACTTATACCCCGTCCAGTGAGTTGAAAAACTCTGTTGGATAATTTACAGCTTCGTTGGCATCGCAAACTGTATCGATCGATTTGTATGATACCAATAACTGCTGTATATGAAAGTTTAAATCGTCTACGTGCACATTTTTTGGTGCCAAAATGCGGTCCACATTTTGCAAATCAACGATTGTGCAGAAATCGGTGGGCAATTTTATGCAGGCAGTATTTTCTGTTGTGAGGATAGTTTATTTGCGACTAAAATATCATACATCATACAGAAAGCAAAAAGAAAAACCAGAAAGAAGGCTATCATTGGCTATGACAAAGATGTAATACTCTTCACGCTCCTCCGGGTTATATCCAACCTTCCTTTCTTAGCATCACATCAGTTTGAGTGGCAATTTTATTGTACATTTATTCTTTAAACTAGCAAACCGCCCTGCTTTGCACGGGTGCAATTTAAAAAATATCGCTTTGGTATTGATAGCGTGAAATTTTATTAATTAATTTTTTAACAAATTTTTGTTTACAATATGTCTTTGTATACAATTTCTACAGCTTTTTTGTCATTACACAATACGAACTGAAGTGACGCGTGAAAGAGCTACATATAACTGTACATGGAAAAAACACTGAATGCTCAGGTCTAATCCCATAAAGTTGAATGTTTGACCTTGTGATTTGATAATTGTCATTGAAAATGACAATTTTATAGGAAAATGCAATTTTCTAAATTGGAAAGGTAGATTATGTAGTTTTTTTTAATGATTTTATCTGTAAACGTGTATCATTGCACAATTTTGGTGGAACCTTAGTTCAGTAATACCCTACTTTTACAACTAATTTATGTGGGCGCAAACCAGAAGGCTGTAGAGAATTAAGAAATTCTGTTGGGAAATGAACAGCCTCTTCCAGATCAATAGCATAGTCTACAGAGTGGTATGTTTGAGTCAGTCCATTGATCTTTGACAGAATTAAATGATTTACTTTACCTATTTGATGGTTGGTAGATGACATTTTTTCCTTATATTGCAAGTAAACAAATGTTTTCTTTACCTTATAGTATGGCTTAAATGATAATAATAATTACTTTAATTTAATTCTAAAATCACATTTGAAGAAACTTTGCTGTGTAAAGAATGAAAAGCTGCAATATTGTAGTAGCAGTAAATGTTTTTTCCATAAATTATAACACTATTACAACTACATTAATTTTATAAGCAAACAAGACGGGACTCGTCCGCAAAGCCAACCTGTGAAATTATCAAAATACAGTATTGGTAAATGGGAAAAGAACTACTTTTTGAACTGTCTTGTGAACCTGAAAGAGCTGTTTGATGTTGTAGTGAATTACAAATACCTGTTTTGGTGAATGTCAAAAAACGTGTTGCTGTCTTTAGTGAATGACAAATATGGATAATTAATGATAATAATCATAATTACTTTTATTATTGAATCAATTATTTATGTACATACAAACTTTTCTAAGGAAATTCTTTAATTAACAGTGAAAACCGTATCAAAATACGTTGCGTGGTTTAGAAGTAATCAGTATTCCAACTTCTTGAAATTTCGACTTTGCTTTATACTATGTAAGGAAGTTTGCCACTTAATTTGGGTTTGTATGGGAGGTACCACTCCTGGTAACCCTAGGATCATGAAATTTATATGGGTGATGAATATAGATTAGAAACTTATAGAGTCCAAATTTCAGTTCGATACGTTAAAAAACAACAAAGTTTTTCTAACAAGACATTAATTTAAAGGGGGTTTGTATGGGAGGTACCCCACCTAGTAGCCCTAGGATCATGAAATTTACATGATTGATGGCCATAGATTACAAACTTATCGTGTCCAAATTTCAGTTCCATATGTTAAAAAACAAAAAACTTATTTTTAATAAGAACATTAATTTAAAGGGTGGTTTGTATGGTAGATACCCCTCCTGGTAGCCCTAGAATCATGAAATTTACACATTGGATGGCTATGGATTACAAACTAATAGGGTCCAAATTTCAGTTCGATTCGTTAAAAAAACAAAAAACTTTTTCTAACAAGAACATTAATTTAAAGGGGAGTTTTTTTGGGAGGTACCCCACTTAGTAGCCCTAGGATCATGAAATTTACATGATTGATGGCCATATATTACAAACTTATCTTGTCCAAATTTCAGTTCCATATGTTAAAAAACAAAAAACTTTTTTTTAATAAGAACATTAATTTAAAGGGTGGTTTGTATGGGAGATACCCCACCTGGTAGCCCTAGGATCATGAAATTTGCACAATGGATGGCATTGGATTACAAACTAATAGGGTCCAAATTTTAGTTCGATACGTTACAAAACAAAAAACTTTTTCTAACAAGAACATTAATGTATAGGGGATTTTGTATGGGAGGAGTATGACAAAGTATCGAACGATCATACATTGTACCTTCCAGCATGTTCTAACATATTTTTCAACATGTTCATGGACAGCAACTTCTACATCGCCAATAAGTACAAAATTTTGAGAATTTGTCAGCGGATGGATCTTGTAGCATTTGTACACGCATGTTTCTTTTTAGCTGGACTTTTTCAACATTACGCCACAGTGACGATGATTTCAAGCAAGCGTTGATCTCATAGGGTTACGTTGAACGTGGAATGAAGTGAAGTATTTGTCTGTAATCACCTGAAAGGAGTAAAAGAGTGCCGCCAAATAGATTGTCGTTTTCGCAGAATGACGTTGTCCTGACTACGAATCATCATATGATACACATAAAAATCCATCGAGCTTTCTTTCTTGTTTGTTTCTTGCACAACATATTCATAAATTTTAATTGAAAATGATCTCAAAATGAGTAATGATGTTTATAATGAATGAAGTACCTGCGGCGCGATCTCGTTGTTTAATGTTTATGTAATAACCGTCTTGCCCTTCGAGAAAATTAGCGGATATTGGAGAGCGTCGTTTGAACGGTGTGTGTAGCGATGAACTCCAGATCCTGCTGGCTCACGTTTAAATTTGAGCGCATAACAATGGGGACATTATTTGTTCATTGCACCTGTCTGTTTCAATTGCGAACCGGCGCGCTTGTCTCCGTTCCAATTGTCATTGTTGATTTCGTTAAGCTCGTGCCTCTTGTGAGCGAGATGCACGCAATTGCGACATGCTCACACGCGCATTTTCGTTATCTTGTTGTATTTGTCCGTCCGTTCCTTCTGCTATACTAGTTTGCATGTTTGTTGCATTTATTGTTCGACGTTAATCTATTTCTTGAATTCCCGGCGCGCGCTGCTATGTCCTGGCTCAAAAAACAGGGTATACGTATGCCAAAATTTTCTCTTCAATGAAGAGCAAACGGATATATCCTGTATCGCGAAATAATGAGCAGCGTTCATGTAGCTGCGGCACTTTTCGTCTGTGCTAACGTAGTTCACTTTTTCATGTTGCAAGTCGGCAAAAATGTCAAATTGGCTATTTTTTTTTGTTATGGAGTAATGGTCACTTTGTTTTCAAGTTTGCAAATTAACTTAAGCTAAGAATAAAATGCGCTTGATCTAAGAATGGAGAGCGCTAGCGTAATAATGCATGTGTATGTATATGTGCGAGTACATGCTCTTATGGATATCTACTCTCAGTATCTATGGACTTTCAAGTATATAGTCCATTCTTTGAGTGGACTAAACTGCAAGCGCAGCACATTCGATGTGCGCTGACACAATGCTATTGGAATGTGCGTTGACATAAGTGTTTTGATTTAAGTTTATGTCTTTCTGTATATATCTTAAAGTCTTGCATGAGTACGCTACACCTCCCTTTTTATAAAAATAACGTAATCTATGGAGTTAGCAAAATATGTAAAATTAATGTTATTCGTTTTTTTATAGATATATATGTGTTATAATTATATTAATCATATTGTGTATATTGTATACTACATATAGTAGCTTTATGATTAAGTTAGTGAAATTTTAAATATGAAATAAAAATTTGTAATAATAAAGTTTGAAATTGTATTTTGATTTATTCTTATTCTTCTCTCTAGATTTTAATATTTTAGAATTCTTCTTTCCCATTGAATTTTAATGATTTTTTCCTTCAGCTTGTTCTTGGTTTTCAATTCTGTCAGTAACATTGAGTTTTCATTATAAAAAAAAATGTATTATGTAAGAATAAGGTTGATCAGACCTAGTTCTTTTAAGATATTATAAAACGTTTTAACCTATCTTTATGTACTTTCTGTTGCTTAGTTTTAGCGTCTTTTATTACAATGTTGTTGTTTTCTTCTATTCTAACCACATTATATGGTCCTAAATATCTATTTTCTAATTTATGACCGGTTTCGTTTTTTAATAAAACTTGGTCTCCTACTTTTAATTTAAAATTAGTATTTTCTTATCACACTCGTATTATTCTTTTTGTTTCTGTTTATGTTCTTCTATCATTAATCTGGCTCTTTTATAAGCTTGATCTAATCTAAATTTTGATTCCTTAGAGTAATCTTCTATGTTATAAAGTGGTTCTATTCTATCTATGCTATTAAAATGTTTAGGCAAATTTGGTTTTTTGCTAAAAACTAATTCATATGGACAATAATCATGTGCCATAGATGGGGTTGTGTTGTAATAATACACAAAATATTGAAGCCATACGTCCCAATCAGTTTTATCAACTGATATATATGAACGTATGTATTCATTTAAAGTTCTGTGACTTCTTTCGACTGTTCCTAATAATGATGATGGTGTGCTGTAGACGTTATGTTGTCTATTTTTAAATATTTGTACAAGTCATTGATTATGGAATTCTTATATTCAGTACCCATGTCCGTAATGAACGTCTTCATCGGACCGTACTTAAGAATAAAACATTTAAATATGGCTTTAGCCACCGTTTTGCCGCTTTTATTTGGTATTGGTATATCCACAAGATATTTTGTTAGGTCACATATCAGAGTAACTGAATATTTGTTACCTTGTTCTGATTTAGGTAATGGACCAATAGTGTCGATGAAAACTTTATCGAAAACACTTATTGGTGTGTCAGTTATGGTTAAGTATTATTTTCTCGTTCAATATACGGTGAAATTCCTTCGGCCTAGTCTGGTCATATTCGTACTCCTCGTTGAGCTTTGAAAGTATATTACGTAGGTAATTAAACATACTTTGTACACTGCCTTTACCCACTGCAAAAGCCTTCTGATATAGCTGATGATAAGTTTCCTTTACACCTTAATTGTTGATTAGAGTTGTTTTTACTTCTTCCCAAAAGGGTTTAGTCTTAGCGTTCGGACAGTGTGTAGAGCGCCTCCCTGAATTTTATTAATGATAATTCGGTTAACTACATAACTTCTAGCTGAGTCAGGCACTATTGGCAATATGGTGTCAACCTCCTTCAAAAACGATGACAAAGCGAACGTGTTGTCCCCTTTAAACTCATGTATCCTAAGAGCATCCTTGATCACATCAATCAATGTGATATTAAGTATAGTTGCTGGAGTTTCTGATGTCATCATTTCTTATGTTCTCCTCCTTACTTGAGTAATTTGTTTCTTGATGATAATCTTTTTCTCCTTATTCGGCTCAAGGTAATAATTTTTATTAGGAATCGCTATTTCTTTCCGTTTTTGAACTTTATTTCCACATCGTTTCTTCTTCTCTTCTACTTTTGGTTGTTGTAGTTGCTGCTGTGGTTCTGCTGTCTTCGTCTATATTCTTCTATAGACTGTGGTTTTGGCTGTCTTCAATACGTTTTCCAACTTCTTGAAGATGCGATCAAAGTCTTCTTTCGTCTCTGATTGTTGTTGTTGTGGAATTTGTTATTCTTAGTACTTCTGTTTATGTAGTTCTTCCTCTTCAGGAACGTGATTCGATGATAGATCACCCGTTTTTAATAAGTTTTCTCACTTTTTAAAGATGAGATCAAATTGTTCCTTCGTAGACGTGAACGTTGAGAATATATGTATATATGTATTATATTTATTTTATTTGATTTTTATACCTACCTTTCAGTTTGTCAAAGATAATTATATATTATTATATATTTTTTTCAAGAGGCGATCTTTAGATTGACAAAATTTCTTGGTTGAGTTTATCCTCCAGTGGTGTCCAAGGATTGTTCCGTTTTATACTGCGCTAAAACGCAAATTGTATAGGCGACTTTAAGGTTTCCAAAATTTTTCACAGTTGTAGTGAAGGTTTTTTTTTATTTCTTTCTAGAAATCAACGTCGGCTGGGCCAGTATGTGTTAACAAAAATTCTTTAGAACTTTATTTTCACTTGTTTAAAATCCAACTTAGAACTAACTATTCTAAAATAACTTACTTACTATGTAACCTACGACGACTGATATGCCGCTACAAAACGGAGCTTACGTTTCCTTATCTAGTATATTCCAACTATTCGTAATACATTTATTATAATTATTATTATTACAGTTTTTTATATAGGTCAATGACAACATATACACTATAATTGTTTTAGGTATTGAAAAATAAAAGTCCTAATTTCTTGGTGTCTGTTATGAGACTGTTCTTTATTCGTTTTTCATAAGTTTTATTAAGCTAAGAATAATAGGCTATATTGTGTTTATGCATATGTGTACATGCGCTATGGCAATGTACTTTAATTATCTTCTGCAAGCGCAGTATGATCGTGTACGACAGTCAATGGCTGAAGTGGCTGATCATGTTTCCGTGGATTTGGAATGTGCGCTGACATAAACAAATAATAAACAGTTTATGTATTATGTTTATATATGCAATAAAGTGTTACATATTGATACATATAATTGCATGAACACACTACAGTATATAAGTTTTCATAAGGATAAGTGAAGGTTCTAACGTAACTTGCATGCGCAGTTTTCATTCGTATGCGTATCGGACACACTCAAATCACGCGCCAACATCTCCTCAAAGCTTCAATCCGCCCACAATGCCCTCTTTGCGGGGCCGATCCCACCCCAAATCATGTTAAATTCTGCATGTACATATGTACATTACTATCAAGTTAATTTAGTACATTTTTGTCAAGCATTTTAATATCACATGAGGGGCGTATAGCCGATTTACTTAGTTGCATTATGTATTACTACGTGTGTGTGCTAGGTGAATCTGGTCGCGAGGTCACTAGGGAGATGACGTTTGAGCATCCTTGAGAACTCTTGGTGCATTAGCGCCGCTGCAAGAGGGTTTGAGTGACAAATCAGCCTGTCATTGTAGCGACTGCTGTGTAGATTTATTTCGTCCATAACTGTAGGCATCTGAAGGTCGTTGTGTATTGCAGAATTCCTAAAGTACCAAGGAACATTCGTAATACGACGTAGTGCTTTGTTCTGCAATATTTGAACTTTTTTAATAGTCGATGCACAGGCAGTGCCCCAGAGTTGGATGTCATAAATCCAGGAAGGACGTACAATTTTACGGTATACCAATAGTTTGTTACTCAGGCTAAGCTGGCTATTAGGACGCAGTAGCCATGCTAATTTTTTAGCTTACCGTAGCAAGCTGCAGTAGTGGATGAAATGTGTGGGGTTCCAGGTAAGACGCTTGTCGAGAGTTATGTGTAGGTATTTGACACGGCCAACTATCGGAATGGCAGTGTTATTTAGCGTAACTGAAGGACAAACACCTCGCCTGAGTATGAAACAGCAATGGGCAGATTTACCAGAGTTAATGCCAATTTTTGTTCAGTGTGAAAAGTGATTGATGTATTCTTGAACTTCAGCCGTAGCCACATCAATGGAGCTGTTGTTGCAGATATAATGGTATAATCCGCATAGATAGCCAGTAGAGAGTTATTGCCAGCAGGAATGGGCATATCCGCAGTGTACAAAGTGTACAGGACTGGTCGTAGTACACTACCTTGCGGAATACCAACTGCAATGTTACGGATGGTGGATTTGGCATCTTTTACTGGTACATAAAAAGAGCGGCCGCATAGGTAAGACTGCAACAATAGATATTGCAGAGTTGGGAGGACCAGCTTTGCTTTGTACAACACACCATCGATCCACACTTTATCAAAAGCCTGTTGCACATCTAAGAAGACTGCGGAGCTTTTTTGACTTCAAATGCTGTAAGAATATGGTTGTTAACACGGTGCACTTGCTCAGGGGTACCATGTTGTTTCCTGAAACCAAATTGATGATCAGGGATAGCTCTTTTGACACCTGTTGCTGCCATCATCTTAGCCTTTCTTTCAAATATTTTGGAAAACGTGGGCAACAAACTTATCGGTCTATACAATCCAACACGATTCTCCGGTTTACCAGGTTTCAACAGCATAACGATCTCTGCACACTTCCACTGTGAGGGGAAGTGGTGAAACCACAGCATGTTATTGAAAATCAGCGTCAGGAACAGGATTCCTTTGGTGGGATGAGCCTTGGCAATACTGCCGTCAATTCCATCATAGCCGGGACACTTCTTCTTATTTAACTTTTTGATTTCCATGCGGACTTTGTGGGGCGAAATGGCAGAAAAGGGTGCAGTTGGTTGGAAAGGCTCATCAAGAAAGTTCTTAGTTTCTATGACGTCTCTCTTATCAGCAAGATTAAATGGAGTGAAACGGTTTTCAAGCTCATCAGCAAATGCTTCCGCTTTTTCCAGATCAGTAAGGCACCATGAGTTGTTGGCATTCATGATTGGGATTTGTCTCAGAGGCTGTCGTTTAACACAACGAGCCGCCTTCCATAAATTGAATGCCATTTTTTTTATTTGGATCAGCATTACGTAATAAGTTATCGAAGAAGTCGCTACGTCCTTGTTATGACATTTCGGAGATTAGCTGAGTCTAGCGTCTTGACGTCTACTACGGATAAAGCGATGTCGCAATCTACGTTTTAGAACAACTAAGTTCAAAATCTCAGCTTTTATAAGCGGGCTGACTGTGCCAAATGAAGGAGGTCGAGTCTGGACTATAGTGGCTCTGTCAGCAGCTTCGTAGATGCAACGATTTAATAGCTCAAGTGCATAATCCACGTCTTCAGGCCCATGAAGTTCGATGTTTAGATTGAGTTTCTGCTCTACTGAGCGCCTGAACAGATACACGCATTATAGGGCAAAACTCGGTGCTTAGATGCGTATGCTAACGGAGTAGTAGTGACGTCAACAAAGAGGGGAATATGATCCGAGCTCATATCTAAACAGTCGGAAATGGTGAGACAGTTGGAATGAACTCCTTTGTATATTGCAAAGTCGAGAGCATCTGGAACTCGGCCATTGTACGGATAGTTAGTTGGTGAACCCGTCGCTAGCACCTGGTAAGACGTAGTTACTATTACCTCTCGGGGTAGATCTCCTGAAACCCCATAATTGATGTTTTGCGTTCCAGTCACCTGCAGCAAGGAACCTAGGGCCAAGGACGCAGAAGTAGTCTCTGTACTGCCTTTCCGATAGTGTATGGTTTGGTGGACAATATATTGCAGCTAGAACCAAGTCTCCATGTATAGTAGAGACTGCTATAATGGCAGATTGCAAAGCATCAGCACGAACGGAAGTTTTTGGATAGTGTTTTATGGTTGTTTTGATAAGAACAGCAGCCCTTCCTCTCATGCGGTTGTCATTAGGATGATTTGCCGTGTAGAGAGTAATGTGATCTGCAGCAAAAGTGCGTCTCATTGAGGAGCATAACATTGATGTGATGCTGATGAATGAACAATTCTAGTTCGCATGCTTGACGAGAGAGTCCATTGGCGTTCCAGACACCAATGCGCAAGCCTATTTGTTGTTTGGCGTCGCATTTGACATAAATAAAACAAGCGCTTCAAGCACTTTTTTCAGTTGTACAATAATTTCCTCGAATTGGGATCTGTTGTTTATTTTGCTGGTATAATTGTTGGTATTGGTCAGGGGTGAAACGCTGTTGTATTTTTTTTTGTTTGCTGTTGTATGGACTGCTCTTGTGACTGCTGTTGTAACTGATGTAGTGACTGCAGTAGTGACTGCCGTTTTTCTTGCTGCTGATCGGATGATCGCTGTAGAACTGGGTGTTGTTTTAATAGCTGCTGCTGCTGTGGTTGCTATTGTAATGGTTGCTGTTGTCTAAGTTGTTGTTGCAGAAGCTGAAACTTGTGTGGTTTCTGCTGCTTTTGCAGTTTGTTACTTAGTAAAGATTCTTTACCATTTGCAACTTCCGCATAAGATAGGGTATTTACCATTAGTAGTTGAGGGGGCATTGGACGCGCCAAATTTTTCATCTGAGGTGGTCTTTTATCCACCATGGCCTTATATACAGCGCACCCCTTGTAATTTGCAGTATGCGCTTCATTACATAAAGCGCACTTTGCTGGCTGTTTTAGTTGCTTTATGCAATCCTTGGGGAATGATCTTCTCCACATTTTACAAATCTATGTCTTTTGTGACAGAAGCTCTTTGTATGCCCGTATTCCTGACAGCGCACAGTGGTCCGGCGTCCGGACAAAATTCAATTTTTCAACATTTTTGAAATAAAAATTTGATAATGCAGATGTTTTCTTAAATATTCAAGGCAGATTTCCTGAAAATATTACTTAATTTAAAAAATTTTTCATTGTAGTTTTTTGACTTCAAATAAATATTACCATTTGATTGTTAACCAAATATTGAAAAAAAAAAGATAATTGAATATATTAACGGAAACAGTAATAGTTCTCTTAAGTTGTGGTACAAAATCCAATTTTTTTTTTTGAAATTTCAAAATTTTTCGAAAATTTTTTTTTTAAAGATCATTTTTTCGAGTGGTCCACACCGGTCCACTTAAAATCAACATGAGTGATGTAGCCACATATTTCAGCTATGATCTCAAACTGAAACCTGTTGCGCAAAGTTGCGCAAATTAAAAATAATGTAGCTTTTGTGCATTTACCCACAGGCAAAACGTTACATATGGCTTATGCAATTTTGTGTAAAAGACAGAAAAAGACATCACAGACCCCATCAGCATTAAGAGACAACTAAAAAAAAAAAAAATTTTATTAAAAAACAAAATTTTTTTTAATATTATTACAATATTAATATGATATATGTATATATAACACTATATACAATAAAATTATATATAATAATATAACATTTTTATCTGTCACTGGAGGAACGGGCATAAGCCGATTAGAATATTAACGAACATCTGAGAATTGCTTGTAATAATAAAATCAAAATGACGTATAGTTTTGAAAAAAAGGAGTTATTTATTTTTTTGCGTTCTTCAGAAAAAAAAAGTTTTGAGTCAAAAAAGTTAGAATTACAAGATTACGTTCTTGAGAAGCTTCAATACCATGATGATAGTGTGAAAGAATTGAAAGATCAGGTTTTGAAGATTGTTAGTAATTTTTGTAAAGATATTAATAGAAAATTAGAACGATCTAACAGACATTGGGGTCGCGTATTAAATGAGAATGCATCTTGATTAGCTGGAAAAATTGATTTTCCCTTAAACGACAACTTTAAATCCTCTTCATCTGGCTCTGGTAGCTGTACTAATGTTGGCCGCCACGTACAAACATTCAATGATGTTTGCGAACGTTCCAAGAGACGTAAAGTAGAGAATTTACGTAAATCAAGCGGGCCTGAATTGGCGTATGCTGCATCAGTAAATTTGCGTTCAGAAGGTAACGTTCAGGGTGCAATTTTAGTGAGACATGTAGCACATACTTCTAAAATGGTTGAAGACATTCCTAAGCCCATTAAAACTTTTACCTCTTATACCAGCGATGAAGCTTTAGCTTTCTTGGTGGCTAATAGACTGACAAAGCATCAGTATCTTTCTATAAGATCTGGTGCAATAGAAAGAGGAATTGATCTATATCCTTCTTACCATAAAATTCTCGAAGCTAAGAAAAGGTGTTACCCTGACCAGATTACAGTAAGCGAACATAGTGCAGAAATTCAGTTGCAATCACTGCTCGACCATTTATCAAAACGTTTAGTTGAAATTGCAGAGTCTGTTTTGATCACCCTTCCTTCCGAATGTATCCCAAATTTGATTTTAATTGTTAAGTGGAGCTTTGACGGTAGTTCGGGCCATTCAGCTTATAAACAGAGATCAATTGAAATTTTTGATGACCAAAACCTCTTCATAACTTCATTAGTACCTATAGAATTGTACACAAATATGTCTAATACAACAGAGAAAATAATCGTTTGGAAAAATGATCGCCCATCATCTTCCCGAACTTGCGTGCCTATTAGACTTCAGTTCATAAAAGAGAGTTCGATAGTTTCTTTGAAAGAAAGGGATTGGGTACAAAGTCAAATAGATAATTTAACACCAAGTAAAATTAAACTTAATGAATTAAATATATCAATCTTGCATAAAATGCTACTCACCATGGTAGATGGCAAAGTATGCAATGCTCTTACCCACACATCATCATCTCAAAAATGCTATGTATGTGGGTCCACGCCAATAATGATGAACAAAATCGAAGAATCAATTCTAAAGGAAACCGATCCATCTACATTTCAGTTTGTCTTGTCCACTTTACATGCATGGATAAGATTTTTCGAATGTTTACTACACATATCATATCGATTAGAGTTCAAAAAATGGCAGGCTAGAAGTCTCGAAGAAAAAAATAGTTTCAAAAATAAAAAGACATCTGTCCAAGCAGCATTCAAAAGTCGAATGGGATTATTGGTGGATATTCCTAAAACGGGTGGTAGTGGAACGACAAATGATGGGAACACGGCTCGCAGGTTTTTTAATGATCCTGAAGTATCATCAGAAATTACTGGAATTGATATTCATTTAATCAAGCGGTTTGCCACTATTTTACAAACATTATCGTCTGGTCTTGATATTAATATTGAAGCATTTCAAAAATATGCCCTTGATTCTGCTAAACTATTTGTCTAACTATATGATTGGTATTACATGCCGGCTTCCGTGCACAAAATATTAATTCATGGGAGTTTAATTATTAAACATGCTTTGCCGCCTATTGGCCAACTCTCCGAAGAGGCTCAGGAAGCACGCAATAAGGATTTGAAAAATTTTAGACAAAACAATACACGAAAAATGTCGAGAACTGACACAATGACAGATTTATTAAATGCTTTGCTCTTTCGTTCATCAGATGTAGTTATAATATCAAAAACTAAGGTCCCGAAAAACAAACCAAAACCATTTTCAAAAAAGGTTCTTGCGCTTTTAAATTTGAAAAATGATCCAGCCTCAGAAAACAGCTCATCAGAAACCGAGGATTCTGAATCATAAAAAAAAATTAAAAATGAAAAACAAAAAAACAACTAAATATCCAAAAAAAATTTAAAAACTAAAACAAAAAAAAATTAAAAAATTAAAAATAAAAAAAAAAATTAAAATATAAAAATAAAAAGAAATTTAAAAATTAAAAAAAAAAAATTAAAAAAAAAATAAAAAATATAAAAAAATCTAAAAACAAAATAAAAATTAGGAGAGAATAACCTTACCGTAAACCTCCACGTGGTACTCTCTGGGGTCGTGAAAAATGTAAAAATGAACTCACCAGCTAATTACGGAAGTAAAAATGTATTTATAGTATTGAATGAATTTAAAATTTGCTAAAACTAAGGTCAGATTCGTCATCACTGATCCTTAAAACCCCTAAATATATATTTTCAGCTTAATTAAATGAGTTTTTGAATTTTGTCCGCCAACGCCTTCTGGTCGGACCACTGTGCAGCGGTGGCATTGCACTACATCGTCGCGACGACGGTGTGAGTCCTCGACTTTGATTTTATGTCTGCAAAATATAGTGATATATTATATGTCCCATGTATTATTTTTCGGGTTAAGATCCACAAAGAACATGTCCATAGGTTACCCGGATGCACGATTTTTGGGGTTATGGATGTTTCGCACTTCATGTCCCATTTTTTCCAATTGGGCTTTTATTCTCTCAGTTGGGAAACAGAACGGGAGACCCTTTATCTCCACTTTGTGCGATCTTTCTTTTTTTAGCTTTTGTACACCATTCTCTAGTAGAAGCTTATAAATATTTCGATAGGCTTCAGCATCTTTTGGCATAATGTGTATTCCCAGTTTGGTACTTTTTAATATATACTCCTCTTCATTGATGGAGTCATCAAGCATTTTATATAAAAAAGTCAAGTCTCCAGAACAATCGACTACCAATGGTGGAGGCTTCGGCTGCCTCTTTGGTGGACCCTGATATTCAGCGCCTGGGGATTCAGCACATTCAGACGCAATTGAGGAGACGGAACTTGGAAGAGGTACCTCCATTTCAGATGCTGACCATGTTTTTCTTCGTCATCTTTCGAAAGAACTTCCAACCGATTTGGTGACATACACAGCTCGGCAGTCATGTCAACTGGCATGAAGCACTTAGATGAGGATGACAATTCATCAACTAATTGCTGTTCAATCACACTGACTATAGTGGATTTGGTTTTTGGCAGCTTCTTGGCAATATCAGGAGACTCTGTTAGTTTCGTTTTGTCAGCAGACGGGATTGTATTGATGTTTTTCTCTCTTTTGCTTATCTTCATTGTAAAAGCTGAAAATAAGAACCGCTAAGTCACTTGTGCCCAACAGCAAAATGTACACAATAACAAAAGGGACAGCAGATTAAGTAGGAATTTCGTCTAATTTGCAATCGACAAAAAGACCCGCTATATCAAACTAAGCAAGTTGTTGTTGCTTAACTGAGGTGTAGGATAGACACGAAACAGAAGTTCAAAACGAATAATAGACTCCCGCTATTGATAAGATTTAGAAAAAGCACTGTCATTAACACTTGCATTAATTGCGACTGCTCTCGATAAGAGTTAAAACAATACTCTGTTTTAAAAACCATGAAATATTTAATGCTTCTCTAAAACAATGTAAATAGAAATTAATAAATATTTACGACTTTCATTCTACTTCTACCAAATGAAACCGACTCCCTGTATTTATTAAAATTCTCCCGGGTTGGATCGTTCAGAATATGGTAACCCTACCTGCTCCCATAAAACCGAAACGTCCACATAGGCCGTTAACATTCAACCTTTCCTTTTTAGACTTAACATAACTATACTTCCCAAACCTCCCGTGGCTTGCTTTCCTATGGTCGCAGGCTCAAGGTCGAAGTTTATTATCCAGTGGCGAAGCATATTGCTCTGCCACCTAAGAAACGTCGGACCTGAACATATTCTTTCCAGCGATGCCGAAATTGATGTAATCCTGACGTTGTTGAAAGATGCTTTAATGTCAAGGAAAGCCGCCAACGCAAAGTACTTCTATCGTAGAACTTTTCAATACACCTAACCACGTCATGCAAAGCGGTTTCAACCGATCTACAGGTATGCGTTTTTATGCAGATCTAATAATCTCTCCTAACGATGAGAGACTGATAGGGCTGAAATCTTTTGGTAAGTTGCTGTTTATGTTCCCTGTCTTGGGAATGAAGACCATCCTCACTTCCCTCGAGCTTTTCGGGATGTATCCTATAAGAAGACAACCATTAAAAATATTCTTTAACCACGGCATTAAATACACAGTAGCTGTCTGCACTATTATGCTATCCGTACCCGGTGATTTGAAAGACTTGAATAATCTAATGGCCAGATTAACTTTTCCTATGCGACAAGGCCATTCAAGTCGCATGTTTTATTACAAAGTTGATTCTCTGGAGCTGAAGATGATACTCTCATCTTCCGTATCAATATTAGAATAAATCGAAAAGTGTGCGTCCCAGCCCTTAGTGGTAGAAGACATCGTCAACAAAATCTTTGCGCAAGGCAAGATATGGCTCTTAAACTGCCATTATCGAGCTCCCTACTGCGGAATATAAGAAAAAGTGGAGATGGGACATAAACGAGTGAGATGGGTCCAGAATACACAGAAATATCGCGCCGATTAGAGGCTATTTCTGCCATCATTACGGGCACGTTTCCTATTACTGCAAAATTCTAGAATCATTGCAGCATACAAAAATATCAAACGGCGCCTGGGTGGACATTCCGACATAGCTTTAATTAGCCCAGAGATCTTGTTAAACATTGTAAAGAAGTAGTTTTTGTAAATTTTATTACTTTTGTATTAAATGTTTTATGAACGTTTTTAAATATTTTTTGGCAAAGAAATTACATCGGACAAAGCAGGAGCAATTTGAGTATTATGTCAATTCTATGAATTGTCCGCTGGCACCACGGGCAATTGTAAATTTATGGGAGCAGTCAACAAAAGATCAGCAACACAGTGGAAAGTTGTAAGCTTTTGAAATAATTGTTAAGTTTGCTTTTATATAACCAATTTTTATTTCAGGCACTTAAAAATTGTTAAAAAACAATCCAAAGCCGTGCTCGCAGAGCAAAAGCGGAAGTACAAATGACTGGCGGAGGACTGCAAGGGATACATTTAAGCAGATTTGAAGAGCAGACAGTGCAAGCATTGGGCATTGCTACTGTCTAAGGAATACAAGGTGTCATGTCCTTTGGATTCAGAAAGGTAAAGTAGACAGTAATCGAATTTATTTTGCACAGTAACACATTTTTGATTTTCGGAGTTGCAAGCTGATAACAACGACGAGCTGGTACCAGCAGATAACATGCCATCTCTATCATAGACACTTTCTGTGGTGTCACCATTTCCGTCGCAGCGGACATTCAACATACTATTGTATTAACTATTGCAAATTGCTGTTACCAACATGGAGGCTAAAAGAGCCGTGAAGAGCGGATCTTGGTTGCTCATATGGCAGTTATGGCCTCCAATACGTCCTAACAGCAGACTTCGGAGAAGGTCGCCAACTCATTCGTAACTTTGGCAGAGCAAAGCATAAAACAAAATAAATATTAATTAAGCAAATTTTATTTGTTTCATTTGTGTTTAAATTATTATTGGAGTGTCGCTAAATAGTTGCTTCTTATTGTTATTCATGCAAATGTTGTGCAGTATGAAGCATGCACCGATTTTTCGGAATGCCCTTTCATTGTTTTGATAGACATCGAAAACGCGACTTCAGAACACAGACGTTTTTGGCATCCCATCAATTTTATTAAAAAATTTACTGTTGAAGGCTGGACTGGAGTCATCAACCACTGCTCCAATGGATACCCCTTGTCCTCAAAAGAACTCAGATTTAATATCTAAGGTCGTAAAGAGAGTTAAACTGACCAAGTTATTTAGAATCTCCCCCACATTCGAAATGGGATAGGTATCATCAATTCAACTTCGTAAAGTCAATAACGAACATCTTCTTTTTCACCCAGTTTTCATCGTAGCCCTATTTGTTGACCACCCATATTGGGTTTTTGTACGGTGACCCCGAGTTTCGAATTATTCCGTTCTTTAATAATTCCCTAATTTCTGACTTCACAAAGTCTGTCTGGGTAGAATTTTGCGTATGTAGGTTCGTTATATCTTGTACGAATTGTTGCCACAAAATTCGCGTTGTAAGGAAATTTCTCACTCGGGTCCATGAAGACACCCGAAATATTTTTTATAATCTTCTCGAACTTGGCTTTTACGGCGGACGGAACTGACTCGACCTGTAGTTGACGATGGCTAACGTCATCTTTTTTTTTGAAGTAAATCTTTTCCACTCCAAAGTCGAATTCAAGTTGACCGTCGAACAAATTCAAATTCCGCAGGACGAAAAATTCTGTAGTCACACCAAATAAGTGCACCGCCCTATTGTGTAACGTTGGTAACCCCATGTATTGCCTAGAGGCTAGAGTATCTAGGGAAGAGCGGCAGTCCGCTACAAGCTTGGATGTAGTGAATACACTACAATTTATTGCCGCTTGGCTATCTATGTAGATATTAATATGCGACCTCAGAGTGTAGTTGTCTCGAAGCCGACGGGAGACCATTAGTATGGCCATAACCTCTGCTTGAAATGCGCTACAGTGGTCAGATATGCGAAAGCTGAGCTTTAATTTTGGGTTCGAGAAGATGCCGCAGCCGACTTTCTCCTCCAATTTGGAGCCTTCTGTGTAGATGTGAATAGAGTTAGGTTTTAGAACTGTACCGTCCAGCCAGTGAGTGGAGAACTTCCGGTTAAAGTAGGGTGAGGGACATACGTAGTCAACGGTCTAAGGGACAGATGAACCGCGTTCTAAAATACTTGCATGGCACTATATGTGACTAGTCCAGCGAGTTATGGTACTAAGTCTAATGGCAGAATATTTGGCATACTGTTCAGCCAGAAGACTGGTTGGTATCCAGTTGAGGATTGCAAACAGCGCTTTAGTGGAAGTGGTCCGAAGGGCCCCTGTTATCATAATGTCTGCTGTTCTCTTGACTTTATCAAGAGGTTTTTGGTTAACTGGCAGGCAGGCCACAAGAAAACGGCTCCATAAAAAAGATTGGGCTCCACCACCGCTGCGTAGAAAACCCCAGCTAGAACACAGGGCCCTCTTGGAGCAGTAGAGACCGCAAGAGGCCCTTCGTGATCTTTCCAGGATGTTTGCTTTCCAGCTTAGCTTGAAGTCGATAACTAGGCCTAGATACTTCGCTTGTTGGCTCATATTTAGGGGAGTGCCTTCGAGTTTTGGTGGGTGAAGTCGGGAATTTTGTACTTACTTGTGATGAGCATAGTCTCAGTTTTCGAAGGATTAACTGAGAGACCAAAGTCCCGACACCATTCGGAAACAATGCTAAGAGCATATGTTAATCTGTCTGACAGGGTGGTAGGAAACTTATCGGATACCGCAATAGCAATGTCATCGGCATAAGCTATGAAACGGCATCCGGTTCGTTCCAATTTACTTAACAGGGTGTTGACTGCCAAGTTTCAGATGAGAGGAGAGAGTATGCCACCTACCTCTGTATACGGCTCTTGTAGCGTTGGCGTTGCCAAGAGTAGAGGTGATGGAACGAGATTTTAACAGTTGTTCAATGAATGTAATAATATTGGGTCCAGGCTTAGACCAGACAGAGTTGAGACTACCGCGTTTGGACTTACGTTATTGAATGCACCTTCGATGTCTAGAACACGGCCAACGTAAATTCCTTAAAGGATAGTGATTTTTCTACTTCCTCATTGAGAGAGTGTAGCGCAGTTTCCACAGACCTCCCCAGATGTTGTGATTTGGATAGAAGGAAGGAGGAAAGAATAATGGGTCTATAATCCTTAGGAATGGTGTGTGATAATTACCTGCTTTGGGAATCAACACTACACGAGGTTTACACCACATGCTGGGAATGTACGAGCATTGGAGGCATGCATTGTAAATTTGCAGAAGCCACGGGGTGACAATGTTGGAAACCTCCTGAATGTCTGCTGGTATAATACCGTCAGGACTAGGAGATTTAAAGCGTTTGAATGAACCGATGGCCCACTGAAGATGAGCGTTGGTTACCACAAGGTTAGACCAGTACCGGAAGGGCATGAGTAAATCCATTATTGAGAGACACGCAGCCCGGAAAGTGTGTGTCTAGTAGGACATTCAAGGTCTCCGCCCCAGTAGCAGTCTAGGGAACTAGGAGAAGATTTATGGATCCTGCGGAGTCTACTTGTCTCGGAGGCCTTTTCTATATTGCCACAGAAAGTTCTCCATGTAGCTCTTTTGGATTTCCTTATCGCGTATTTGAGTTCCCTTTGCTTGCCCTTGAAGGGAAGCTAACATTTGAGATTTTGGCTCTGTTAAAAAGCTTACGGCATTGCTTGCGGAGTTCTGCGATATCGGCATTGCACCACCTTAGCTTGTTCTTACCTCTGGGTGTGCGGGTTACCCATGAAATCACCCGTTGCAGTTTTGAAAGCATTTGAGTCCTATCAATGTCGGCACTGTCTGCTATGACCGGGGTCGGGCCAAGACTATTGGCAATACTCGACTGAAATTTGGTCCAGTCGGTGAGTTTTCTATTGAAATACGCTGAGGCAGCCTCAGAATCTGAGGATCTGGAGTAACCAATGTTAAACGTGAGATACCTATGGTCTGAGAAGGAGCAGTCTTGAGAGACCATCCAGTCCCTTAAGAGCAGGGATGAGTAGTCACTGACAAGCGTGACGTCGAGAACCTCCCTTCTATTAGCAGTTATGAAGGTAAGTTCATTACCCCGATTCGCAATAAAAAGGTCATGGGCTCGTTCATTTGTGTCCGTAGTGCTCGACACTTCGTGATAGGCGCTAGCGAAATGATGGTGATCTGCTTGCTATTGGCTTCTGAAACCAGAAGCCTGACTGTGTCATGGGGAGAAGGTTGGTTCGTGGTCATGTGCCATGTAGCATGATGCGATCCAGGTTGGCTGGAGGCTCTTGTTTTGGTACGCAGCTCGTCGCTTTTGTAGACTTTGAGGGTAATCGGTCCGAAACCGTAGCTGATTACGCCTTTTGAAGCATTGATTGGCGCGAGCGACTCCTCATTAATGACGATGAGCGCTTCACGGAAATGTCCCTTAGGCTCGCCGATCTTAGTTACCTTCCTGTCCTGAATAGGCAGGTCACTGTTACTCATCTTCAAAATCTCGAGGATATCCTCTGGCGAGGAGGGCTCAGAAGGTATCCAGGTTTTAAGGCGTGGGCGATTTGGTCTTTGGTGACCACTGAGAGTTTGGCTCCTGGCCATAACACTCCAAGCTTACTAGTGGCTTGCTTGTAGAGATCTGCTGAGCGTTGATCTGAGCAGGCCCTTGATGCCAGCCGGCATCCCGACATTTTGGTGAGGGACCAGGATTGGAGATGATAATCTCCTTGTACACCTTCAGGAGTGCAGTTTCAGCCAATCTCCAGTTTGCTGGAGAGGTAGTGCCGTCCGCGTTACTCCCGTCGATCACTGCCCAAATGAAGCTATCCTTGGCCACCTCGTTAAAACGTCTGTTGGACCGGGGTGCCGTTATTCTGCGTTTCTTTGCATCTGGTGGTATTGATTCAGAGGGCTGTTCAGTCGACTTTCGTCGTTTCTGACTAGCAAGTGAGGGGTTTGGGCATGCCTCGACGTTTTGCTGAGCCCACGCGAGTGCTGCACTATCATGCTCTGACAGCTTAGTAGTGTCAGCCATTTGGAGTTTGCTCAGAATTCTGTGGACAGATCTCCTCGTTCTATAGGCCCGTGTGTACGCATTGATGTGAGAACGGATAGCAGAGGCAGCCGAATTACTTGAACCCGAGTTAAGGATTTGCTCTGGGTCATGTGTTTAGAACTGGTGGTGGAGAGGGTAGCTTTTGCAGCTTCCACCGATGAGGATGGGTCCACTTTATGTGTTACTCCAGCCTTTGAAGTGACGGCAGCACGTTAAAAATGATGTTTCGCAGTTTTAAGGGCTGCTTCGCATAAGCCTCCGAAATGTGGGGATCGAGGAGTAATGAACCACCACTCAATCGACGCGACTTAACATCGCTCAAGAACAGCCACTTCAGCTCTGCTAACTAATTTTTTGCTCCAACGAAATTCGTAGCATTATCAGACAAGATCACGTGTTGAGAAGAATCGTTTAAGTGCATTGAGAAATGCCGCTGTAGACAAATCTGTCACAAGCTCTAAATGCACAGCCTTTGTAGCAAAACAGATGAACAGACTAATGTAACACTTAATTGGCGGCTTGTTGCGCACTTCACCTTTGTAGAAAAATGGTCCACAATAGTTGTTAGTTAATGCCAGTGACCATGAATGAGTACAACGTGTTGAGACGATCTGCAGGTAAAACTGCCATAATATGCTCTGCCAATTTAGGTTTAGCACGGAAACATATTGTACATTTCAAAATAGAATTTGCTACAGTTTTGCGACCACCGATGGGCCAATACTGAAGACGAATTGCAGCCAAAAGTGCACGTGGTTCGGCATGTTAATTACGCCGATGAAAATAAATAATGATTGCTCGAGTTATATGATGGTGTCGAGGTAATATTATTGGATGTTGAGCTTCAAAATCCAGCGTAGAGTTTTTCAGCCGCCCGCCAATGCGCAGTAATCCGAACTTGTCCAGGAATGGCGACTAGACTGGATGATTTGACCTGATTTCCACTCTTCAAACTCCTGTAGTCATCCCATTAGTTCGACATTTGAACTGCGCGCAGCAGCAAGTATGTTCCATTCCGCACATCTGATTCCACGTATAAACTTGTAAACGTAAGCGAATACCCGCTGCAACTTGGGAAAGCTGTTGACGAATTTGCAGTCTATCGAAATGTCAGTGGTTTTGGAATTTCCCACTAAAATCCTATTCTGGTAGTGGTTGACTAGGCAAGCAGGAACTGGGCCACTCTTTCCTATCACTTGTGAGAAATCTTGGGCCATGGGCCCATAATGATGAATGAACAAGTTCAGTAGGCAATGCTCCTCGCGATAAAATATCAGCCGGGTTTAACTCAGTCGGAATATGGTGCCACTCCATGCCAACTGAAATATCTTGGATAACTGCAACTTGATGAGAAGCAAAAATCGTGAACCTTGAAGCCTCACTGCGAATCCATGCTAACACTACTGCAGAGTCAGACCAGCAGTAGTAACAATAGTTAAATAACTTCATCTGCTTAATCTGAGAAGTTCAGTTAACAAAACAGCGCCACAAAGCTTTAACCTTGGAATTGTTATGGTTTTTACAGGAGCCACACGTGATTTGGCGCATAAAAGATGAACACTGGACTCACCTTGCCACCTTGAGACCACATAAGCACAGGCTTCATATGCATTCAGACTAGCATCACAAAACCCATGAATCTCCAGAGCACTGTCTGAAGACAATGGTCGCCGAGGAAAACGAAATTGTTGAACTTGATCAAAATCAGTACAAAAATGATTCCATGCTGTACTTAGAGATTCTGGTAAACTCTCATCCCAGTCGAGTCGTTCTTTCCAGAGATCCTGCATAAAAATTTTAGCCTTAGTTATTACGGGACAAATAAGACTAAGTGGATCATAAAAACGAGCTGGAACACCATTTCCGTAGATGCTGGTAAACTCTCATTACAGTCGAGTCGTTCTTTCCAGAGATCCTGCGTAAAAATTTTAGCCTTAGCTATTACGGGACAAATAAGACCAAGTGGATCATAAAAACGAGCTGGAACACCATTTCCGTAGCTTAAAATTGCCTTTAGCTAATAGACCAGCGGTTTGATGTAATATTTAAACTACTTCTTAAACAGAATTGCCACCAGTGATGAGATCGTCTACGTAAAAATCCCTTCTTAAGATTTTAGAACCCACAGAAAATGATGACTGCTCGTCCATTGACAATTGATGCATAGTGCGCACAAAAAGTGCCCAACTTGTAAACTAAGATTCGATGCTTCGGTGATTCGCGCCACAAAATGCATTGAAGAAAACTATCCTTTGCTGCAACTCGTACACACGGATACATCTTACAAATATCACCTGTAAGAGCAACTGAAAAGGTACGAAATCGCAGCAATGTGTTGAACAACTTTGCTTGTATGGTACATCATTCAATGATTACCCAGAAGAAGTCACGGCAGAACCATCGAACTCGACTCTAAGTTTGGTGGTGGTGCTTTCCTCCTTGAGAACACAGTGATGAGGCAAAAAATACTTGCAATTACTAAAGGATGCCGCGTCAACAAGCGACATATGATCTAAATCAAAATATTCCTTTATGAAACCTGAATACTGAGCCTTTACGGTTACGTTCAATTTTCCTTTCCAAATTTAAAAGTCGACGAAGTGCCTGTTGATACGAATCACCCAGCTGATCCAAATCGGACTTGCGCGGCAAGTGAACCGAATAACTACCAGTAGACAAACGTTGAAAGTTGGCCTTGAAATGCGCCTCACAATCGCGATCATCTCTACTGTGTATAACTTAGGCCGCCGAACAAGTTTCTAGCTCCCAGAAGCGGCGAATAAGCTCATCGATACGTTCATCTTCATTCTCAAATGATTCAACAATTGATAGAGTGGCCAAAAGTGTTGATTGACTTAAACGTGAGCCGCCACCAGATGCGACCCAACCAAAACGTGTTTTCTGAAGCAGTGATAATCCTGCAGCAAGCTTTATCTGCCCGACGCACAGCAGTTCGAAAAATAAACTGGCTCCGATTAATATGTCTATCTATTGGGACTTGTAGAATTCAGGATCACCCAATTTAACATACGATGGTATGTTCCAAGACGCAGTGTCAGTGGTAAAGGATGGATGATTCTCAGAAATGGTTGGTGCCACCAATGCAGAAATGTATGTGGAGTACTCCGATATACGAGAATGAATGTTAAGATTTACAGAGTTACCATCAGAAATGAAAGATGCATTACCAGATACAGCTACAGGTGACTTAAATTTCCGCAGCTGTAATTAATGAGCAAGACGAGATGTTATTATGTGCAATTGGGATCCGGAATCAAAAAAAAAAAAATGATCCGGTTTTTAACATTGATGACTGCCGTGGCCAAGAGCACTATGTCAGACCTGAGATTCTGGTTAGCAATGGGTGATGAATGCATAGATGCTGCCAACGCGATATGTGATGACGAAGGTTGAGGCAACGACGAAATAAATTGATCACCTTGTGCATCAGTTGCACCAACCTGCTTGGCTCTGCCGAGATGCAATAAAGTATGATGCCTTCTACCGCATACTCTACAAGCAACAGCATAACAAACTCTCATCTGATGGCCCCTTTGCAAGCAGTTCAGGCAAAGATGCAGCTTCTTCTCTCCTGGAGTCGAAGTTTGGGTGATAAATTTGCAAATGAAGCACATTTGTATACCTTATGACCGCTTACGTCGCAAAATACACAATGATCTGACACATGGTTCGCTACAACAAATACTTTCCTCGTTACAACATTCATACTAGGAGCATACATTGCCATGGCGTGCTCTGCAATATCTAACTTATGACAACGCCTATCAAGGAAAGCTGTAAATTGGTCACAAAATGGTATCGCGTTTGAAGGGGAATCATCCTCCCAGCTAGCTTGTGTCATCGGCCGTTACACCCTTCTCCATATTTTGTAAACTCAGAATCTCAGCGACATGTGCCTGAAATATAAGACGTTTGTTACTAAAGCGTCTATCAAGTAAACTCAAAGCTGCTTTATAGTTATCAGAAGTAATTTCCAATGATTGAACTGTGTCCAGTGCTGATCCCTGAAGGCATGATAGGAGGTGCTGTAGCTTCTCTATCTTAGACAAGTCCGAATAACTGTCTATAATTGTGCTGAACCTGGCAGAAAAAGACGAACACTCAGTGTATCCAACTAATAAACTCTGGAAGTTTAAGCTGCGGCAGGCGCGAACAATTAGCTGAAACGGTGAATATGTGTGTGTCATCACTGGAACCCAGCTTGATTGCAGAATGATGGGGTTGCTGGCCCTTGCCGCGATTTCCAATCTCATGCTGAATGACTACCTTTGTTGATCAAAGTAACAGTACCTGCATGTCATCCTCAATGCCAGCTTCATCTAACTCAAGCAAAGTGTCATACATAATGCCAAACTTTGGTTGAAGATCAGCTAGCCTGCCACTTAAACCTTGAAGCTCATACTCATCGAGTTCACAAAGTAGATCAGGATTTGCTTCAGAGGCTATTTGATTTAAGCGCTCAAACATAGCAGCAATCTTCTTCTTGCATGATATAAACTGCTTTTCCATGGCCGCAGGCTCTGATGGGATCACTTCATTAGCATTAGTTTCCATATTAGGGTAATCAAAAGTTACCCTAGCCGAATTTATTAAATTGCGAATAACTGCGAATATGCACCAAAACAAACACCGATAAAATTGTTCTTGTTTGTGATAAACTTGTTGCTGCTTTATGTGCAAACACTTTATTATATATAAATATAATTAATTTATGTACACTTTGATAATTTTATTATTTCGTTACAACAACTTAAACTTTATTTTCTGTTTTTTTTTTTACGTGGGGGTCACCAAAATGTTGAGTCCAACAGCTTTTTCTTGGACTATGAACCGAATAGAATTAACTTTCTTTTATATTTAATTTGATCTTTATTTAACGATATTTGAATGTTATTATTACAATACAATATTCTTAATGTTTTTAATGATTATGCGAGACTATGCGATGCTATACGATTCGATTAAGTTCAATTCAATAGTTGTTTGTTAGTTTTGGTTGTTTTATGCGAGACAGAAAAGACTAACTCATGTCGAGTGTGGTTTTTATTTCGAAATATCCAGGAATCAAAAGCTTCTAGGTTGTTGAGCGAGAGCAAAACAACATAACCAAATCACTCATTATTTGTTGATGAAGCAATATGATGATAAGAAGTAGAGCTCTCTTCTATAATTAATTGTTTGTCGTTTGTTTGTCGTTGCTATGATACATGCTGAGAGAATGTCTCAGAGAGGGTGTTAGATAGAGATCACAATAAGCCGTTGCTGAACGTAGTCCCGAGTGCAGCTGAGTGTGACTGGAATGACAGTCTGTTTCCTTGGCTCAGTTTGAAAGAAAACTACTTTTTTATTTCAAAGCTAATTTATGGAGAAAAACCAAACCCCAACATATTTAAAAACATTTTTCAATTTAATTTTGATTTAAGAAAAACATGTCAAAAATTTACTTGGAATATTTATAAACAAATATAATTATGATCATGATAACAATGATGATTATGATGTTAATTTATTTCAAATTAATTAAATTTTTATTAAACTTGATTTCGATTTCAATTGATAATAAACAATTTGTTTTGAAGAAACAAAGAAAGAAATGTTAAAGGATTCTATGTCAATATTTATACATATCTTTATTTATAAAATTGGAATGTACAAAATTTTATGACTATATTTCTTATAATGGCTAGACCAATTTCGATAAATTTGTTTTTTTTTTTGTATTACTTATGGGGTCACCAAAATGGTCCGATAGGTGGCGCTGTTGTCGAGATACAGGCACTTTATTACCAAGTTTTTTAACTTTTATTTATCTAGCGCACACCATACTAAGCCGATTTTAATAAAATGACAAATGCATGGTAATGAAAAGAGTTGCATACTTTTTTTTCAGTTTTTAACTTTTAATATAATATTTTGAAGTACATATTAAGTTTTTTGAAAACCACTGCAAGACCAACCATAAAACCTTTAGCACCTTTTTTTGTTTTTAATGCTTTGGTTGTTGTTATTGTTGTATTCTACCTTTCATTTATTGAGTACGCACAATAGTATTGCGCTCTTTGTTTCTGTATATACAGTGTATGTGTATTTACATAATTCTATGATACAAACATATGTTATCACCCCACGATGTGGAATCAAAGCTCGCGAGTTCGAAAGCTTTCGACATCGAATGGCCAAGAGAGAGGCTTTGATCGCTTTCGTTTTGAATTCACATGCCAGACTCTCATCAGATTTTATAGGCAACACTACAGGCTCTCAATGCCTCAGTCGTTCACTTATATATAAAATTATATATAACAAACAAACACAATTGTAATAACTCATACAACCCAAAGTGTAATTATCATATAAAGTAAATATAAAATAATATATAACAAACAATTGAAATAACTGGCGCCCAACGGGAAGAATCCTGAAAAAACCAACATTACACACCAACGGAAAAATTTTAAGTTACAACAAATCTAACATGGAGGACAACACAAGCGATTCAACATAAAACCAACTAAACCAGCGATTTTTATTTGTTTTCTCTCTGAAAGTGAAGTATACAATAACAAAAAGAAAGGATTAAAAAAGTATTGCTCAAAACTATGAGAGTGTATGTGTGTCTTATATCCTTTATAAGTGTTAGTTAGTTAGAACAGTTGGCTAAACTGTTACAAAAGAAAAAATAATAACGTTTCTTTAAGTTTGAACCAGGGTTGCAAACCGCTTCAAAAATCGGTGTGGTTTGATTCAGTGGTTCGAACCACTTATGCCCAAGTCACACCAAACAAAAGCGAAAAATTTTTAAGCTGCCGTTTACACACCACTTCCGCTTTTTATGAACAGCTGCTTGCTGCACGTTGTCATAATTATAAATAAAAATTTGTGAGAAATACATGACTTAGAACATTTTGCAATATATGCACATAATTCTTGCAGTCCCTTTTTTTTCATGATACTTATTTTATTAAAATTATAAAATAAAATTAACAATTTGCATATCACATAAAAATTTTAAGTGCCGTCATCAGCTGTTTACTGATGCCAAGACGGAAAAATGCAACAAAACTAGGCAACACTAACAAAAACTTGGCCACACTGGCAGAATTTTCCCAGCTCTGGTTAGCTTTGACTTTTTCTTTGGAAGCTGAACAAAAGCTAAACCAAAGCAACCCTAAAATTTTAAAATTTGCCTGTTTTTGTTGTAGAATTTTGAAGCTGCTTACAGAAAACGCAGCTTCTTTCTTGGCCTGACAAGGCTATTAGAGAAAACTTGTACCGGTACAAGAAACAGTTCATGGGTACCTCTTATCCGCGGTCCGGTTCGGTGCAAATGGTTCAGTATTTTTGCACTAAGTGTCTAATATAGACACACATAAATATACAGACATGCATCAAAACTTTTTTTTTACGAAAATTATTAATTCAAGAAACATTTGATTATGAAAGCAATTTAAAAGGCATTCTTCCTGAATTGCATTGCAATAATATACATACGTAAGTTATCATATATTTTTTTTCATTTATTCAGTATTCAAATTTAATAAAAGAATGTCTTCTAAAAGGTCTTCATATACATTTGCACTTAAGTCAAATAAAATAAATTTTAGTAGATTTATCATAAGAATTGCATTTTTAGCAAGAACCGAACCGAACCTTTTTGGGAGTGGTTTTCGGTTCGGTTCTGTCTTTAAAAATTTTTTTTTCTCTCTGAAAGTGAAGTGACAATAAAAAAATGTGTGCCGAACCCGTATATGCCTGGGTCCCAACAGAGTTGTGCCCGGCTAGCAACGGCCCAGAGCGGTTGTTAACCACTCTGTTGGGACAGAGGTGGCCAATTCATCATTTATAAAAACCTCTACAAAATCATCACACACAAAAAAAATTAACCATCCAAATCAAAAAAAAAAACCTCAACACCAATAACACAACCTATCTTCTAATCCTGATCTACTCAATCCCGTACCCACAGACCTATGCGACCATCGGTGGCAGGTGCTCCCTCCCTTACCTTGAATTGGTCCTAAGGTCAATCCCTTAAAATCACAACCCAGACTACCAAGGCCTGGTCGCAATCACCGTCCGTCCATCACCCTACCGTTCCCCGCATAAAAAAAAAACTTAATCCACATTGAACATCGCAGCTTTATTTACAACCAAAAAAACCCTAACCATCAAACAAAAAGAAAAAAACACATAAATGAAATAGATATCAACAAAAAACACTCTTAATTATACCATAAATAAAAAAAAAAAAATAAAAAAAAAATCAATACATTTAATATGTATAAAAAAACACAATAAATACAAAAAAAAAAAATTAATAATAATAAGAAAAAACAACTAAAAATGAATAATAAAAAAAACAATAAAAATGAATGACAAAAAAAAAAATACACAAAAAATAACAGGGAGAAGGATTGAGCCGGTTAGGGAGTCCCTACGCCTGTAGTCCCTAAGAGCTCTTAGACAACACAAACATCCAAAAAGAAAAACACAGATGAAGATACTTACCCCAAGTCCAATTGACTCACTTTTCCTTGTTTCCCATTCTTTTAACCTTGACTATCTCCAAAATATCTACTTCACCTCACAAAAAAAAAAAAAAATTAACAACAAAAAAAAAAACATATCAAGTAAACGATTTGAATACATAAAAAATAAAATAAATAAAAAAAACTATACACTGATATCACAAAAAAAAAACACTACACTACACTACTACTACATATTTCTTATTATTCTTTTAAGATGACAAATGGGAAACCAACTATTGTTCTTTGATTTGTAATAAAATAAATGTTAAAATAATGAACAAAAAAAAAACACAAGGACCGCCATGGCAAATACATAAAAAAACCAATGTGAGTCGGATCACACGGGAGATGTGTAAACCTATAGTACTTGAAGAATTTTGTAAGTTGCAAGTAGTTATGCGTTCAGTATATTTTTTGTCAATTTAAAGTATCTAAGCTTTCAGTATTGGATAAATAGAATGGAATATGCGGGTTTTGTTTGTTTTATTTTATTTACTAGTAAACCGCCCTGCTTTGCACGGGTGCAATTTAAAAAATATCGCTTTGGTATTGATAGCATGAAATTTTATTAATTCATTTTTTAACAAATTTTTGTCTTTGTATACAATTTTTACAGCTTTTTTGTCATTACACAATACGAACTGAATTGACGCGTGAAAGAGCTACATATAACTGTCCATGGGAAAAACACTGAATGCTCAGGTCTAATCCCACAACGTTGAATGTTTGACCTTGTGATTCGATAATTGTCATTGAAAATGACTATTTTATAGGAAATTGCAATTGTCTAAATTGGAAAGGTAGATCCGTTAGTATTAATGGAATCCGGGGAATTAAAACGACTTCTCCAGTTCCACATCCGGTCAGTATTGTACACTCTATTATGTAGTTTTTTTTAATAATTTTATCTGTAAACGTGTACCATTGCACAATTTTGGTGGATTAATGTTCCGTAATAAAATATTGACACCCTACTTTTAAAACTAATTTATGTGGGCGCAAACCAGAAGGCTGTAGGGAATTAAGAAATTCTGTTGATTTTTGCACCAATACACTCTCATATACCTCACACCGATTTCGTCTTACTCTGTTTTACATCTGTAATGTAAAACGAAATTTTTACCCCCTGAGCCTAAAGATGTTTACACATCAATAAAACTGCAAATTGATTAAAAACAAAAATAAAAAAACCAACTCAAAAAATTTCCGCCACACAAATTTGAGCCCGGGTCCTCATTTATACCAGCGCCCTTACTTACTGAGCCAACAACCCTTGCATTGGAACGTATTGTGTATTGTGAAACGATATTTTTAGCCCCTGAGCCTAAAGATGTTTACACATCAAAAAAAATATTCGAGCACAAAACCACGACACCACACACAACCTTTCTCGTTAAATCAAATCCAAAAAACCTTCTCTTTTCCCTAACATTCTAAACGGACCTTTAAAACCCGCATTCTAAAAACTTTTGCGACCCCGTACCAACGGGACCAAAAGCTTTTTTTTTATTGCCTCTCTTAATAACTACTCAGACAGACGGACGGACATTTTACCGACTAGCTTGCAGTGGTTCCTTTCTAACCGATCACCTGATTGAACAGGACGATAATCTGTTTTGGGATTACAGTATGATCGTACTGTCAAATACAGAGCTGGCAATAAAAACCACCTAATCGGATTCCCACTATTTAAAATTTCTCCCATGGTACAAAAACAAACAAACCCTACGCAAAATCAAATATCCCACGCGACAAAAAAAAAGAGTAATAAATTATTGTTCAAAATTATAAGAGTGTATTTGAGTTAGAACAGTTGCCCAAACAGTTAGTAAAGGAAAAGTACTAATGTTTCTTTAAGTTGAGCAATTGGTTTATACGCTGCACATCAATTAACAACCGCATATACTGAGTTTTCCAATAAGAGGTGTTATTTTAATATTCAAAGAAAAATGATCGGATGTTTATTTCATTATAAAGAGGAAGGTATGCCGTTAATAATGGAAAACAACAGCCAAATGGCCACCACGAACACGCTTACAGGACCATATCCTTTTCATGTAATTTTCCATAACCAAATCACAAAGTAGCTACCCTATGTCCTCGATAGCCTCACGAATTCCATCTTTGAGGTCTTGAATCGGCGCTGGGCTATTGGCGTAGACCTTATCTTTTACGTGGCCCCAAAGGAAGAAGTCGCAAGGTGCTTGTGATTTACAAGATCTCGGTGGCCAATTGTGATCACCTCTTCGAGAGATAACACGGTCCAGAAACTTTTCCCGTAAAAGATCAATGGTCTCGTTGTCCGACAAGGTGCTTCACGACGATCCAAAAATGTTTTAGTTTTACGAACCGTCTCTGCCAAATTTTCACCATTTTTATAGTGAATTTTAATTATTTCAATGTGTTGTTGAAACGTGTATCGTTCCATTTTTATTAATGGCGTAGTTTCTACTTGTCAAAAGTCAAAAAATGACAAATGATTTTTTACTCCTCTCAATTGAAAAGGAAATGTACTAATGTTTCTTTAGGTTTGAGCCACCGGTTTGTACCCTATACTACAAATTAAAAATTTATTTAAAATTTTTTCTCTGAAAACAAAATGCACAAAACAAAAAAAAAGTGCTGTTCTTCACAATTATAGATGCGTGTCTCATACCTTTCATGAGTGATAGTGAGTTAGAGCAGTTGTCCAAGCAGTTAGGAAACATAACTGTAGAAAGAAGAGTAAGTAACAATAAAGTGACAAATTGGTGGACAGACACAAAGCAAGAAACAGAAATGGCGTTAGACCGGGCACAGGTAAAAGCAATGGTGGACGAAGCCCTTGCCTTACAAAGGTGAGGTTTTGACTCGAAGGAAGTTCAAAACATTATCAAGCGGTAGTAATTTTAAGAACAAAGATCAGTGGTTAAGCGGATATGGTGCGTTCGTCCTTTAATACCGTTCTAACTTCAAGAAAAACGTCCAGTTTACCTAATAGAGCAAGAGATGTCAACCCATCGACAGGGTAATATGACGTTCTTGCAATATTAAGACGAAGTAGAGAAAAAGCTTTCCCTCCTCACTAATAAAACAATTATGTCCTATAATAGCACTCTTGCAGCGTCCATAAACGAGAAATATAGAATGGACGCGTTGCGCATTTTTGTGTACAAAAAAAGCCCTCAATGACGTGCTTTTTGCAGCAAGACCAGGTGTTTTGCCCTCTTCCTCAGCGTTAGCCCAAGTGGAATCTAACAACCAGCGGTACGCCTTCGCTTATAATTACGCTAGATGTCTGGAAGACAAGTCATTAAAAGATGAATAGAGACAACAGTATAGGGACAGAATTCCAGCAAGGGAGGCACAGTGAAACAATACTCCCCAGCATAAGAATCCATTCTATAACAGACAACGGGGAACCAACAACAGAGGCCCACAAAGGCAAGAGCCATGGAAGTTAACCAGTCACTACGAATTCAACAAAATTCAGTTTCCAATAACCCGTATATCCATACAAATCAAACAAGGTACCAAGGTAATCAGGGTCAGGCAGGTAAGCGAGTAAGTAGTGGTTCTGCTAGGTTTACCGGCCCCAAGCACCAGATGATCAACCATGTATCACAGGGAAATCACACACCCGGAGAGGGAAAATCCGACTGTTGTCTGAATCGGAGACAGATGTAGTAAACATTAGTGATGAAATAGTACACTGCGATCAGATGAATTTTTTAGGTACGACTCCCTGATTCCGTTCATAGAAGTTGCAGGAAAAACTATCTGATTGCTATTAGACACGGGGCTTCTAAGAATTACATTAAGCCTCTTAGCGAACTGAAGCATATCGTTCCCGTAAATAAACCTTTTATTGTGAGATCAATGCATGGTGTTAATAGTATAAATAGAAAGTGTTTTGCACATCTTTTTGGCACAGGTACGACATTTTTCATACTTTCAGATCTTTTGACTTTTGATAAAATAGTTTGCCTTGCCCAGCTAATGCAGATGGGTGCCTCTTTGGACTTTAACAATAAAAAATTAAAGACCAACGCAGGGTCAGAGGAAATAAGATTCCACAAGTGTGAAAAAGAAAATTTACTCAAACAAAGGATGTTGAAGTACCGCAACTGGTGGATATCAAATACAGGTCGATGGTGAGGAATTGGTAGGGAGTCTTTGCAGAATCTAATGAGGCCCTCCCATTCAACACAAATATTATAGCGACCATTCGTAGACCATCAATATCGCTCTATAACAATGCCGTATGGGCCGTAGATAATCAAGGCACCGATGAACTAGGCAATAGGAAATAACGACTGATTCTAGATTTCAGGAAGCTTAACGAGAAGACGGTAGATGATAAGTACCCAATCCCAAACATAACAGTCATCTTGTCAAATTTGAATAAAGCCAAATATTTCACCACGCTCGACCTAGAATCTGGTTTCCTTCAAATATTGCTTGCTAAAAAAGAAACAGAAAAAACAGCTTTTTCAGTAGCTAATGGGAAATATGAGTTTTATAGATTCACCCTTGGCCTGAAGAATGCTCCAAGCATTTTTCAAAGGGCAATCGATGACGTTCTTAGAGAACAAGTAAATCGTGCTTTGTCTACGTCTACGATGTAATTATATTCACTGAAAATAAGCAAGATCAAAATAACCACATTACATGGGTCTTGAAACAGCTCTACGAAGTTAATATGTGGGTATCATACGAAGAATCGAATTTTTTTAAGCATGAGGTAGAATATTTAGGTTTTTTTTGTATCTCGAAACGGTATTAAAACTAGTCCCGATAAGGTGAATACGATACAAAATTATGCAGAACCAACCGCTTTGTTCAATGTCAGGTCCTTTTTGGGTCTGGCAAGCTATTATTATCGTTGCTTCAATAAAGATTTCGCAACGATTGCAAAGCCTTTAACAGATATCTTAAATGGAGATAATGGGAGGATTAGAATCGCGGTCAAGCTCACCCAGAGCAACTTCACGCCTTCAACAAACTCAGGGAAAACCTTGCATCCGAGGGTGTACTACTGCTCTATCCAGATTATAAAAAGCGATTCACTCTAACGACCTATGCTATTCAATGATCTCAAGGACATTGAAAGGGAGAAAGTTAAATTTTGCAACAAATGAACAAGAACTGCTAGCAATAGTGTGGGCTTTAAAGAATCTTAGAAACAACCTTTATGGGGTTAAAAATTTAAACATTACACGGATCACCAACCACTCGCGTTTGCGGTTCCAGACTGAAGTCCAAACACTAAGATAAAGTGTTGGACGGCCTTCATCGACGAACACAACGCTCAATTATTTTATAAACCTGGCAAGGAAAATTTTATCGCTGATGCGCTGTCACAACAGAACATCCACACTTGTAGCGATGAAGCCACGATACATAGTGAAGTGTCAACAACTTACACCATAGAATCAACTGACAAACCTGACAATTGCTGTAGAAACCAAATCGTTTTGGAACCGGACCCGTTTCCGTTGAAGCGAAATTTCAAATTTTTTGGTAAAAAAAAACACGACATTTAATATCTTTTGTTAACCTTAATGATCTTCTCGTTCAGTTCAAGGCAGCTGTAAACCCCAATGTAGTAAACGCAATACATTGCGAATTATAGTAGCTTTATAGTGAGCTAAGATTCGAATCTATGAAGATGCGACTATTGATTCGAGTTCCATTTACAACAACAACAGGGAAAATGACAAAATTGAAGGGTTGTTGTAGATGTGATTCGATTGAAAGATGCTAATCTCAAATTGATATGCTTAGATTTGGTTGTTTCTTAGCAGTGTTGGGCAATTTTACCGTGTAAGTTGGCAGCATTTTGATTATTTCGTCGTTTTTTGTGATTGTCAGGTGTCTTCTTCTTCCTTTTTTGTTGCGGGTCACACATAATCAAACAAAAAACAGCTGTTCGTGATACTAAAATAGCACAGTAAAGCACAAAACCGAATCTTCGGGATAGGACCCACTGTAAAACCACTTTTATCAGTATTAGCCAAAATTCAACATGAGTTAGTTCGGTCTTTCCCATCAACCAAATTGTGATACTGTAAAAAATTGGTACTAGACGTCTTCAACAAAGAAGAACAACGGTGCAGACCACAATCGCGCACACAAAACTGCACAGGAAAATATAAAACAGATACTTTACCAAGATGGGTAAACTAGCATGCGAGGTAGTAGCAAGCTGCTTGCACTAAAGCTAAATATGATAGACATCATTGTTCAGTTAATGAACTTCTTCAGTAAAACCAATACTGTATATTGCGACAACGAGTCGTCTTTTAATGCAGAAACTGTAACATCTTTGCTAAAGAACCACTTTAATGTCGATGTGGTAAATGCACCCCCTCTGCACAGTACATCGAATGGATAAGTCGAGCGGTTTCACGGCACACTCATAAAAATTGCTAGGTGCCTCAAAAGATAAATGACACGGTCGAACTAGTTCTATTGGCTACGGTAAAATATAATAAGATGATTCATTCAGTAACCAGTAGAAGACCGGTAGACATCGTCAACGCCGACTCTTCGGAGCTTAGGGAGGCATTAACAGATATTCTCCCTCCAGAGAGAATAGGGTAATGGTAAAGCGTAATAGACGACTTTGCGACAAACTAACACCCCTTTGTGAAGAACAAAACATTCAAGCAGACCTGTGAACCACGGTCCTTAGTATTATAAGTTTGTCATGAAGTTTGTAACACACAGAAGGAGACATCGCAGACCACATAAAGTATATATATTTGTGATCAGCTCGATGAGAGAAGTTTATTTACCCATGTCCGTCTGCCTGTCTGTATGTATGCAAACTAGTCCCTCAGTTTTTGAGCTAGAAAGCTGAAATTTTGCAAATAGGTTTTTTTACCATACGCAGCACATTTGTCGGAATCAGCCGAATCGGACCACTAGCGGGTGTACCTCCCATACAAACCGCCATTTAAAATAAAGTTCTTATTAACAAAGTTTTTTGTTTTTTTACGTATCGAACTGAAATTTTTTTTTTTTTTGTACTTTCCGATTAGTTATGTAAATTTGTTTTCATATTTCTTATATCTTAAATATAAAAGTAAACACTAAGTACATTTTTAAACGATAAGAAGGAAAAAGCCAGTAGACAATATCAAACATTTGCGAATGGTCAGCTAAAATAATGGTAATAATGGTCTGGATGACTGGATGACTTAGGCCTTATTTCTAAGAATTATTTGCGACAGGCCAACAACCGCAATATACCTCTTAGCGCCACCCGTAACCTGAGTTAGGTTAGATCGACTGGTCTGCTTCGTTTTAATCGTCTACGTCTAGACAATTCGTGAGATGGAAGGTCTGTTATTTCGACATTGGTATATCGCTCTAATGTTTTGTGGTACCTCCTGCTAGCATTATTGATTTCCTCCTGAATCATAGTTACGCCGAGGTCTTTGTGAATTTCGTAGCTACTTATATACCAGTCCGCATTAACTATTGTTCGATGCATTTTAGATTGTTGATGCTGAATAATATTTAAGTTAGTTTTCTTGGCTGTACCCCATAATTGAATGCCGTACGACCATATAAGCTTTATTACACTGTTGTATAGCACTAATTTCCCATTGGTTGTCAGCTTAGATCTACTGTTAAGAAGCGAGTATAGTTGCTTAAATTTTAATGTGAGTTGCTCTCTCTTTTTCTGAATGTGATATTTCCAAGTCAGTATACTATCAATGTGCATGCCCAGGTACTTTGTCACATTGCTTAACGGAATGTCAGTACCTTTTATTTTTAATTGTCTTGGCTGATAAGCTTTCCGTGTCGTGTATGTAAGATGTGGTACCGTTGGTTTGTGAGTTTAACCCTGTGTCGATGGCAGATGGGAAGGATATAAAAGGAGCAAAGTCGTTGAAGAGGTGGAAGTCGTTGAAGAACGTTGAAGCTGTCCGTTTGAAGTTGTATCACAGAAGCTGTTTCGAGTGTTATTATTACCTTATTTTGTGTTTTATTATTGCATTACTTTTATTATACCAGACACTTATTATACCGAATATAATACATTTACATTAAAACTATTAAATTAAAGAGCATCATCTTTACATTTGGGGGCTCAACCGTTGAGAAGTCTATTAAGTTCGGAAAGTGTGAAGAATAAAAGTGTAAAAACAAATAAAGGTACGGTCAATGAACTCAGACAGAAAGGAACCAAAAGCTTTAATGAGTGCGAAAGAAGATATATCGAAAGAAGTGAGAAATAAATACGCGACGTGATCGAAAGCTCAGGTAATTGCGGAACAAACAATTGCGGGTAAAGAAAACGGTGAAGTGAAAACGAACACTTAGAGAAATAGTTGTGTGGTTGCTGCGAGTGATACATTTGAAAACAATATGCCGCAAAATAAAGTGGAACCATCCAGTGACGTCGCCGGTGGTAGTGGCTTCAATGATAATTATTTACGTGAACTAATAAAGTTGCTGACTCTAAAGATGGCAAAAGAGGAAGCAAGTGACAATAAAGCAAGTGTATCAGTAGCGGATTTCGGGAGGGTGATTCCGGATTAAAAAGTGGTTCGAAAACTTTGTTCACAACGCGGAAGCATACGGGTTGAATGAGAAGCAAATGTTTGTGCAGGCAATGAGCAGAATGACGAAAACGGCTCAGTTGTTTTTGGAATCAACTCTCGTGAGTGATTTTTGGACATTACGCTCTCTACAATTATACAACAGGTGGGTTGATCTTGTTTTATTGCGTTACTATATTCAATTTGTATTGGTGAATGATCGGAAGAAAGTTCAAGTCGGGATTCAATTTTGAAATGTGTTATATTCATGTTTTTTAATACACAAAAGTCTATTAAATCCGGTATCTTCGTCCGATCCGTTGGCCAATACGTTGGTTCGCCTGTACTCAACTGCATCCCCCCAATCATCTGAATTGCACTTAGCAAGTTTTTCCTCTTGGTGTTTGTCAGACTTGATCCCCAGTTTACGTGTTTCGCGTTGTAATCACCTGCTGTGATGAACCTTGGGCCAAGCTCTTTAAAGTAGTCCTTAAATTGAGCTGTTGAGATTGTGTCTAGGTGGGCAGTAAATAGCTGCTATTGTGAAAGGGCCATATTTGTTTTCTAGTTCAACGTGGTGAGTTTTGTTTTTAACAATAATAGCAGTGCCACCATGTTCTGATCCATCCGGCTGGTTTGTTTTGTATACTTTATATCCGGGAATGCTCAAGTAATGATTGCTTGTGCAGTGAGTTTCAGAGATTAGAGCTATGTCAATCATATTGTCATTTAGAAATATTTGGAGTTCTAGGATATGTTTGTGCAGATCATTCGCATTCCACGCAATTATTCTTAATTTATTGTCCATTTTGTTTGTCAAGCTTGGTTATCAGGAGGGTTAATATGTTCATCATGTTAGTCATCTGTTGAATAAATTGCTTCATCATGGTTTTAAGTTCAGCTGTATCATCATTTGGCATAATGTTATTGTCATTTTTCTGGGAGGAATTACTGTCTATGGACGGATTGTCAGTAGAGCTGTCTTTAGATTTTTTGGTAGGTCGGTTGGTTGGCTGGGGTAGGGAAGGCGTGGCTGAAATTTGCGCGTAGCTTATGCCATTCTCCACTTTCCTGGACGTTATGGGGATTTGTTGATTTTTTGTGGCATCCATCAATATTTTGGGTCGAAGCGCAGGATATCGTTGGATTTTTAATGTTTTATATATTTCGTAGCCCTTATAATTGGCTGTCTGAGCTCCACCACAGAGAGCACATTTTATTTTATTTGTTGACTCCATAAGGCAGTCGATTGTTTTGTGCTTACCAGCATATTTAACGCATACTGAATCCCTTGTACAATAGTTACGGGTGTGCCCGTATTTTTGGCAGTTGGAACTTTGCACTATCATCCTCTTGTTGTGGGGGTCTCAAATTGAACTTTGGTGTGTAGTAATGAAGTTAAATTATAAATGTTTTTGTTGGTAGAACTACATTTAAGTTCAATAGAGAACAGAGGTAGTGGTTTATTGGTTGTTCTTTGTTTGATGTTATGTATATTTAAAACTTCGTGGCCTAATATTTTTAGATCGCGTTTTATTTCGTCGGTGTCTGTTGATTGATGGAGGTATCTCAACATGACTTTAAAACCACGTTCATCTTTGGGCTTGAAAGTGTAATATTTCGTATCTTTGGATTTTAGTAATTCTTTAATTTTTTTATAGTGTAGCGGCTCTACCGGTTGGATACGAACTTCGTTATTGGGTAGTGGTTTAAGTACATAGTAATGCTCTACTATTTCAGTCAGAGCTTTGGTAAGAATGTTGATTTCTTCTACCCCCTGCACATAAATAGGTGGTGGCTTGTTAGCTTTTGGAGTCTGTTTGGAACCACTGTCCGGATTATTCTTCTCTTCATCTACATTGTCATGGTCGGTATCTAAAATGCCAAAGTAATTGGAAGATGGCTTGCCAAGCCAGTAGTTAAGTGTGGTCTGTTTTTTTTTTTATTGTTTAGGATTATTCAAACTTGAAGTTATGGTAGGTGACGTTTTGTTACGTTTAAGCTTTTTGTTATTGTTTAGTGATTGTTCAGTCGGTAAGTCTGGTGAATGCGTTTTTCTGTTTCTTTTATTTGAAATTAACTGTTCAGATCCATGCTTACAGTTTGTATTATTTGAGTTTTGTACTTGAGTGTTAATTTTTGTTGTAGGCGTAACTGTCACAGAGTTGATCAATGAGGCAATCGAATCATTGTTGTTGTTGAGGACATGGGTTTCGATATTAGTAGTTGTTGGGGTAACTGCATACAATGACGCAATCGAAGCAGTTGTTGAGAAAACTGATGTTGTTGATGCTGCTGTTGAAGCTGTTGAGGTATAAGCAGTGCTTTGTGTTTTGGTAGTTGTTGTTGTAGTAAAGGGGGGTTTTGCGGGGATGGGCATTGGGAGCTCCATGGTAAGGAGCATGTGGTGTTCACGCTGTCAGAGCACAGAGCGGGAGAACAAGAACTTGCCCTGCGCTCAGGCGACTTGGTGGTTAAAAATGAATATTCATTTTTGTTTTGGGGGCAGGAAGAGACAAATGAGAAATACGCATTTCTTGTTGTCTTTCTTGCTGAGTTTTTTTGATGAGCGGAGCTCATCTTAAGGTTTTTGTTATTTGTTTGTATTGGTTAATTTGTTTTTTATTCCGCTTAACGAACGAAATGATTCGCATGGAAAAGCGAAATAAAATTAATTTCACAAGAATTTAATTGATAGAATGAAGATAGAAGTTTTTATCATGCTGAGCTTGAGAGCGGAAAAAACACGACTTCACTGATCGAAAGGCAAAGTGCGAATGAACTGATATTTGAGCACTAAAAGTTTCTGGTCCATGTTCATCAACCATGTAAATTTCATGATCCTAGGGTTACCAGGAGGGGTACCTCCCATACAAGCCCAAATTAAATGACAAACTTATAAAGAGTAAAAGTACAATAAAAGTGCCATTGAAACTGTGTTCTTTGTTAATACTCAAACTGTAACAGAGAGAATATAATAATGTTTTTTTTTTTTGTTATGCGAAAGAAGGAGGAAAAAATCTTCCAAAGATACCTATGGCCCGTGCCACAAGTTATGTCGGATTCATTAGCCTACCGACTAAAAAAACCCCTATTAATCTCTACAGCACCGCCAAAGAATTCCTTCCTAGGGAGGTATAGTAAGCTTAAAATGAAGCAGACACCATTGTTCGCTCGTTCGCTCGTACATTCGAGCACCCCTCATAATGTTGGCAATTTCAGAAGAGAAGTATGCCCAGTCATCCACCGATGTTTCCATGCGCCTTACAATTTCATGTGAGCTGCAAGGAGATCCAAGGCGCGCATACACTCTTCGTCACACCGCTTCGAAACGGGGGCACTCATGAAGAAGATGCTCCGGACCCTCCACGACATCTCTGCACAGACCACTGAATGGATCTGCCGCGAGCCCAAACCTGTGGAGATACCGCCTGTAACAGGCATGGCCAGTTGCGAATTGAGTAAATTCGAACTCTACATCACCAGAACGACGCTTAAGCCAATTCGTAGTATCTGGCATAAGCTGGTGTATCCTCCGCGACTCTGCCCTACTCCACCAGTGCTGCCAAATGTTTAGGTATCTAAACTTAATCTCCTCCATGTCTGCTACCTGGAGCCGCTTAAAGCAGTATGGATTTACTCACCGAACCTAGCAAAACTCGAGATTGTTGTTTGGGTCCCCCTAGGTATGGGAGAATCCTGGCCAGTTTTATTGTGATTGCAGCTGCTTTTTTGGCTGACTCGTTTAAGTGCCACTTGAAACATAGTCGATGGTCCAAGAGTATACCCAGGTATTTGATGCAAGGCCTCGACTCAATAGAATGGCTCCCAATTCTAACCGAGAGTGTTTCCACCATTCTCCTGGAGATCATAAGAACCAACTCGGTCTTATGCTCCGCCAGGCCAAGGTGATTCTGTGTTAGCCATCTTCTCGACGCTGTTACTGTCCTCTCTTTTTTGGATGTGACCTCATTCAGAGTCTTTGCTACCACGACAATAGCAATGTCATCCGCATACCCGACGATCTCCACCCCATCGGGTTTACAAATCCGCAGGATGCCATCATACATGACATTCCAAAGAATTGGACCTAGTTCCGAACCTTATGAGACACCTCCAGTAATGTCAAATGTCCTAGTGCTTTCCTCCGTGTCACAAACCAGGATTCTCTCTCTGAAATAGGACACAACTATCCGGATTAGGTAACACGGTATGTCCAAAATGCTTAGCGCGTTTATGATGCAGCTCCAATCTGCAGAGTTGATGGCATTTTTTACGTCCAGTGTGACCACTGTGCAATACTTCTTGTCACCGCCAAGCCATCTAGTGTCTTTTAAGGCCTCCCTTGCAATGCCGCAGACCTTTTGGATTGCTCCTACGGTATCCCTTCTCGGCCTGAAGCCAAATTGCATTTCAGCCAGACCATTTGGCGACTCCGTGTACTGCTGCAATCTGGCGCAAATAATCCGTTCAAAGATTTTCCCAGTGGTACTCAGGAGACACAAGATGGTAGCTCTAGGGGCAGGTTTCCTTTCCAGCCGTTGCTTCTTCCAGCATTTGGGGAAGAGTCCTTCTCTCATGCACCTTGAGAAAACCTACAAAAGCATTGCATCCAAATACACGGGTACGATATATTGGCTACCAACCATCCAGACGGAACAGGACACGGAGGAACAGCTATTATGATAAAAAACAATATAAAATACATAGAGTTAGACCACAATGACACTGCTGGACCAATCAACATAGCTGCATTATATAGTCCACCAAAGCACAAAATAACAAGCGACCAATATCTGGACTATTTTAAAAATCTCGGACATAGATTCCTTGCCGCAGGTGATTTCAATACAAAATATTTAATATAGGGATCAAGAACAACAACCGCTAAAGGCAAACAATTATATAATGCTATTCAGCATATTAAAGCTAGACACCTAAGCACAGGAGAGCCAACTTACTGGCCAACTAACCACTGGGATCTAATCGACTTTTGCATAACATGAAACCTTAATGAGAATGCAATAACAATCAAATCAAAATTAGATTTATCATCAGATCACTCTCCAATCCAAATTGACTATAATTTCAAAATCACTAGACAAAATATCAATAACAAAATGTACAATAAAAATACCGACTGCAAAGCCTTCCGTGAACACATTAACAACACACTTCGAACGCAACTCACTCTCAATACAACAGAAACCATCGAACAAACTATAATCCATACAAACGACATAATAAATTAAGCACTATATAAATCGACACCACCGTTAATAAAAACAACACATAGAAGTTACACATCCCCAAGAGTAAGGAGACTTGTAGAGGAAAAAAAAAAGATCCGGAAAATATGGCAGACTACCAGATACCCCAAAGACAAAAAAAGCTAAACAGAGCGAAAAAAATGCTTACAACCACACTTCTTAAAGAAAAAAACAATCAGAACAAATTACCTTCAAACCATTACTCCAACATGTGAAACGAACTACTCATTATGGAAGGCAACTAAATCGCTAATATCAAAAACACCGCACCAACTTCCGCTGAAGAAAACGAATGGTTCTTGGGCACGGACCGATATCGAGAAAGCCACTACCTTAGCTGACCACTTTTATGACACATTTACATTGAATATTCCAACCAACACTAGCCTGCTAAGTTTTAATGCAATTATATCTACGAATTATATAATAAGAAACATCACACCACGAGAAATACTCCTCTGTATAAAAAATCGAGTCAACTGTAAAAAATCGCCCGGATATGATCAACTGACTGGTAAAATAATAAAAGAGCTACCCAGCAAAGCTATAAGTCTCCTTTGCAAACTATTTAATTTTATATTAAAAACTCAACACTTTCCATTACTTTGGAAAATCGCAGAAATAATCGCTATACCCAAACCGGGTAAAGCTCCAGTACTACCATTATCTTACAGACCCATTAGCTTACTTCCGATGCTAAGTAAAATACAGGTGGGCAGTTCCAGATCATCAATTCGGATTCCAACAACAACACTCGACGATACAACAAGTCCATAGGGTGACTCAAAAAATATTATCACATCTAGACGACAAAAAATACTGCGTAGTTGTTTTTCTTGATGTAGAAAAGGCGTTCGACAAAGTTTGGCATGAAGGCTTATTACTAGAATACCAGCTACCACAACCTCTATATAACATAGTAAAAAGTTATATAACTGGACGATACTTTTATGTTAAATACAAAGACTGTCAATCATCGTTAAGACAAATCAAAGCTGGAATTCCACAAGGAACCGTTCTAGGGCCACTACTATACAATTCATATACAGCAGACATACCTACCCCCACAGACGAATCATCAATGATCGCTACATTTGCAGATGACACTGTTCTTTTGCATTCCAACAAAGACTTGACGAAAGATACATCAGATATGCAACTAATAATAGATACCTGGTTACAAAGACAACAATCAAAAATATTTAGAATGTTTATCAATGCTGAATGGTATATTCGAAATGATGACATTCATCGTGACTTAAGAATACCACCAGTGAATGAAGTAATTAAACAAATGAGCAGAAAACACCAATTAAAACTAGCAAACCATGTAAACAACGAAATAAGTAATCTTCTGATTGACGAACTCACAAGAACCAGACGGCTTAAAAGGACAAGGCCAGTAGATCTAGCACTATAAAGTATTTAATAAACAAATTTCTAATTTCTAATCGTTTATAAATCTAAAAATTTTTTTGTCTAGATGTATTCAAAAAATTATTGTCAACCCTTTCAGATACATGTATAAAGTGTCTAATATTAATAGATAAAAAATACAAAAACAATTGGGAAAAAAAAAATATATATCTATACAATTATTATTATAATTACAATTTTTTTAATATACATAAACGTTTATTAATTAATTATATTATTTATAATTATTAAAAAAATGAGAAACTTAAGAAACACATCAAACTGCCTATCACTCACACAAGCCTCAATGCTCGTCTTTCCTTTTCTGCCTCATTCTTTCATTCCATTTCTTCTATACACATCCAATGCGCCATGCTCAGCTTAGAGCGGAACGCAGCTGATCGTCGGTTCTTCTTTGTGCTCGATAGCTATCTATTACATTTATGTGTGCGCAGACAAGCAAATTTTTTCACATTCCGCGCTATATATTTTTTATTTCGCATTTATTTGCATGTATCCTCACTCTACGCAAGCCATAAAATTATGAACAAACACGAAAGACACGAAAGAACGATCCAAGCATTTCGTTGAAATTCTCCATCGTGTACAATAGAACTGTGCATTGAATAAATCAAAAGTCCTTTTGATTCATTACACGGTGGGCTTGAACCAACTTTTAGTCAAAGGTTTTAGCGCTTAATTTTTTTTTGCAAATTTATGTTATTTAGGTCATAATTAGTGGAAAAAAAATTATGGCCCATAACTTATCGAGCCGTTTTTAAAAAAAATTGATTTTGAAATAATTTACTTGTGTCTTTTTGATTTAACAACTAGTGGCCACGAATTACCGATTTAAGCAATTGCATTTATTACTTTAAAATTTTTTTGGAAACATAATGCTGTCAAAACAATAAAAAAATATACTCCGGGTATAATAAACCAGTTGTTGTAAGTACTACAACGTTAGTTTGAGGATTTTTTAATATTTTATTTTAAATTTTAACAGCTTATTCGATAATATCAGTTTTTTTCGTATATTTTTTGAAATAATATGTTTATATATGTTTGGCATTATATTCTTGAAGAGCTTTAAGCAATTTTGATGGATATTCTGAATGCTTGTCGGACACTTTATATTTGGCCCAAGTTGCATTAAAATCAGAATGTAAGGATTCTACAGCTTGCTCAAGATAGAATCCCAATTCCTTACCTACATTTTCACAGAACTGAGAAACATGAAAGAAAACAGCATGGACTTTTGGGGTTACGGAAATTCCCAAATCACAATAACTTCTTTTAAATTGAGCAATACATTCTTTGTAATTTGTAGCGAGAGTCAAAGAGAAACACGAATTCACAACGGTTTTAAAATCGTCAAAACACTTTACATATTTTAGAAGGTTGATTTTGTATATCTGACGCAATAAATCTGTCTTATCTATCAATGTTTTACATGAATTTCCCACAAATGACATTACAGATGTAGTTCTAGTGGCGGAATGATGTCTAAAATTTTAGCATCATCATTTTCTGCAGAATATATGAGGATGTTTGTACAGTTTTTAAAGTTTTTAACACATTATTTACCACCTCCTTCTTCTTGCCACTGACGATGATTTTTTTGCAGCTTCGGATCGTCCTTAGTTCTCCACATTCTTTAAATTTATCAGAAGATGCTGTACACTAGGTACAAGGATAGGTAGTTGCATATTACATAATTCCTGTTAATACATTTGCAAGTTTTAAATCAGTTGCATTAGTCCCATCTATCTTCCCAATTCGCAATAACGACCACAACATAGCCACATTTTCGTAAATTTCTGTAGTGTTTGCAACAATTGCAATTAAAAAAAATTTTTTTTACCCCACTGTCAAAAAAAAGTTTGGCAAGTACCTTATCAGAATATATTTATCGCTTTATCTGAATTCCTTCAGATCAAATCATTTTCTAACTGTCGATCTAAAGATTGTATCGAAAGGCAAATTTTCAAGAACCCTCCTCCGCCGTCTATTCCAAATTTCAAATGGCTTTTTCTGAAACATGTTCTATAAGTTTTTTAACGTCACTGGAAAAAAAACAATGTTCTCTGCAGTAATACTTTTTGATTTTTTAGTGTATTTTACAATACCACATTTTTTGACATCAAAATTAGAATCCAAAGAATGATCTTATGCTTTTGATCAAAATTTGATTCAAACATTTTTCTATCATTTGTAGCAATTCTTATTGCTGCTGATACTATATTTGTTGAAAGTCTAAGCCCCAATCTTATTTTAGAAACTTCATCTGCGGTAAAGCGCTTTTCTTTAACCTTCAGTGGATTCAATGACATTCTCATAGGTCGTCCATGTTCTTGAGAGATTGATAACTCTTGAAGATTAGATTCAGATGTCGAATTGGCAAGATTTCTTATTAATCCACTAAACAGTTGGTCTTGTTGTTTCCTTAAAAAGTCTTCATTAATGTGTGTTACTAAATGATTCACCTGATTCGATATCTTACAAAAATGAGGTTTTCCAATTACCAAATTCGATCGACATTTACTGCACTTTTTTTGTCTATTATTTACAAAACTTACAGCGTCACCCGCAAAATTTTAGTGGCCCGGTTTTTTATCTAAATTGCACAAACCACACTCACATTTTTTATAAATTTTTGATCCCTTGCTTTAAAATTTGAATAATCTGGTAATTTCATGATACGTAAATTTGGTTCTTTTTTAATTAAACGGTAAACCACAATTCGACAACCATCACAAACTACACTAGGAAGAAGTTCATCACACTCATCGTAGTTGACAATTCTTTTAATGTTTTCTTTTAATACTCCCGAAATTTTAAGCATTCTATTTTTCTTTTTTAAGCAAAATAAACACATTTTAAGACGATTTTCATCGTGCGTTGCAGCATGACCTTTTGATTTCGCGAACATATTTTTTTGTAGATGCACTTGATGCTAGACACTATTTAAAATCTTAAAAAATGAACAAAGTTTTTTAAAATCTAAAACACGGCTTTAAATGTCTGTCGTTTTTCACTAGTCTTTAATACGTCTTCATTGAAAAAAGCTGCAGTATGTTTTGTTGTTTTGTTTACTTGCCGCGCAGAAAACTAATATAAACACGTCTAAGCTTGCAGTCCTGCAAACGTATATTTGTACAAGTTACATTAAAGAAAAAATATAAACTGTAAGGCTGTAAATAGTCATATAGTGAGGGATTCGTAAAAATTTTAATAGAAAGCAAGTAATTTATATCAAAATCAATTTTTTTAAAAACGGCTCGATAAGTTATGGGCCATAATTTTTTTTTTTTCCATTAATTATGACCTAAATAACACAAATTTTCAAAAAAAATTGATGAAAAGTTTGTTCAAGCCCACCGTGATTAATTATAAAATAATTAGTTGTTTAAATCTAACTCATTTAAATTAATTTTGAGTTTTATTTATATTTTGCTTCTGTGAAATAAATAATATTGCACTCACAAGTTGATTTGCTCTCTGATTATGAATATGAGAGCAATCCAAAATTAGTTTAATGAATACACTGTGTAACAAAAAAAAAAAAAAAAAATTATTACATGAATGAAAACACCTATTCTTTATTAATTTGGGCATGTTGAACACGAAACAGTTTTCTTCTAACACGTACCATTTAAAAGTAATGATAGATTCAATTTTTGTAATTACTAGTGAAGATTGCACTGTGCAACAAAAAAAAAATAAAAAATATAACATTAATGAAAACACCTATTCTTTGTTAATTTGGGCACAGTTAACGGTTTACGTACCATTCAAAAGTTATGATAAATTAAATCAATAAAGAGAGCGAAAAAATGGTACTTTTCAGTCAAAAATCGTACTTATTTTTTATTTTTATGAATTTTTTAATGAAAAATATTGATATAATTACACATATAAGTATCTGTTATTAATCTAAGAACGTCAGACTAAAATAATAACTTGAAGAAATGAGCCACATAACAGTCTGAGCATTAAAAATATGTGATTCCGCACATATGTTTTCGTCACACAGTGATATCAATCAATAACTATCATTTCAATGGATGTGATTTGAGTAACATTCATAAACCTATTCATTATTTGTTGAAATATTTTCTTGTGTTGTGTATATTGCGAGCGAGGTGAAGAGAGCTCACAAGTAAACATTCTACGCTTTAACAAAAAGAGGGAGAGAATTGAGAAAAAGAGCACAGTTGCTTTGTTTAGTTTTAAAAATACAGTGGAACGTCAGTTATGGGACTGCGCATTTTATTTACTACGTCATTGAGATATGCTGGTGACGTCAAATGGAGTTATCACTGTATTTCTGTGTGCACTCACCTCCATCTACTGCGATTAGTCGTTGTTGTTGTTTTATGTGTCTATTTCATCCCTCATTCATTGTGTGCTTAAATAACTAAAGAGAATATTTGAACAAATAATGAATAAGTTTATGAATCTTACTGAAATCACATTCATTTAAAATGGATTGCTTTCATATTCATTATCAGTTAGATTATGAATAACTTGTGTTTCTCTAATTTCATTCATATTTTACTTGTGCGATGAATATTGAATGTGGTTATTATTGCAAATCATACAATGAAACATAAGTAATGGGAAAAGTGGTTGCAGTCACGGTTGCCACAATTGGCGTTTTTGCGCCAAAACGAAAGTTTTTTCCTGTTGGCGCACTGGCTCTTTTTTATTGGAATTGGATCTATTTGGCTTATGATTGGCTTAAGTAAAATCCCATAAAAATTTGGGAATAGCCATGACAATATGGCTGTCCTTAGAAAAAGTTATTGGGCGAATTCTTGAGCAATGGGATTCACTCCAATTATTTTTCTTGGATCAGTCCCTAGAAGTCAACAATATAAAGCCAAAAGATGTAGCTAACTTAAATATTTGGTTTTTTATTAGTGAAATTGGCTCTTTTTTGTTTATTTCTTGGCGCATTCTGATTTTTTCAAGTGGCAACCGTGGTTGCAATCAATGCACGCGTCTAGTGCACAACGACTGAGCAACCCGCGCACTTCCCTTACCAACAAACGAAAATTTCAAGAGAGAATTCTGTCTGCACGCACACAAGTGTAACACCACACTTAGTCTTCTGACGATCAAAGTGTGATAAAGACCATCCGACATATGAACAAAATATGAAAACCCCTATTTAAATAAATAAATTCAATTCATTGCATGTTACTAATAATATGCTTATGACATCTTCAAATAGCTTTCGCCAAGTTCACAACTACATTATATATAAACAGGTAATATAAGCTTAGTTTTTATAATAATTAGTTAATAATATCGAACTACTGTGGGAAAAAATTTATTAAAAACCCACCTACAAACAAACGATAGTGTCACCATGCATGGTACAATAATACAAGGTACCGCCACTTGGTCCTTTTACTCTCTCGAAATTTGCTCACTCTCAATTGTTGACGTCATTCGCATATCCTTCAAATTCTTCAATTTTCAATGCATTTTCAAATCATGTTCAACACTTAATGCATTATTTCAGCGTTATATACACTGATATGCGAATGACGTCAAAAATTGAGAATGATACATAACTGTAAAATATTGGCGCCACCTCTATTTCTTACACCATGGATAGTTTTCGATAGTTTGAAAAAAAATAATGTGCCTCACCTATATAAACACACTATTCAAGTGAAACTGCTGCACAAAATGTTAGGACTCAAGTTTTAGTTTTTAATTTTAAAATAATTACTAGAGTTTTGTTCTATAATATTATTCATTTATTTCATTATAGCATATTATAATTAATAATTTAAATAATTGGGTCAAATAACGTATTGATTGATATGACATATAATGATTAAAGAGAATAGCGAAAATGCAACTGTAGTAATTGCGGGTGTGATGTTGTTGATAAGTTGTGCATAAAACCAACGAACTGCACTACCCTTCAAATTCACATTGAGAAATATAGCTCTGTTGTAGAGGTGGAGAACTATCGATAGTACTATCGGCAGCTCGATAGCGCCCAAACATCGATAGTAGTGCAGCACTATCGATAGTTTTTCCTGAATGTGTGGTTGAACTTTAATGATTTGATTAATAATAAATAAATTTGTATATAAAAATGGATAAATTCATTGCAAGAAGGTTAATATATCAACATTGCATTTAAGTGAAATGACGATGTTCACCTGCACCTAACATTTAGGGTCCCCACGCATTGCTTTAAACCTGGTAAACGTTGAAATTTTTTAAAAAATAGAATTCGTTGAAATTAAAGTGACAGTTGCTCCATAAATTTTAGAATACGTAGTAAATTGACACACGATTAAGTGTCGAAATCGCAATAACGTTGGTGCTGCCAACCTTGTGAATTTATTGTGAATTAGCAGCACCACCGAATTAATGGTTACATTAAACAAAGAAAGTAATAAAGGAAAGGGAGTGAAATGAAAAAATTAGGGTCTTCATGAAAGCGAATAAATCACACAAACGCACAAATGTATAAAGTTGTGTAGTCACTTTCATGAACGACCCAGTTTTTTGTGAACTGCACAAATCGCAAATAAATGCAAAAAATTGGCAACGCTTACTTTTATTCGATTTGTGAACATCAATCGTCACACAACTTTATACGAACGCACACATTTTTTTGAAGTGAAACTTCTTTAGCGGCACGGTGCAAAAATTTAATGTAAAATTTTGAGGGAAATAATAAAAATTGTAACGTTTTGCGGATTCTGTATCTCATGCACTAGGTAGACACTTCAAATTTTCACAGAATGTGTATTTCTATATGGCAATAGATACAATATCCCCGACAAATAAAAAAATTTTTGGAAAATCCACTGGAAAAGTCTCAATGAAGAGATTACAATTACACAACAACAACATGCAGCTTGTGATTTATAAAAATTAACTGTCTTTACGAAATTCGTAAACGATGTCATCATTGAAAATGCCCTTACACACACTCACACCTGCGCCGACCTAAGTTAAATAGTTTCCATTAACTATTTCATTCTTCTCTCTTCCTCGACTTGTGCGCCTTCACATTTCAATTAATAAGATCTGCACACTCATACATACACCTATACTTATTATACTTATTTCATTGACCCACAGCTCACATCTCCTAACACATGTACCTTAACTTATTTCTGCTTAACTACTTGATTCTCTCTTTCCTTTCTTGCGATGCTTCTTATTCACATACTCACACATACACCTTAACTTATTTATGCTTTATCAGCATTTCATTCATCTCTCTCATCGACTTCACGCCGCCCTAACGTAACAGATTTTTCATAACGCAATTTTTCAAAACAGCAGCCCTTAATCATTTTCAATGATAAAATGTTTATAGCAACAACATGCAAGCAACTAGCTTGTGTGTTGTACAAAAGCAATCGAGTGTACGAAGAAAAGAGAACGAGAAACGCCCAGAAGATCGCAGTTGATCTAATTTTTGTGTAAGAGGGGACAGACGGCAAACGTAAAAATTTTTAGCTTTCTAAACCTCGATCTCATACCTCTGAACTCAACAAATGCCTTTCTACCATGAAGTTAGTTTTTTAGACAGCATGGCCTCGCGTGTTTGAGTCCATTTGCAATGTGCGTAGTAACCTCACTTAATACCGACGTAGTGCTGTGCCCCTTCCTGAAACCATGCTGTTGATCCGCAATAGTGAGCTGTTCTGTCATTGTCGGGAGAATTAACGACTCCAAAACTATAGCCACTGGAGAAATAAAAAAAAATAGGCCTGTGAGAACTACCTAAATCTGCATCATTCCCCGGTTTTAGGAGAGGAATTACTCTCTCAACAGAAACTGCAATACATAGCCTAACAACTATCATTGAAAAGGCTCTTGATTCCAAACAAATAGCGCTATGTGCATTTATCGACATATCAGGAGCTTTTGATAATACTTCATATGAGGCAATAGAATATGGCCTTCTACGGAAAGAAGTACCCACACCTATTATTAAATGGATAATAGCTATGCTTGAATTTCGGACTATTAATTTACAACTTGGAGGAGAATTAAAATCTATCACAGCCACAAGAGGTTGCCCACAAGGGGGTGTACTCTCTCTACTTCTGTGGACTTTAGTGATAGATGAACTCCTCTACAAGCTTAATGGTCTAGGTTTCAATACACAAGGTTATGCAGATGACCTAGTTGTATATATTGTGGACTGGCATGAGCAGACTATCTCTGACCGCATGCAACAAGCCCTAAAAATAATAAATAAATGGTGCAGTGAGAAAGGGCTCTCCATTAACCCATCAAAAACTGTGCTGGTACCATTCACCAGGAAAAGAAACACTACTCTCAAATGTCCTGTGTTAAATGGTATCACAATCCAATTTTCCAATGAAGCGAACTATCTAGGGGTTATCCTTGATAAAAAGCTAACGTGGAACCAACATCTAAATAAAGTTACAAAAAAGGCTACAAGGGCATACTTTTTGTTTGCACTAGACTTTTTGGTAAAACCTGGGGTCTAAATCCCAAAATGACCTACTGGACATTCACTACGGTCATTAGACCAATAGTCACGTATGCTTCCATTGCATGGTGGCCTAAGGTCAAACAAAGGAATGCAGTAAATATACTAAGTAAAGTGCATCGACTTGTTTGTGTCAGTATCACAGGGGCTATGAAAACGTGTCCCACTGACGCACTAGGGGTGCTCTTATACATCCCACCATTACTTTTACGGTCCTGAGCCTTTCTGTGGTCTCTCGAAAAGCCACAAAAACGAAGAAATCAGGAAACTTGAGGAAAAGAAATTTCTAAATCACTGGGTGAACTCCACCGGACAACGCCAGGCAAAACAATTCCTCACTCTTTCAAAGAGTATCTCGATTAAGCTTCTCTCACTCAGTAGAGTAGACTTACGCATTTTGATTGGATACTTCACGGGTCACTGCAACCTAAAGTATCATCAAAATAAGTTAGGTCTTTCCGACACTGACGTATTGCCGATGTTGTGAAATGGATAAAGAAAGTTCAGAGCATATACTCTGCAAATGTCCTGCACTCGGTAGACAAAGACTTCACCACCTCGGTGACACTGTTGTTAATCCACACAAATAGCGGAACAACAAACCCCAAGTAATGTTAAGATTCATCAAAAGTCTAAACATATAGGGTTTCTATTAAATAGGGCCATGTACAATAGATCTTACAGGTCGCTGTGCTTTCGGGCCCGTTATTATTATTACTCTCGTTATTTTCCATTCGTCAGGGACAACAAGTTGGCTTATAGATGAATTTAAAAGCTTAGGTTAGGTTAGGTTTGCTAGGCTGATCAAGAGATCTCACATAGCCCAATAATGGTACTTTGTGTTGCCAAGAAGAAGTATGGAGACTCTTTAAATACTGTTTTTTATGCACTTTTTTGCACAGAAAACTAATATAAACACGTCTAAGCTTGCATTCCTGCAAACGTATATTTGTACAAGTTACATTAAAGAAAAAATATAAACTGTAAGGCTGTAAATAGTCATATAGTGAGGGATTCGTAAAAATTTTAATAGAAAGCAAGTAATTTATTTCAAAATCAATTTTTTTTTAAACGGCTCGATAAGTTATGGGCCATAATTTTTTTTTTCCATTAATTATGACCTAAATAACACAAATTTTCAAAAAAAAATTGATGTGCTAAAACCTTTGATGAAAAGTTTGTTCAAATCCACCGTGATTAATTATAAAATAATTAGTTGTTTAAATCTAACTCATTTAAATTAATTTTGAGTTTTATTTATATTTTGCTTCTGTGAAATAAATAATATTGCACTCACAAGTTGATTTGCTCTCTGATTATGAATATGAGAGCAATCCAAAATTAGTTTAATGAATACACTGTGTAACAAAAAAAAAAAAAAAAAATTATTACATGAATGAAGACACCTATTCTTTATTAATTTGGGCATGTTGAACACGAAACAGTTTTCTTCTAACACGTACCATTTAAAAGTAATGATAGATTCAATTTTTGTAATTACTAGTGAAGATTGCACTGTGCAACAAAAAAAAAATAAAAAATATAACATTAATGAAAACACCTATTCTTTGTTAATTTGGGCACAGTTAACGGTTTACGTACCATTCAAAAGTTATGATAAATTAAATCAATAAAGAGAGCGAAAAAATGGTACTTTTCAGTCAAAAATCGTACTTATTTTTTATTTTTATGAATTTTTTAATGAAAAATATTGATATAATTACACATATAAGTATCTGTTATTAATCTAAGAACGTCAGACTAAAATAATAACTTGAAGAAATGAGCCACATAACAGTCTGAGCATTAAAAATATGTGATTCCGCACATATGTTTTCGTCACACAGTGATATCAATCAATAACTATCATTTCAATGGATGTGATTTGAGTAACATTCATAAACCTATTCATTATTTGTTGAAATATTTTCTTGTGTTGTGTATATTGCGAGCGAGGTGAAGAGAGCTCACAGGTAAACATTTTACGCTTTAACAAAGAGAGGGAGAGAATTGAGAAAAAGAGCACAGTTGCTTTGTTTAGTTTTAAAAATACTGTGGAACGTCACTTATGAGACTGCGCATTTTATTTACTACGTTATTGAGATATGCTGGTGACGTCAAATGGAGTTATCACTATATTTCTGTGTGCACTCACCTCCATCTACTGCGATTAGTCGTTGTTGTTGTTTTATGTGTCTATTTCATCCCTCATTCATTGTGTGCTTAAATAACTAAAGAGAATATTTGAACAAATAATGAATAAGTTTATGAATCTTACTGAAATCAGATTCATTTAAATTGGATTGCTTTCATATTCATTATCAGTTAGATTATGAATAACTTGTGTTTCTCTAATTTCATTCATATTTTACTTGTGCGATGAATATTGAATGTGGTTATTATTGCAAATCATACAATGAAACATAAGTAATGGGAAAAGTGGTTGCAGTCACGGTTGCCAAAATTGGCGTTTTTGCGCCAAAACGAAAGTTTTTTCTTGTTTTTTGGCCAATATGGCTGTCCTTAGAAAAAGTTATTGGGCGAATTCTTGAGCAATGGGATTCACTCCAATTATTTTTCTTGGATCAGTCCCTAGAAGTCAACAATATAAAGCCAAAAGATATAGCTTTGGTTTTTTATTAGTGAAATTGGCTCTTTTTTGTTTATTTTTTGGCGCATTCTGATTTTTACAAGTGGCAACCGTGGTTGCAATCAATGCACGCGTCTAGTACACAACGACTGAGCAACCCGCGCACTTCCCTTACCAACAAACGAAAATTTCAAGAGAGAACTCTGTCTGCACGCACATAAGTGTAACACCACACTTAGTCTTCTGACGATCAAAGTGTGATAAAGACCATCCGACATATGTACAAAATATGAAAACCACTATTTAAATAAATAAATTCAATTCATTGCATGTTACTAATAATATGCTTATGACATCTTCAAATAGCTTTCGCCAAGTTCACAACTACATTATATATAAACAGGTAAATAAGCTTAGTTTTTATAATAATTAGTTAATAATAGCGAACTACAGTGGGTAAAATTTATCAAATACCTACCTAGACTGTTTTTGAAAACTAAAACTTAAATCTAATAATGTATAATAATATTTTTTATATTTGTTTTTCGAGATCGTTCTCTTTGTGAGAGCAAGAGATATTTTCTTTCACGGACGGTGCTCTCTACAGATATCAAACAAACGATAGTGTCACCATGCATGGTACAATAATACAAGGTACCGCCACTTGGGCCTTTTACTCTCTCGAAATTTGCTCACTCTCAATTGTTGACGTCATTCGCATATATCGTAGTCCAGCACTATCGATAGTTTTCGATAGTTTTTCCTGAAAGTGTGGTTTAACTTTAATGATTTGATTAATAATTAATAAATTTGTATATAAAAATGGATAAATTCATTGCAAGAAGGTTAATATATCAACATTGCATTTAAGTGAAATGACGATGTTCACCTGCACCTAACATCTAGGGTCCCCACGCATTGTTTTAAACCTGGTAAACGTTGAAATTTTTAAAAAAATAGAATTCGTTGAAATTAAAGTGACAGTTGCTCCATAAATTTTAGAATACGTAATAAATTGAACACACGATTAAGTGTCGAAATCGCAATAACGTTGGTGCTGCCAACCTTGTGAATTTATTGTGAGTTAGCAGCACCACCGAATTAATGGTTAAATTAAACAAATTAAGTAATAAAGGAAAGGGAGTGAAATGAAAAAATTAGGGTCTTCATGAAAGCGAATAAATCACACAAACGCACAAATGTATAAAGTTGTGTAGTCACTTTCATGAACGACCCAGTTTTTTGTGAACTGCACAAATCGCAAATAAATGCAAAAAATTGGCAACGCTTACTTTTATTCGATTTGTGAACATCAATCGTCACACAACTTTATACGAACGCACACATTTTTTTGAAGTGAAACTTCTTTAGCGGCACGGTGCAAAAATTTAATGTAAAATTTTGAGGGAAATAATAAAAATAGTAACGTTTTTCGGATTCTGTATCTCATGCACTAGGTAGACACTTCAAATTTTCACAGAATGTGTATTTCTATATGGCAATAGATACAATATCCCCGACAAGTAATAAAATTTTTGGAAAATCCACTGGAAAAGTCTCAATGAAGAGATTACAATTACACAACAACAACATGCAGCTTGTGATTTATAAAAATTAACTGTCTACGAAATTCGTAAACGATACCATCATTGAAAATGCCCTTACACACACTCACACCTGCGGCGACCTAAGTTAAATAGTTTCCATTAACTATTTCATTCTTCTCTCTTCCTCGACTTGTGCGCCTTCACATTTCAATTAATAAGATCTGCACACTCATACATACACCTATACTTATTATACTTATTTCATTGACCCACAGCTCACATCTCCTAACACATGTACCTTAACTTATTTCTGCTTAACTACTTGATTCTCTCTTTCCTTTCTTGCGATGCTTCTTATTCACATACTCACACATACACCTTAACTTAATTGTGCTTTATCAGCATTTCATTCATCTCTCTCATCGACTTCACGCCGCCCTAATGTAACAGATTTTTCATAACGCAATTTTTCAAAACAGCAGCCCTTAATCATTTTCAATCATAAAATGTTTATAGCAACAACATGCAAGCAACTAGCTTGTGTGTTGTACAAAAGCAAGCGAATGTACGAAGAAAAGAGAACGAGAAACGCCCAGAAGATCGCAGTTGATGTAATTTTTGTGTAAGAGGGGACAGACGGCAAACGTAAAAATTTTTAGCTTTCTAAACCTCGATCTCATACCTCTGAACTCAACAAATGCCTTTCTACCATGAAGTTAGTTTTTTAGACAGCATGGCCTCGCGTGTTTGAGTCCATTGGCAATGTGCGTAGTAACCTCACTTAATACCGACGTAGTGCTGCGCCCCTTCCTGAACCATGCTGTTGATCCGCAATAGTGAGCTGTTCTGTCACTGTCGGGAGAATCAACGACTCCAGAACTATAGCCACTGGAGAAATAAAAAAAATAGGTCTGTGAGAACTACCTAAATCTGCATCATTCCCCGGTTTTAGGAGAGGAATTACTCTCGTTATTTTCCATTCGTCAGGGACAACAAGTTGGCTTATAGATGAATTAAAAAGCTTAGGTTAGGTTTGTTTGCTGATCAAGAGATCTCACATAGACCAATAATAATGGTCTTTAAATACTGTTTTTTATGCACTTTTTTGCGAGCTTTAATAAATTGCTACTCTTCTGATCCGCGATACTTTCCAAGGAGAGGAAGGATACAAATCCGAGATAGCTAAAGCGTGATCTGTAGAGAGCTGGACATTGGCAAAGTAGGTGTTCTAGAGTTCTCCTAACATTTACTTCGTTGCATGTTGTACATGCATCACTCTGTACCAACCCCAATTTGGCTGCGTGGGAACGTGTTAAACAGTGTCCCGTGAGTATTCCGACTAATAACTTGCAATCCTCTCTTGGGAGAGCTTAGATGTAGTTGGTAGTCTAGTCTTATTATTAACAGAGCGAAGCATGACTTTTGCGGTTCGGCAAGAGAGTGTTCCCTCCCACATTGTCTTCGCCTCCTGAATCGTTGCTGCGTATATTTCTGTTTTTAATGTGGATATAGAGGGACGTAAGTATGACGCACTTACCTCAGATTGGCTAGCGCCAGCTTTAGCGAGTGCGTCTGCTTTTTCGTTCCCTTCAATTCCTTTATGTCCCGGTACCCAAAAGAAGGTGACGCGTCTGTCAAAACAGAGTTCGTCAATTTTGATTCTACATTGTTGAACACAGTTCGATTTTGTCATCACCGCCGCTATTGCCTTTATGGCTGCTTCTCTGTCGATGAATATGTTTATTTGGGAGTTAAGAGGAGTTAGCTGGGCTGCTAATTCTGCTGCTTTTGTAGCCGCATAAATCTGGCCTGAAACACGCTACAGTAGTCTGGAATCTTATATGACCGTTTAAGGTCAACCTCTGAATAGAATACTGCAGCTCCCACTCCATTTTAGTTCCGTCTGTAAACAGGTTGCAAGTATGACCGCCAAACTGGAGTCCCCTTTGCACCCATTATGTTCTATTACTACACTAGGCCTTCCATTGAAGTTGGCCTGGGGAATAACATAGTCCGAGGTAGTGTTTAAACCTTCATGTATCTTACTGTGACCATAAGGCCTCTGTATAAACTGTCCTGTTACCTTTAGTCTTAGCGCAGACTTCTTTGCAGTGTTCTTCGCTGCCAAGCCTATAGGTTGAAGGTCGAGAATTCTATCAAGTGCTGTTGTAGGGGTGGTGCGCATTGCACCAGTTATACAAAGTCCTGCGATTCTCTGTACCTTCTCCAACTTATATCTTCTTGTTGACACTTGTCCACCATACCAAGATAAGCCCCATGTCTTTCCGAGCATTTTCCTGCAAGCATAAAAGTCATTGAGAGCTTTCCTCACCCTTTCTTCCACATTTAACTTCCACGTCAGTTTGTTATCCAATATGACTCCAAGATATTTTGTAGACATCTTTGGTGCCAGTACAATGTGTCCTAATTTAGGAAGGAGCCAGTGCGGAATCTTGTATTTTGTTGTGAAAAGTACTAAGTCCGTCTTGTCTGGATTCACATCCAGTCCCACATTGCTTGCCCAGTCTTTAATTTCTTAAAGTGCCCTATGGCATACTCCCCGTACTGTATGGCCCTTTCTATCTGCATCACGACCCTATAAAGCGCTGTCTCAGTGGAGTTGCCTTTCGTATAGGTGTGTTGGTCTCTCGATTCGGTGAAACCTTTTCCTTAATATACGATTCCAATAGTCTTTCAAACACTGAATTTTCCAGTCTATAATCTTTTTGTAGTCTTTGATTTGTCTTTCCTTATTCGCAACCAATGCCAACCAGCACCACCATAAGCTGCTACCAGTTATTTTTGCAAAAATAAATATGTTATTTTTATTCAAAATCAAGTTCAAGAATACCATATAAATTTTACTTACATCTTTTCTGCTTATCTACGCCGTAGGAATGAAAAACAATCGATAGTGGTGAGCCAAACATCGATGTTTTACGAACGTAGAAAAACATCGATGTATCGATTGTGCCATCGATTGTTTTTCCAGCTCTACATGTTATCGCACCGATAACCGAAACGATGACAGGAAAATGGACTAATGGCCCCCAGTACACAACGTATGTTGCACTGTCTCAGAGAAACAGAAACAGAACAGTCCCAGAACTGCTTATTGTTGTTTTGATCATAGTGAAAAATCAAAGTGAAAGCTAAAAAGAAATAAAAGTTAAAGTGAAACTGTATATTGCTACCACAATTTGTTTAAATGAAGACTTTAAAGTCGAAAAGACGCCATCGAAAAGAAGTCAAAAATTATTGTTTGGGTTCTGATGCCAATACACTGAGATCTGGTTACAATTTTAATGCAACCTGGCCGCACTGTTTTTCCATTGCGGCCCTGTTTCTGTTCTCTTTCAGGTGCAAATATACTGGCGTTTGTTGCCTTTTCTGTCCTATGTGACACCGCGCCATTAGTACGATAAAGAGATCTGTGCACCGATGCACCGAAATTACATATTACATTATCAAAGGTGTAGCAACAGATGCTTCCACAGTTTTGTTGTAAATGTTCAAAGTTGATACGTAAATGGATAAATTACATTCGACACTTTCGGCCGTTAAATCATTACGGTCTAGCGTTCGGCAATGTTTTGAGCATCTTGCTGTTGGTATGGTGTCGGAGGGATGTGAAGAAGCGCGGAATAAATTTGTCCATGAATTTCAGGATAAGTTTGGAAATATCAATACACAATTACGGTAAGGAAAAGATTTGTATATTCAGTTTAAATATAATAAAAACTACTATAATTTTTAAATTAAAGTGACGTTGAGACACTTATTAATGGCTTGCAAGTACCACAAGCCGTCTATCATTTAGGTAACACTACATACTTAGTTCAGGAGACTTCTCAGGACCGGCAGGCTTTGTATCCACAACTAGTAAACAGTTACAAGTGGATTGATAAGGTTTGTAAATTTACTCAAAAGCCCATTTTCACTTTATTTTGAATATTGCAGTTTTTTATAATCAGGTTCATGACCACAGCTTTTTGGCTTTTAATAATCTTAATCAAAACAGCTTGCGTCGTTCCTACACTTATTGCTCTCAGAAACGAGCGCGTATTCCATGTTCATCTATAAATAATGATCCAGAGTAGGTCTAATTATAACCAAATATACGTTATGAATTTTTTTTTCACGTATTGATATATTCTCAGACATACAGATAAATTACTTGGTGAAATTATAAACCAGCACACTACATACAAAGTAATACGTCCTTTTGGTTCCAATGCTGTAGTTATTGCCACAATAAGTCACGTTCTGAAAGCTGCTATAGTTTTTAAAGGAGTGCTTATTGAATGGGTCACAGTTAAAGGTTATGCTGAACCACTGGACCACGAAGACCTTTGGAACAATTCACATTATGAGGTTTTTCGTAAAGTGCAAGAACATGCGCATTCAGCAATGTTACATTTCTTCTCACCAACTTTACCAGATTTGGCAGTTAAAAGTTATATGGTAAGTTAAATCGACACGCTTTAATTTCCATTGTTTTTGAATATCCGATTGCTACTTTTTTAGACTTGGCTCAACAGTTACAGCAAGCTCTTCCTAGAACAATGCAAGCGTTGCAATAAATTTATTGCTAACGGACTTCCTCCTACTTGGCGTGACTTGCGCACATTGGAACCATTCCACGAAGAGTGTAGAAATTGTTGAATAAAAAAAAAAAACGTCAGCCATACATTCACTTTTACAATTTTTTTTTTTTTAACATTAAATGTAATTTCATTGTTTTTAAAAATAGCTCGGTTGAACAACATGTTTGTCGTTGGTTAATGACATTTGGAAGTGGTCAAGACACCGTGCCGCATACACATGCGCTCAAAATTCAGGCGTAACGTTGCACGCAACTGTTGGCGTAGCATTTTAACTTTTTCCTGTTGACACTGATACTTCAACACGACTTCCTGTGGAATGTTACAGTTTTCATCGTCTTTATCGTAATCGTCATAAGCGTCCTAAAAATTATATAAAAAAATTATGGCTTCAAATTTTTCTTGTTTATATTTTGTTTACTTACCCACATCTGCAACAATGAAAACCTGCTCATTAGTTGGTTTTGCTCAAGCTGACTGCTAAAAACTGCTTGAGAAAAGACATCGTTATGTGGGGGACGGCTAGCACAATCATTTCTGCCACCAACTACAGCGAGTTGCTCGTCATATGGCTCATGATTACAAAGACCATCGGAACATGAGACGTCAGAACCCTCTGACGATGACGTAACACTTGATATATGCGAAGTTGGCTCACTACCATAGCCAGAATCACGAACATCGTGTTCACAAGAACAGTAAGTAGTGAGTAACAGACATCCGTTGCATTTCTCATCCGACGTTATTAGATTATTTTGATCATTTGAAGACATTCGTCCTGCATGCTGATCCGACGCCTTTTCTTTACTCTTTTTAGTGTTGGACTTCTTTTTTTTTTCGACCATTTTTACTTGATTATTTTGTTTTGTGTTGTTCTTCGGTGGTTTAGTTTTAAAATCTATAGACACTTTTTCTGACTTCGTTTCTATAGGGTATATTCTACTCTTCGGATCATTTTGAATAACGCCATCTTCGACAACACAGTTTATTAAATCAATATTTTCGCCAATTTGGACCACTATATTACCATCATCGTGCAGCATAGCATCACACAAATGAAATGCACCGCCGTTTTGCTCTTCCTTCAGTTGATTTTTACATTCGTAAGTTTCAAAGCCATGTCTTCCACTGATAGTAGTTGGGTTCCTTGCTCGTATATTGTATTCGAAATGAGAAGTTGGTGATCCTTGACTGATAGATTCACCATATGGACTGCCAGTAGTTGTTACCTCGCATATTCGGTGTAAATTTTTTTTTTCAATTTTTTTCTTTTTTTTCTTTAATTTCTTCAGCTCACGCTTCAACTCCTTAGCTTTTTCAGCACGACTAATTTCTTGGTAAAGCAACTCCAAATTACTGACACCCTGTTTCTTTTCGACAAATGTATCGAAGCTGCGATAAAGCGCATGGACGCCAACAGCAGCTAACACTTGGCATGCGCGCTCCTCCTCTCGTAAACTTACAAAAACACGTCTCAGCCGTTCATACATGATCATACCAACACATGTGAGAACCTCCTCTTGCGCAATTTCCAATGTTTTAGCATGGCGTTCACGTAACTTTGAATAACTACCATTAATTTCCGGTTCTGCGCGTTTAATTAACGCATCAAGAAAGTCAATCTTATTGGTAGTAACATGTATATGTTTATCAGCGACACACTTTCGTATGTTTCCATACAATGCCGGCGCGAAGCCCTTCTCCTTGGTATTAGCATCACCTACGAGAATTTTATAAGCTTTTTCGATCTAGAGAAGATGTTTTAACGAAAATAAAAATTAAACGAGAGTAAAGACATTTATTGCTTACCTTTGTGCGACACCCTGTGCAGAACTTGTGCTTTTTAAGATAGTTATCGAGAACATCGTGAAGTTCCTTTGTTTCGATGACAGTCATTTCATCACGACAATTATTTTTCATTGCTGACCATACTTCCCGCCAAGTTTCTGAGAAGGGCTTTGCACGAAAAGAATCGAGAGAATGCAGAACACAACGTGTCTTGTTGCGAAGTTTATTGTCAAGCAAATTATTGAGTACATCGTGATGCCGGTAGAGAAGAGTTCCAAGTGCTTGTGGTGTTTTCAATTTTTCCTCAGTAATACTTAATATACATGATGGCCTTAATTCAAGTGGATCTAATGTAGGATGCCCAGATAAAGTCAGCTGATGAAACAGATGTTCCACACGACGTCGACAACCAACACATTGTACACACTGATTAAGTACGGCTAGAAATTCCGTACGATCGATTTCCAGGGATTTACGTCTTTCCTCATCTGTGAGCAAATTAAATTTACGACTAAATTCTTCAAGATCACGGCCCCGTATTTGCGGGCTATCAATACATAGACCTTTACTATTTAGATCCATGAGCATCTAAAAAATGTAATATGTTGTTTTTAAAATTTTTGTTTTAAATTAACATAAGAGAGTCACAACTCTTAATTGTTACAAGCATTCTTCATTCTAAAGACAAATACCCAACAATTATACAAGGATTATTGATTTCCTACGGCGATTCAAAAATACTCTTTTTGAACCCGATTCCGACGTTGTTCTTACAATAAACCATTTTAGATAACACTTTAAATTGACAATATCTGTGGCAATTAGTTAAAGTAGCTTAAGTCAAAAATTGAGTTTGAACGCTATCATTATTAACCGCTTTAAAACACGTATTTCAATTAAAGAATTTTGGAAAAAACATGGCTAGGAAACAAAGCTAAATCCTTTTACTTTAGTGTACTTGAGATTAAAAACATTGAAATAAAACCAAACAGAAATTATTTTACACAAAATGGGCAATATCTCAAAACATAGATTTTCACTTAAGCTACTTTAACTCATTGCAACAGATATATCAGTATACATATTCGAATACAAACATGTACATTCAATATTATTTTATTATTATTAATTATTGTATAAATAAAAAACAAATATAATATAATAACTAATGCACAAAAATATTAGTGCTTGCTGGGCATTTGACTCGACTTTCAATATTAAAACATGTGTATACATATATATCTATGTACATACTTATGTATACGCTGAAGTATAAATTCATTACGATTTTTTTCGTTCACTTAAAATGGTGTTCACAAGAATGTTACTAATTAATTGCATTTATTTCTTTTTTATATTCACATTAACTAGTAATTAACTTACCAGTATTTTGTCCCCTGCGCACAAAGGTAAATGTCTTCGGCCAATCACATAATTGTCAGTATTGTAATATACTCGAGTGAGTCTTGCCATTACTTGATCTGAACCTTTTTAAATAATTCCAATTTATATTTAAATTCTACTTTTACAGTTGCTTTAAAACTACAATTTAAAAACTCAATTGTTAAATTATTTAGACGAGCTTATGTAGAATAAAATAGTCATTCTCTGAAAATCACACACGTAAAGCAAGAATTATGGTCGCCATTACAAGTAATACAAATTGGCCAGACTATTCACTAATTGTTCGACATCGCATAAGTGACCTAACGCCGCGTTGTCACAAATTGCAGAAGCAAGAAAAGTAGCAGATTTCAGTACATTGGCTGCAGATGCACTGCAGCAGTAGTTGTAGAAGCGAGGACAGTGCTGCCAGGTTGCATTAACAACAAATGCTAATTTCAGTACATTGACTACAGTTGCAGAAACAACTACTTTCGACTTCGTTCTACTACTGCAATTGGGATGTCACTTTTGTTTTGTGATTGGGAATGCCAGTTTGTAGGGATTGCGCATGGTTTTAATTATAGTGGCTTTAGAGTGAGGTAAGATTCGAATCTATGAAGATGCGACATTGATTCGAGTTCCATTTGACAACAACAAAAATGACAAAATTGAGGGGTTGTTGTTGTAGATGTGATTCGATTGAGAGATTCTAATCCCAAATTGATGTGCTTAGATTCGGTATTTTCTAAGCAGTGTTGGACAATTTTTCCGTGTAAGTTGGCATCATTTTGATAATTTCGTCGTTTTTTGTGACACTGCTTCCATATTTGTCGCGCGCCACACATAATCAAAACAAAAAACAGCTGTTTGCGATGCTAAAATAGCACATAACCGAATCTTCGTGTTACGGGCCATTGTAAAGCCACTATTAGTGAGCATCATTTCATTGAAAGATATTACTCGTACTTATACCCTTTTCACAGTGACTAAAAAGTTGAGAGTTATGGTTAAGCGGTAACAGTGTGCTCCGTTAAGTTCTGAACAGCTGATTTTTATTTGGTTATAAACATACGTGCAGAATCTGAATCCGATTGCTGTTTACTCAAATGAACAGTTTGGGAATGAGGACGGGAAATAAAAGCAGATTTTGAAGTCTGAGGGTAAGGCTTCTTCAGTTTCGTCATCGTTCCAAATCTTTCCAACAGTTCTATCCGTATTGAAAGAAACTTATTCATTTATGCCCATGATGGCAATTCATTTTTGATTTCTAATTAAGCCTCCCACATCATCAAAGATTCTGCAGGTCAATTCTAGGTAGATTAGAAAAGGGTCTTAAACTCTAGGGTGGTAAGGACAGGCAAGCATTCATTTATTATCGTGCGTATTTTCCACAACACATCACTGTTATCGGTTTGTGGTTGGGGAAGATTAAAAATATTTTTGAAGTGAAACTTCTTTAGCGGAGTTGGGCAAAAATTTTGTGCAAAATTTTGAGTGAAAAACTATTAATTTTAACGTTTTTCAGATTCTGTATCTCATGAACCGCACTAGTTAGACACAATATTTTTGGAAATCCACCGGCAATATCTCAATAAAGAGATTACAATTACACGACAACAACATGAAGATTGTGTGTTATAAAAATGCTGGTTGCTTGCATGTTGTACAAAAACAAGCGAATGTACGTAGAAAAGAGAACGAGAAACACACAAGATCGCAGTTGATCTAATTTTTGTGCAAGAGGGGACAGACGGCAAACGTGAACACAACAACAACAATTACACACGCAAAAGAAAACAAAAACAACATACAGACTGAAAGACAGACAAAGCTAAATTAACTGGATAGATTATTTTGTATGCAAATGTTGTATTGTTGTATTTGTTTTGAGATGATCTCTCTCACTCTCTCTCTGTCTGTTTTTAAAAAGTTTCACTTCTATCACGCGTACAATGGCGCAGGTACAAATTTTTTTAATTGTAACTCCACAAGATGTCTTTTATTCTCATATTGCTTTATCACATGCTAATGAAAAGTTTTTATCGCTCAGTTGAAGCTTTTTCACGAGTATACCAGTTCTACCCCTTGTTTTATTACGCAAGTGATAAAGTTCCGATGGTGTGAGTGCTGGGTTATCACCAGAGACTGTCATAAATAAATCTCTAAATGTATGTCAGTCTTCTTCCATGGAAAATGTCAACGTCACGCGGTGGAACTTTAAACGCATTGTTACCATGGTCTTATTTGCGCTGATAACATGCATGTTTTTCTCGCGCTGTAACGTTATGCAATGCTACAATGCTATCCATTTTAATTTTTCCATTATATTGTAAGCATCAACACGTTCACCATAGAGTTTCGATAAAAATTGCACCCTACCTCCTAAAACCCCAAGAGTGCTGTCCTCAGCGCATTCATCGCATTGTTTTTTTTTTTTTTTTTAAACGGAAAGGATTTTTAATGCTAAATTAAAAGTGGCTAGACTCATCATGATAAAAAATAAAAAAAACTATCGTTAAAAAAATAAACCAAATTCAAAATCGAAAGTAGGGCTATCTGCAGCGTAGACTTTTCATAAATTTAAATATAAACAGGGCTAAACGCAGCGCAACTACTACTAGAAACAGCGGCATATTGTGACAAGTATACCCATTTTAAAAACGTTTTCACGTTAATAAAAATAAGTATTGTTAAAAAAAAAACAAAATACAAAATCGAAAGTAGGGCTATTTCGAGCGCAACTACTTAGTAAAGGGTTTTCCAATAAAAGGTGTTATTTGGAATAGCCCGCTATTTCGTTAGATGTCACTTTTGAAGCTGTCATTTTTTGACATTTGACAAGTAGAGACTACGCCATTAATAAAAATGGAACGATACACGCTTCAACAACGCATTGAAATTATTAAAATTCACTATAAAATGGTGAAAATTCGGCAGAGACGGTTCGTAAAGCTAAAACATTTTTGGGTCGTCGTGAAGCACCTTGTCGGATAGCAATACAGAAATTGGTGGAAAAATTCGAGCTGTTCGGACAAGTTAGTGATGTGAAGAATAAAACCCGTGCACGTCGCTCCAGAACAACTGAGAATATTGTTGCTTAGCCCAAAGTGTTGAAGAAAACCCAGGTTTGTCCTCATCGTTCTTTGGAATTGGGCATTCCACAAACGTCATTACACTGTATTTTGCATAAAGACTTGGGTCTTAAGGCTTATAAAGTTCAGTTAACACAAGAACTCAAGCCGATCGATTATCAGCAACGTCATGTCCTTGCTGATCGGGTCCTTGATATTCATAGAAATGGTCCGGAACTCCATCGAAAAATCATCTTGACTGATGAGGCCCATTTCCACCTCGGTGGCTACGTGAACAAGCAAAATTGTCGCATCTGGGGCTTGGAAAACCCAAGAGTTATTGTTGAAAAACCTCTCCATCCTCAACGTGTGACTATTTGGTGCGGTTTATGGTCCGGTAGGTTCATTGGACCTTACTTTTTCGAAAATTAGGCTGGAGCAACAGTTACGGTAAATGGATTGTGCTATAGAGAGATGATTAATGATTTTTTTTATGGCCGGAATTGGATGGTATTGATCTGGACAACGTTTACTTTCAACAAGACGGCGCTACGTGCCACACAAGCAACGAAATCATTGATATTTTACTGGAAAAGTTTCTGGACCGTGTTATGAATCTCACTGAATTGAATTATTCTACTGCCTGGAAGCTCATTGTCAAACGGTATGATAACCCACGTGTGCAGTTCATATATTATATGAATGCGCTTCATGATTTCCCCTCATTAAATAAAGAACATTCATCTGATCTGAAACGCATGCTTAACACTGCTAATGTCTGTATTAATAAATTTAAACGTTTGAACATTAAAATAGAAAATTGCGAACACTGGATTGTTCATCATCTTACCACAAAACTTCCAGCAACCACACTTCAATCCTGGGAACACCATTTAGGCGATAGCGTGGACATACCTACGCTCACCGCCTTTGAATCTTTCCTCAACAGCCGTCTTGTTAGCATCAATGTGATCGAGAATCATAGGCTTTGTCCTAGAGGTGGCAAACTATCGATAGTCCCACCATCGATAGTTTTCGATAGTTTGGAAAAACCTACATATCAATACTCATTGATAGTCGAAAAAAAAACAAAAAAAAATAACTATAGCACTATCGATCGTATCAAAAAGTTCAAATAAAAAGTGTAAATCATGGTTTTTTTCATAAAACAAAACAACTCTTATTTCATTTCATTATTAAAGAGTGTAAAAAAGTCATAATAAAGCTCAAATAGAGATCAATTTTAAAAGAATATAAGAAAATCATAATAAAGATCAAATGGAGATCGAAGTTTAACCTCCAATGGGTTTCTTCATTAAGGCGCGGTGTCGCATAGGAAATTAACAAATGATATTTAAACCATCTAAAGGCTCTTGTTGATGAACATCAGCATGTCGACATTTTTTTCTTTTAACCTTGTTCGTCTGACCGAAATTAACTCTCCAGATTTGCTGAAGATCCGTTCAGACTCTGTTGATGTTGCCAGAATGCACAAGTACTTATATGCCAAAACTTGCATTGGACTTTTTTCATTCGTTCTAGTCTGCAATTCAGATCAATGTTATTTATAAATATAAGCGTTAATTTTAAATACCATTACTAACCTTCCGATACTCAATGGGCCTGTATCTAGCGGCTCATTGGGTTTTTCTGAATATTCCCGTAGACTCATTATAGCATCAGATCGGTTAGATTTAATTTTACTAGAGAGTTTTTCTGTGAAAAATTCGTAGATCTCAATAATTTTTATATCTCCCGATGACGACGTCTCCTCTCTGTTGTCACTCGATGTCGCCGCAACTATTTCGTTTTCCAACAAAATAGATGTTTGGGCCGCATTTTGACCCGATAAAAAACCTTCTTTTTTAAGCCTCGGATCTAACAAGGTAGGCAACATTGTAACACTTCTTAATTCGTATGGAAACAGCCTTTCCTTGATTTGTTTCGATAAATGCAAGCATGTTTCCAATCCTAAAGCCGTTTTCAATTTCGATTCAAGTTTCGTCATCGCTGAACAGAATTCCCATGCTATGGGAATTTCATGTGAAATAGTCACATACTGATTCCCCGATACAATACTAGTAGTTTTGTTGAATGGTTCCAACAATAAACATAAGTCTTGGAGTTGCTCTATTTCATCTGTAGAACGGGTGGTGCCTTAGGTGTTCTTAGAAGAACTGCGAAGATGGCTTCCTTGATGAGTAACATTCGCTCCACGATAGCAAATGCGCTATTCCATCTTGTTGGTACTTCTTGAATCAAGCTGTATTGATTTTTGTCACCCTGCTCTCTTTTTAGTTTTGCATATGCAATAGTGATACTTTTAAAGTATGTTACAATACGTTTGCACTTTTCCTTTTGAAGGGTTTCACAAGCCCTTCTCATTGATGCAACGTTGTCCGTTACCACACAGTTGACTTTGGAAAATATATTCCATTTACGCAGGCATTCGCGCAGAGATTCCGAAATGTTATCAGCTGAGTGATTTAATTCATTAATGTGTTTTGAAGTCATTAAAACAGCCGACCGAAGTTCGAAGTTGGCATCTACGAAGTGGCACGTAACCGTCAAATAGCTTTCATTTGCTTTTGATGACCAACAATCGGTGGTTATAGCACAGCTGTGCACTTGATCAAGACAAACCTGCAACTTTGTTTTCAAATCATCATAGATCGTTTTCATATGAACATTTCTAATTAAAAGCTACTAAGAATAACAAACAAAACACTTTTTAATAAATGTACATACCTGTTGAATTGTTTTAATTTTTTTCCATTTTGGAAGGAAGCGTCACTTAAATTTATTGCTTTTCAAACTTACGATCTTGGTTTATTAGTCCATTAAATTCAATTATTGGTAATCAATATTCTAGACCAATTTTTTACGTATTAGATGAAATTTATTTAAATATACCAAGAAATATACCAGACTTAATAATTTAATTCACAACACAACCAGCACTCAATTTGATCGAACGACAAGGACTATAATTCCTAAACTAAAACTCCCTTGTTATATACACAACGTTTTACACACGGCACCACTAACTCTCAGCGCGTGTGTAATTGCACACAGCACCACTAACTATAAGCGCCGCACACGGCCGCTTGACAAAGAAACTCACTCAACCTAACCCAACTCACTAAATCACTACGTCCTCTTCCCACCACATCTACCATATACTCAATTCATTTACATCGATTCAATAATTTAAACGAAAAACCAGAAAGAAGGCTATCATTGGCAAAGATGGAATACTCTTCACGCTCCTCCGGGTTGCATCCAACCTATCTTTCTTAGCATCACCATATTCTCTCTGTTTCAGTTTGAGTTTCAACAAAGAACACATTTTGAGTATCAACAAAGAACACAGTTTGAGTTGCATTGTATTTTTATTGTACTTTTATTCTTTACTAGCTGTGCCCCCGACTTCGTACGCGTGGTATTCGAAATATGTTTGTAATAGCGTGTATTTTGTTATCTTTTTCTCTAATTGTCAGATCTTTAATGTTGCCCTGCAGATAAAGAGGAAAACATTCGAAAATCAGCCAAAAAGTAGGCAACAGAATTAAAAATATGAATATCATTTGATTAAGTAGTTCGATTTTGATAAGATAAACGATAAATGTTACACCAAGCTTGCGACAATACACCAGTCAAAATATTCATTCAAATAGGTTAAGCCGTTTCTGAGATTAGCGTGCACAGACACGAAAAGGCTTACGATTTTATAGATATAGATAAGTTTCACATTTAATATGGGTTTATATAGGAGGTACCCCTCCTGGATCATAATTTACATGGTTGATGAATATGAATCAGAAACTTATAGTGTCAAAATTTCAGATCGATATTAAAAACAAAAAACGTTTTCTAAAAAGAACATTAATTTAAAGGGGGGTTTGTATGGGAGGTACCCCCTTATGGGTCCGATTCGGCTGATTTCGACAAATGTTCACCGTTTTGTAGAAAGAAACCTATGTACAAAATTTCAGCTCTCTAGCTCAAATTCTGAGGGAGTAGTTTGCATACATACAGACGGACAGACGGACATTGCTAAATCAACTCGTCTCATCGAGCTGATTACAAATTTATGTGGTCTGAGATGTCTCCTTCTGTGTGTTACAAACTTCATGACAAACTTATAATACTATTCACTCCCGTGAAGAGTATAAAAACACCATTTCGGTCAATAAAAAAAAAATAAGTGTGATATCGATTCTGTCCATAACATATGTTTACATGTACGTATCAACCAAGTTTTTTGTATAACATATATTTGTGTTAATTCTTTGTGCATCAATATTAAATCAATTTTCTTTCAAAGCGCAATATACTACAAAGTTTGTTTTGCATACATGAAAGTAAAGACGTTTAAATCAATCGGAGCACTAGGGGGTACCTCCCATACAAACCACCTTCTAAATTAATGTTCTTATTTAAAAAGTTTTTTGTTTTTTAACATATGGAACTGAAATTTGGACACTATAAGTTTGTAATCTATGGCCATCAATCATGTAAATTTCATGATCGTAGGGCTACTAGGTGGGGTACCTCCCATACAAACCCCCCTTTAAATTAATGTTCTTGTTAGAAAAAGATTTTTGTTTTTTAACGTATCGAACTGAAATTTGGACTGTATAAGTTTCTGATCTATATTCATTAACCATATAAATTTCATGATCATGAAGTCGAAATTTCAAGAAATTAGCATACTGATTACTTTTAAACCACGCAACGTATTTTGATACGGTTTTCACTGTTAATTAAAGAATTTCCTTAGAAAAGTTTGCATGTACATAATTATTTGTCATTCACTAAAGACAGCAACACTAAGTTTGACATTGACCAAAACAGGTATTTGTAATTCACTACAACATCAAACAGCTCTTCAAGGTTCACAAAACAGTTCAAAAAGTAGTTCTTTTCCCATTTACCAATACTGTATTTTGATAATTTCACAGGTTGGCTTGGCGGACGAGTCCCGTTTTGTTCGCTTATAAAATTAATGTAGTTGTAATAGTGTTATAATTTATGGAAAAAGCATTTACTGCTACTACAATATTGCAGCTTTTCATTCTTTACACAGCAAAGTTTCTTCAAATGTGATTTTAGAATTAAATTAATTTAAATTATCATTTAAGCTATACTATAAGGTAAAGAAAACATTTGTTTACTTGCAATATAAGGAAAAAATGTCCCTACCAACGATCAAATAGGTAAAGTAATTCATTTTATTCTGTCAAAGATCAATGGACTGACTCAAACATACTACTCTGTAGACAATGCTATTGATCTGGAAGAAGCTGTTCATTTCCCAATAGAATTTCATTCTCTACAACCTTCTGGTTTGCGCCCACATAAATTAGTTCTAAAAGTAGGGTGTCAATATTTTATTACGGAACCTTAATCCACCAAAATTGTGCAATGGTACACGTTTACTGATACTGACCGGATGTGGAACTGGTGAAGTCGTTTTAATTCCCCGGATTCCATTAATACTAACGGATCTACCTTTCCAATTTAGAAAATTGCAATTTCCTATAAAATTGTCATTTTCATGACAATTATCAAATCACAAGGTCAAACATTCAACGTTGTGGAATTATACCTGAGCATTCAGTGTTTTTTCATGGACAGTTATATGTAGCTCTTTCACGCGTCAATTCAGTTCGTATTGTGTAATGACAAAAAAGCTGTAGAAATTGTATACAAAGACATATTGTAAACAAAAATTTGTTAAAAAATTAATTAATAAAATGTCATGCTATCAATACCAAAGCGATATTTTATAAATTGCACCCGTGCAAAGCAGGGCGGTTTGCTAGTTTAAAGAATAAATGTACAATAAAATTGCCACTCAAACTGATGTGATGCTAAGAAAGGAAGGTTGGATGTAACCCGGAGGAGCGTGAAGAGTATTACATCTTTGGCATAGCCAATGATAGCCTTCTTTCTGGTTTTTAATTGTTATTGTTAGACAGACGGTTTTTTTTTAAATGAAAACCTAGGAGAGAGTGCGAACACAAAAATAAGTGTTCGGGGCAGAGAGAAATCGGCTTCACTTTTTTCTGTTTTTCAGTGAGCAGACCGCATTGAAAAAATGTGTTCACTGTTATTTGCGAACTATGAACAACCGTTAAAACATAACAAGCAAAAAAAAAAAAAAAAAACTGGGCAGGTAGTATCGCTACACTACAGTTATTGTTTTTGCGGGAAACGTTTTTCATGAACCATTATTATTACATAGTACATACCCGACAGAAAAAAAGGTGCATTGCAATTTTTTTAATATTTGATTGTACCCGTTGTCAAGCATTCCCCCTATCTGATGATATGGGAATGCATTTCCAAATACAAAACATACAATACAATATCTTTTAACGTTAGATTGCATAATTGAAGGAAGATTTCCAACTTTTCTGGTATATTTCAATCAGCCAAATAGGGCAAGCCGTTTTCAAGCAATACGCGGAGAGAGAAGGAATTTTCTTGAATTTATTCAGATTTTAATACATAAAGTTAGAATTTCCAACTTTTCCGGTGTATTTGCCCAAATCGTTCTTTCCTATTCTTCTAGTTGGCCTATAATAGTGTATTCAGACCATAATGAAAGACAATAGAAGCATTCACGCAACGTGGCAAACTTGGTAAAATTGGTAAATTTGCATACAGGAAAACAAAGAGACCGTTACTCCATACAAAAAAAAAATTTTGCCAATTTGACATTTTTGCCAACTTACGACATGTAAAAGTGATCTACGTTAGCAAAGACGAAAAGTGTAGCAGCTGCATGAACGCTACTCATTATTTCGCGATACAGGACATATCCGCATGATCTTCATCAAAGAAAAAAATTTTGGCATACGTATACCCCGTTTTTTGAGCCAGGGCGTAACAACGCGCGCCGGGAAATCTAGTAAATTATAAAAATAAAATTGTTAAAACATATATAATTTTTAAAGTAAATGCCAGATTGTCATAAAATTTTGACACGTATCGAAAATTGGTAGTTCGTAAAAATCATATGGATTTATCAGTAGTGGCGCCATCTACATATATGTCATCCTACGAACTTATTGAGTGATGTGTTAGTTGCATGTTGTTTTTGCTCTTGCAAGTCTACCTTTACTTTCATCGTCTGTTTCTCATTTTATCTTTAAGATATTATTACTGATGTTTTTCAAAGAGCAATGGATTCCTCGAATCCTCTTTTATTCAGCTTATTTCCTAATAAAAGACAAGATCACAGAAAAAATAAAACTTTACCAAAAGAAATCATTACGCTTTTCGAGTCACCAAGTTTTGAAAATGACTCCAATATCTTTTTGCCTGACAATGACAGCTACTCTGATTCTGATTTCGAATCTGAAAAACAATTTGCCTTTAAAGTAGATGAAGACATAGATGCATTATATGTAAACGACAAAAAATGTTTACAGAAAATTAATGTTTATAGTAATACTAGCATTCCTGGTGTGCTATTCTACGCCCCGTCATTCTTTTTTATTAATAACGGGAATAAACATATTTTAATATTCCATTCGCTATATAACCGGAACACAGTTTCGTGAGAGATTTGTGCAGTTACTCCCCTAACCATTATATGAAAAATTGTATCCACCAATATGCTCTACGTTCATTTCATTGCCCAGTTTAGGATGTTTTTCGGCCAATTGATGTTTTTTTTTAGGCATTTTTCGATTTAATATTTTACTTATTTTTTTTTTTTGTGTGCGTGGTTTTTTATAAAAGGGGGTAAACCTCACAAATTTTGTGTGTGTATGGTTGGATTTTTGCTATCTTTTGTATGTGTGCGTGCATTATTTCCATTTTTGTGGTTGTATGAATGGTTTATTCTTATTTTTGTCTGTGTGTGTGTGCATTATAACTAACTTTATGTGCCCTTGAAAAATATAATGTATAAATGTTGTATGTTTTTTCTAACAAATGTAAAGGTGCGACGACACTGATCCAACACAATCCCGCTATAATTTTCAACACCTAAACAATTTCTGCTATCAGTCATATGTGGCACATGTCAAAAAGGATATCAAACGAGATCCTAAAAAATTTTATAACTTTATAAATACTAAGCGCAAATTGGATATATTTCCATCCTCTATGAAATTTAACGATGTTGAATGTTATAACGATCAAGGTATTGCAAATCTTTTTGCAAACTTTTTTCAAAGCACCTACACAAATTTCAGTAACAATTATGATAGTTCATATCCATATCACATTCCTCATTTCAATCAATTCAATCAATTTAACGATGCGCAGAGTGTTGTATTGACCTGTCTGCAAATTGTTTGATTTATCCCTGAATACCTCAGTTTTACCTAATATTTGGAAGCAATCCTTTATTATCCTCCTCCATAAAAAGGCAGTAAATCTAATATTTCAAATTACCGAGGAATAGCTAAACTTTGAGCTATTCCAAACTTGTTTGAACATATTATCACTGATCAAGTGCAGCATTTCGTTCTTCATTTATTAAGTACATCACAACACGGATTTACCAAGAAGCGTTCGACTACAACCAACTTATTAGAATTTACTTCGCTGGAAAATTGTTGTATTTCAAAACAGCATCAATTGGATGTCACATACACTGCTTTTAGTAAAGCTTTTGACAGTGTCTGTAACTTCTTTCTCCTTAAAAATTTTTTTTTGGTATTCCCCCTAGCTAAGTTAGATGGATTACATCTTATGTAACTTCTAGAATCCAAAGAATTATCTTTAAAACAGCTATATCTAAGACTTTTCGTGTAACTTCTGATGTCCCGCAGGGTCCATTATTATTCAATTTTTTTATAAATGATTTGGCATCTGCCATAAAAGCGTCTTGATGTATGCTGATGATGTAAAGTTATGCTTATTTTTGTATCTGCCATTCAAAATATGTTTCTTCAACAAGATCTTGATTCCTTATCACAGTGGTGCACCATGAACTACCTCACGCTTAACTGTGGCATATGTAAAACTATGTCCTTTTACCGAAAAAATTTAATTGTAAACAGTTACATCATTAATGGTCACACTTTGGAACGTGTCACACAATTCAATGATCTGGGGGTTTTGATGGATCCTAAGCTGCATTTCGGTATGCATATCTCTTATTAATAAAGCTAGAGGCGTTCTAGGATATATTAAACGTTGGTCTAAACAGTTTAAAGATCCTTACAATACCAAATTATTATTTACCTCTTTGGTTAGACCAATTCTTGAATACGCATCTTGTGTATGGGACCCACAGTTTAAAAAGTATAGTAATAATATTGAATCTGTTCAAAAACAATTCTTACTTTTTGCAGTGCGTAGTTTACACTGGGATCCTAACATCAACCTTCCATCCTACCAAAGCCGTCTCAAGTTATTCCACCTCCCAAAACTATCTAGTCGTAGGACGGCTCTTGGTGTCACTTTCCTGTACAACCTTATTCTTGGTAGTGTTTCTTCCCCATCTTTGCTTGGAAACATAAATTTTAATGTTCCTTCTTGGATTACAATGAATTTTTCCCCCATATTTATTGGGACCTGTAAGACCACTTATTTACAGCACGACCCATTTCGCGTTTTATGCCAGTCGTACAACCAATACTTTGACCTAGTATCTAACTCAATTTCTTCCTATCAGCTAAAATTTTATCTTTTAACTCATCTGAACACTTAGCTTTCTATTAACCGATTAACTTAATTTCATTTCTTCTCATTTTTGGAAATTTTAATGTATGTTACTAGTAAAAGGTTGAAGCTAAAGTATCTTTATTGTAGAACCCTATGTTTTAAGTATTAAATTTATCGTTATAGTGCATGCTTTTATATATGGCTGATGACGTTAGGTCTGTAGCCGTAAAGTAGTTTATTAAGTTTGTATTCCATGTCTACTAACCCAAGTAGTTCAGTACCGAAGTGACTTGTGGTCGATACCCAGTCGTGTTCGGTTTTTAATGGACCTCAGGCTCTGGGGGGAAAGTGGAGTGGGATAGTTTAGTAGTTAGTAGTTAAAGATAAAAAACATAAATTGATGTTCATTGTGGTATTCATTTTTGTTTCTTTTATTAAATGAATAATTAAAATAAGCAAAACAATTTTGTTTTATTTCACAACAGCTGTTTTTGACGTGAAACTTCTTTAGCGAGGTGTAAGTCCAAAAAAAGTTATGGTAATCAAATGTGACGATGCGGGGGAGAGACGTTGATGGGGGATACAGATTGCATATTGGCTTGTTCGTCTGCAGCGTAGAGAATGAATGTTTTTGCATGAGTAAGAGAGAGATAAAAAATGCTTTACTGGTGTGTGTTTTTACGAAGAGCATACGAACAAGTAACCGAAAAACCGACCACCAGCCGAAGATGCTTTTCTCTCCCTCTCTCTTCGTGTATGTCGTCGTTGTTATTGTTGAGAGTGAACATACAACAGAGCTCTCTTTCTGAATTTGCGTTTATCGTGAAGGGTCGCTGCTGTTGTTTGTGCACAACTTATCAACAACAACACACCAGCAATTACTACAGATGCATTTTCGCTCTTCTCTTTAATCATATATTATTCTTTTCATTTGTGTGTGCCCTACACGACGCAGATCTCGCATATTAATTTGTGTGCATGTCGCTGAGTCTTTGCTGTTATATGTCATCTAATCAATACGTTATGTAACCCAATTCTTTAAATTAACTAGTAATTATTTTAAAACTAAAAACTAAAACTTGAGTCCTAACATTATGTGCAGCAGTTTCACTTCAATAGTGTGCTTATATGGATGAGGCACATTACTTATTTTTTTGTTTACGTTGAGAAGCGTGCTCTGTTGTTTGAAGCCTAGAAAGTGTAGAAAGCCAATGAAAAGCGTACAAAGCCGAAGCGTCCAAAGCGTGCTGTGTCGCTGGCCCTTAATAATAAACCATACAAAAATTAAATGCAATACCTCAAAAAAATTGTCTCGCTTCTAAGACCACAGACAATAGTATACGTTGGCAGAGGGTGCGAGCGTGCTACATTATCGGTACAGTATATGCACAATAATGCGTACGTGAGATCGCGTCACCGGTTCAATCCCCAACTTTTACAAGTCAATTTTTTTTTATTTATTTATGTAATGCTAACCTAAAGTTAAAACTAAATGTTAACAAAAGTCAATAAGTAGCAATTGCTGCCAGGGCCTTCAGCTAATATAAATATAAACTAATATATAAAAATATCGTATCACGGTGTTAGTGTATAAAGTCCTCCGAAACGTTTCGACCGATTTTTATGACATTTTTTTTTATATATTTCGTAGGTATGAGAATAGGTCGTAAGGTATTTTTTATCCTTCTACCCCCACCACCCATTTTTTAATCGCGATTTTTGTATTTTCGTATGACCAATTCCAAATAATTAGAGACAAATTTTAAAACCAATCAAGTAACCTTTGTCAAATATATCAGAAATAATTATGTCAATATTAAAGTGCCCAAGACACGGTATGACGCACATCATCATAGTGTTAGTTAACTAAGTATGTGTGGGTCTGATATACGAAGTATGATGGAATATCCAAATGGTTTTGATATTTCATCATACTTCAGTACTCTGAATTCTCTCTTTGAGTCTCTCTCTTTGCTCTCTCGTGCAAGTTATCTCATTTACGCTTGCACAAGGTAAGTATATACGAAAGAGACAAATATAGGTATGTGCTCACTTTTTCGAAATACTAAAAGTGAGCAGACGTGAGTGCCTGTGTGAAATTTTTGTAAAGTGCCGACAGCAAATCCGCCATCGACATTGTCTCTCTACACGTCCGCACAGTTCAAGAATAAAGAACAAATCAGTGTATGATGTATGATCATACAACGTACACGCATGTGCGTCATACGATGTATGACCGTGTCTTTGGCGCTTTATACTTAATTGGAGCTGCAGGAACTATTTGTATACATTGCAAAATGTTCTAAATCATTTATTTTTCACAAATTTGTAGTTTTAATTTAGCCAAAGTTCCATGTGTGTGTATAACAATGTATACAAATTTTTAAGTTAAATAGCGCTGTAAAGCAACTCTCGCTTGATTTTGATTCGGGCACTGAATTACTAAGTAATTATTAGTTCGATTCGCCCCCTCCTCTTCTTTATTTTCACCTTCCTCTTGTTCCTTTAAAGATTGCTTCTCCAGGCGATCCTATCTCAACACCTGTGCTCCCTGTAATTCAGGTATTTCCACCTTCTTCTGCAATGTCTTCCTCCAAGCGGTCTAGACCCAATTCTCCTCCTGCTTTGAATTCTATTGGGGACAATATTGAGACTGTTGCCACCAATGCCTCCAAGCGGTCCAGACCCGCTGTTCCATCATCATCTATCACTATTGTGGATAATACTGGGAATAATGAGAATATTGAAACCGTTGCCACCAATGCCTCTATGCAGTCCAGACCTGCATCTCCACCCCTTACTTCAGAACATCTCTCAGATGATGACCGCAATTCTTTGAATGTGGTTTCACCACCTGTCTTGTCAGAAGTGGTCCCTCAGAAACAAATTTTCCTTTCTAGACTTTCTTATGATACTACCTGTGAAGACATTAACAGGCATACTGCGTCCAAGTCTAATATGACGGTTAGTGTGAAGAAATTCAATTTTTCACAACCCAGGGAAATCTCATCGTTTAAAATTAGCGTACCTTCCGATTTGTTCAATGAAGTAGGTAATCCTAAATTCTAGCCTCCAAATATGGTAGTTCATGAATTTAAACAGCAGAAAAGGTATAGGTCTAGTTCTATAAGGCTGCCGTTACGTACTAGTTCTTCTTCGGCTCCAAAAAACTAGTCTCCTGCCTTCAATATATCACCATAACATATCAAAATGTTAGAGTTTTACTGTCCAAGCTTAATAATTTGTATAGGGACAGTTTTTCTTTTGTTGCTGATATCATTGTTTTTTCTGAGACATGGCTTACATCTAATGTTCTTAATAATGAAGTCCTTGGAAATCATCTTGTAATTTATAGACAGGATCACCAGTTTCATCGTGGTGGTGGTGTTCTTGTTGAAGTTAAGTCAAGTTTACGTTCCGAAGTTATTCAAGTTGTTCTGCCTGCTGATATTGAATTTAATGGCGCCAATATAATCCTTCTCCACGTTGCGATTTTTGTTACGTGCTCTTATATTCCTCCAGGTTCGAGTTAAGAAACTTATACGCATCACTATGAGGCTATTATTACTGTTTCAAAACTTGTCCGTGATCGTGATATCCTGGTCGTGCTGGGTGATTTTAATTTGCCTACCATTTCTTGTTCCTTTTTCGGACATTCAAGTTACCTTGTTCCCTCTGGAAACCATGTTTTCATTGATAGCTTGATCGATCTTTCTCTCTTCCGAAAGAATTTTGTTGTAAATCATCTTCATAGGTCATAAGATTTAGTACGGTGTAATGATAGTACTGTCACTGTTGTGTCTAAAACCCCTCCCTTGGCTCTTCCTGAAGACCATTATCACCCTCCTTAGAAATTTCACTCTGTCTTACATTCCATGCTAATGTACAGACGACACCTCTTCCTCACCGGCATCTTTGTTTCCGCAAAGCGAATTTTCAGTCACTTAATTTTCTGCTTGCACAGATTGGCGGTTCCTTTCTATACAGTTGTACAGATATGTCTGTGGTCACAAAATTCTTTTATGACACATTGTACTCTGCCTTCGTTAAATGCATTCCTCTAATAAATGCACCAAAAAGATCGTATAAACCACCTTGGTTTACGCGTGAGCTCTCCACTTTAAAATACTTAAAGTCACACTCTATAAAAAATTTAAAATCTCTGGGACACCCTGTGATTTTATAGATTTTGTGTGGCACGTTATAAGTTTCTCTCCCTTAATTCCCATTGCTACAACACTTATCTTATCCGTTGTAGGTTGCAATTTTCAAGTAATTCCAAACGGTTTTATAATTTTGTTAATGCTAACGCAAATCGGCTTTCTTTCCTTCTTCTTTTTTTTTAGATAATTGGCATGGATCAAATGATCCTGAAATATCTGGCTTATTCGAAAAGTTTTTCCAAACGACGTTTTCTTCAGCAACATTTTCTGGTACTTCCTACCCTTATCATGTTAACACAATTAACAATTTCAGAACCCCTGAACTAGATGAGGTAAATATTCTTCATAATCTAAGATCCCTGAAATTTTCTTATTCTCCTGGTCCAGATAATGTCCCTAGTTGTGTCCTTATACGGTGTGCAAACTCCCTGTATAGGCCGTTATTTAAGCTTTTTAGCTTATCACTACGGGTATCTTCATTTCCGCCTATTTGGAAGGAATCTTTCATTATTCCCCTCCATAAAACAGGAAATAAATCTGATATCTCAAATTATAGGGGCATATCTAAACTGTCCGCTATCCCAAAATTGTTTGAAAAGGTCCTCATAACGAATTTGCAACATTTCAGTAAAGCAGTTATTTCTCCATCACAGCATGGATTTGTAAAATGCAGGTCAGCAACCACTAACCTCCTTCACTTTACTTCATTTGTCAATCAAGGTTTCGTCATTAGGTCACAAACTGATGTTATTTACACAGACTTTACTAAAGCCTTTGACTCAGTTAATCTTGACCTTCTTTTGTATAAACTAAATAAGCTATCAATACTCATTGATAGTCAAAAAAAAAAAAAACAAAAGATAGGGTTATCGATAGTACTATCGTATCAAAAAAATTTAAATTAAAGTGCAAATCAGGGTTTTTTCATGAAACAAAACAACTCTTATTTCATTTCATTATTAAAGAGAGTAAAAAAATCAAAATAAAGATCAAATAGAGATCAATTTTAAATGAATATAATAAAATCATAATAAAGATCAAATAGAGATCGAAGTTTAACCACTAATGGGTTTCTTCATTATGGCGCGGTGTTGCATAGGGAATTGACAAATGATATTTAAACCATCCAATGGTTCTTGTCACACAACCTAACCCAACTCACTCAATCACTACGTTCTCTTCCCACCACATCTACCATATACTCAATTCATTTACATCGATTCAATAATTTAAACAAAAACCAGAACGAAGACTATTTATTTCTGTTTATTTATTTCTGTTTATTTAATTTAATTATGACAAAATACTGTCAACAAAGAACATTAAAAATACTTAAAATAAAGCCTTACAACTAATTAAGCAAAATAGCTAGCTATGCCCCTATTCACAGCATGTGTGGTCAGAGACAGACATTAGACACTCCATGCAAAATTGTGCGTCCAGATTCAGTCACGGCGGATGGAGAATCCTAGGTGTTGCAAGACCAGAGCGTTGATAGCGGTGGGCGAAATCTCAGGAGAAAGGATGTGGTAAATTTTGTTATAATTATCACATAATACACGAAATGGATCATGTGAGGCAAAGTTAGTTGTGCACCTACCTAGAGAAAGAGGAACAAAATTTCTAGTAGTACAACTAGGGACACAGAAACTAAGTTGATTCAAAAGCCCCAGTGAATCAACCATACCAGTAATAAGTTTATGAAGAAAGCTTATTCCTAAAGAAATTCGGCGATTACTCAACGAAGAAAGATCTATAAGAAGAGGCCTGCTTGAGTAAGAAGGCAAACGTACACTAGGGTTCCAATTTAAGCCCCGAAGTGCAAAAAGAAGGAATTGCTTCTGTACCGACTCAATACGGTCTTGATGTACCTTGTATTGAGGGCTCCAGACACACGAACAGTACTCGAGTACAGGGCGGACAAGAGAGATAAAAAGAAGCTTTGTAACGTAAGGATCGTTAAATTCTTTAGACCATCTTTTAATAAAACCAAACATACTTTTAGCTTTATTAACAGTTGAAGAAATGTGATGGTTAAAGCTCAGTTTAGGGTCAAAAATGACTCCGAGGTCACTGAAGGTAGAGACACGCGCTAATGAATTGTTGTCGATCGTGTAAGAAAGAAGATGAGGTTTCAGGCGATGAAAAGTCATAAACATGCATTTTGTGCAGTTAAGCTGAAAAAGATTGCATGAACACCATGAATGCAGTGATGTTAGATCATCTTGCATCTTACATCAGAACACGAGAGTAATTCAAGGATGAAGGAAGATCGTTTATAAAAAGGATAAACAGTAATGGGCCAAGATGACTTCCTTGAGGAACACCAGAAGTGACATCAACCGGACAAGAAAGAGTGGATTTAAATAACACTCGCTGAACTCTATTTCTTAAATATGAAGAAATCCAACAAAGAAGATCTTGTGGGAAATCTAAAAGGTCTAGCTAAAGTAAAAGCAGATCATGATTAACGGAATCAAACGCTTTGCTGAAGTCAGTATAAATAACATCAGTTTGACATTTTTCGTTAAAACCAAGATTTACTAAAGATTCAAGCAAGTTAGTAGTTGGTGATCTATTCTTTATAAAACCATGTTGACATGGAGAAATAATAGATTTGCAGTAGTGATGAAGGGTAGAAGTGAGCATTTTTTCAAACAACTTTGGCATTGCAGAAAGTTTGGCAATACCTCTTTAATTAGATATGTCAGCTTTGTTACCTTTTTTATGTAACGGAACAATAAAGGATTCCTTCCAAATAGCAGAAAAAGATGCGCTCTGAAGTGATAAATTGAAAAGTTTAAGAAGCGGCTTAAACAGAGTACTTAAGCATACAACTAGGTACTTTGTCTGGACCGGGTGAGAAAGTGGGTTTCAACAGTTTTAAATTTAAAAGAAGACTCTCCTCACTGATTTCAGGAGTTACAATTTCGTTACAATGGGAAGTAGAATATGGATAAAAGTTGTCAACATATGGTTTAAAGGAATAAGTGTATTGAAAGAATTTTGCGAACAGGTCTTTAATACCTAAATCGCTATGGGCTTGTTCGTTAACTAGATACATGGATGAGGGAAATAAGGAAGACTTGCGCTTTGAGTTAACACAATTATAAAACTGCTTAGGATCACGCGAAAATTGCAATCTACAACATGAGAGATAGTTCTTATAACAAAGGTTATTTAATGAAAGAAAATTAGCCCGAGCTACACAAAAGTTAGCAAAAGCAATAGAAGAACCAGTACTCTTAAATTTTTTATATAACCTTGACTTTACGTTTTTTAGGTTTGAAAGCCTTCTTGTAAACCAAGGTGGTTTATATGTAACTAACGAATTTACAATATACGGGACATTGGCACCGAAAATATTGTATACCGTTGAATAAAAGAAATTAATAGCAGTAGTCATATCACTACAATTGACTAAAAAAGACCAATCAATTCCAAGAAAGATTGCATTTAGTTGTGCAAAGTTAACATTGCGAAAACAAAACCGACGTTTGCATCTAGATGTGGGGGCTGAAGCAGGACAGGTTACAGAATGCAAAATTTCTAATGTTGGATGGTAGGTGTCCTCAAGAAGACATAATGGTTGAGATCTTGACACAGAAATTCCAGTGAAGTCATTACTGAACACAAGATCAAATGATCTATTCAAAAAATTGACTACAGAGTTCATTTGAAACAAGAAGAGGTCAAACATGGTGCCCAAGAAATCATGATCATGATGTGCTGAAGGAACTAGATAACCCGATGTACTGGAAAAGGACCATGAAGTGAGTGGGAGGTTGAAATCGCCTAGAACGATAAAAGAGTCACGGCCACAAAGAATGTTATTAACTGAGTCAATAGCACTGGCATGACTTAAATATATTTCCGAAATGGAATTAGGCGGAATATAGGAACATGATATAAAAATAGATTCATGAGGTAAAACTAACTTCACACAAATAAACTCTATGTTGGTTGGAAAATTCAGATCGACAAGTTCCGATCATAAGTGTGAAGTACCAGCGATGAGCACACCACCACCGCGGCGAATAGGGCGATCGGTTCTATATGTAACGAAATTTGAACAAAAAATTTCATTACGAAGTACATCCGAGTTCAGCCATGTCTCAGAAAACACTATAACGTCAGCTACAAAGGAGAAACTATCCCTATACAAAACGTCAAGTTTACTAAGGAGACCCCTAACATTCTGATAATGAATAAAAAGAGTTTCAGAAGGCAAAATTAGTTTTTTGAGATTGTACTTGGTGAAGATGAACTAGTGGAGGGCACATTAACAGATGGCCGATGATTTTTACGACGCGGTTTAAATTAATGGACAACGGCGTGCTCAGGCCAAAATTTTGCATCACAAACAAGAGGAAAAATGCTGTCAGGAACATTTCTTTAAAGGAACAATATCACGTGGATTAGAAAAATTGAACGTTTGAATAGATGCCTTAACCTGTACTTTGGCTGCTATATAAGAAACAACATCATCACAGGATGTGTTAGCTGACAATCTAGAAATGAAAACATGTCTCCGTGGAGCAACAACAGTGAGGACAGGAGGAGAATTGGAAACTACAGGTGGAATGACACAAGTTAAGTCGGGTGTTGGAATAACAGGTGAACCGTTCTGTACCTGTGGAGGCACTGAGAGTGATGAGGCTGAGGACAAAGATAAGTGATTTGAAGAATGAAGTGGAGATTCAGGAAATGAAAGGGAAAGCACAAAGGGCAATGATAATTGTAGATTAGGAGGGGGATTTGGGACTAGTAAAGTATTAGTAGACCGAGGTGAGTTTGAAGGCATGGAAGAATGGTTGGAAGGAGAAGTGGGGGAGGCATAGAAGGTTGTATGGAAGAAGGCATGGAAGAAGAAACTGAGAGTGAATTACTATTGGGGATAGGACAGGGTGAAAGGGAAAGCAAAGGAAGTTCAAAACCATAATTCCCAAGAAGATTAGCTGAATTATCAAAAGCAGAAGACAATTGAGAAGAAAGACTTTTAAGCATTAAGAACTGGTTCCGCACCCGCCGGTACATACCTGAAAAATCTGATTGTCTTTTATAACAATCTGGACAAGACCATCTGGTACCACCACAGGCAGACTTATTTCCATATAGCCTGTCATGGTCCCTTCCTGTCAAGCCAGCACATTTTAAATGAGCAATATTATTGCACATCCAATATGTGACTGCACGATTTTTTTCCGAATCAAAACAGTCCTTAATAGCGCATGACCCATTGCAGCAGTGCATGATTAAAAAAAAAAAGTTTAAAATAGTAATAAATAGGAAATCAAAAAAAAAAAAAAAAAAAAATTTTTTTCATAAAAATCCCACTGGGGCATAAAAGTGAAAAATGAGTTGAAATTCCTATTGGGATTTATACTCAAAGAAAAAAAAAAAATAACGGACAACGTTATGAAGAAACAAACAAACAAGTAAATAGGTGATGCTGTTTATGAAAAAATAAACACACAAACAAACTTGTAACAAAATGCGAGAGGGATATGCTAATTAAGCAAATACAATGCAGTTGCACTTGATAAGATGCTTAAGAGCAAAGAAAAAAGAAATCAAAAAAAAAAAGAAAAATTACAAAAACAAAACAAAAGCACCAAATCAAATTTATAATTAATTTTGCAAAATACACCTTTGTACACAACTAAATAAGCAAAACACGATCAAATGAATATTACCTGATATAAAGTATTATAAATTCAAAAATCAAAAACAATAAAAGATTGAAAAAAGTAAGATAAAACAAATTATATCACAGAGTAACAAAAAGCACGTCACGCTCACAAGAGAGTTGTTCTGTTCATTGGCTATGCCAAAGATGTAATACTCTTCACGCTCCTCCGAGTTGCATTCAACTTCCTTTCTTAGCATCACATCAGTTTGTGTGGAAATTTAATTGTACTTTTATTCTTTACAAGTTTCTCATTTAATTTGGGTTTGTATGGGAGGTACCCTTCCTGGTGAGTCTAGGATCATGAAATTTACATGGTTGATGAATATAAATCAGAAACCTATATTGTCTAAATTTCAGTTCGATATGTTAGAAAACGCAAAGATTTTTCTAATAAGAACATTAATTTAAAGGGGTGTATGTATGGGTGGTACCCCCCTAGTGGTCCGATTCGGCTGATTCCGACAAATGTATGGTAAAAGAAACCAAAATTTCAGCTCTCTAGGTCTAGTTTGCATACATACAGACAGACAGACGGACATGGCTAAATCTCATCGAGCTGATCGCAAATATATATACTTTATGTGGTCTGCGATGTCTCCTTCTGTGTGTTACAAACTTCATGACAAACTTATAATACAAATGAAAAGTAGTGATGAGTGAGTTGGCAAACTATCGATAGTCCCACCATTGATAGTTTTCGATAGTTTAAAAAAAACTATCAATCAATAGTTTTCGATAGTTTAAAAAAAACTATCAATACTCATTGATAGTCAAAAAAAAAAAAAAACTATCGATACTATCGATAGTACCATCGATAGTTTGCCACCTCTAGTCCTCACATGGAAAACGTTCTCCGGCACCGTATGGGTCCCGCCAGATCCCTAAGAAAAAGGAGACTTGTGGAGGAAAAAAAAATAAGAACTCCGGATAATATGGCAGACTACCAGATACCCCGAAGACAAAAAAAAAAGAAAGAAAAAAACAATCAGATAACAAATTACCTTCAAACCCTTACTCCAACATCCGAAACGCACTATTCACCGCACCAACCTCCACTGAAGAAAACGAATGGTTCTTGGGCACGGACCGATATCGAGAAAGCCACCACCTTAGCTGACCACTTTGAAGACACATTTACATTGAATATTCCAACCAACACTAGCTTGCCAACTTTTAATGCAATGATATCGACGAATTATATAATAAGAAACATCACACCACGAGAAATACTCCTCTGTATAAAAAATCGAGTCAACTGTAAAAAATTGCCCGGATATGATCAACTGACTGGTAAAATAATAAAAGAGCTACCCAGCAAAGCTATAAGTATCCTTTGCAAACTATTTAATTGTATATTAAAAACTCAACACTTTCCATTACTTTGGAAAATCTAAGAAATAATCGCTATACCTAAACCAGGTAAAGATCCAGTACTACCATTATCTTACAGACCCATTAGCTTACTTCCGATTCTAAAGCGATTATTAGACGATGATACATGTCTGCAGACTTGGTATGATGGCATACCAAATTGATCGTGTAATAGCATGTATGTTAGGTATATCAGACACGTCTGATGGTTTTAAAATTTTTGGATTTTTTGATGTTTGTCGCATACCAACATACTCGTGTAATAGCAAGTCTGTCATACCACGAATAAAATTCACTTCGTTTGTGGATGCTGATGAGTATACATCGTTATAAAGTAGTGAAAAAGTATGGCCGCATTTGCTAACACATTACACTGTGTCACGGCGAAAAAAAACTTCTTATCAGACCTAGTGGAGGTTATAGATCATAAAAAACTAAAAAGAATGGTATATATTAAATCTCTGATACACCCTCAAAATCTTGTTTTAGAGCCCGAAAACCGTTTTTAAGAGGTTCCTGTACATATTACCTTATAACTTGGCCATTTTTTATCGGATTTCAAATTTATTTGAAATTTTTTATTCTTAATTGTCTAGCTATCTCCCTCTAGATATCTCCCTCTATCTGCAACAATTAAGAATAAAAAAGGAAAGAAAACTGTCATATGCAATTACAAAAACTACAATAAATCAAGTAATTTTTAACCGATTCTATTCAAACAGGTTCATTTAAAGCTAAAATGACAAAACTTTCGATGTACGTTGAGAAAAAATATAATTTAGAAAAGATAAGGGGCACAAATTAGACTTAAAGTTGCAAAATTGATAGAAAAATCAAAATTTTGGAAAGTTTTTGGTCTGTATCTTCATGAATTTGAATGATAACAAAATACATGATACATGGTTGTAAAGGGCTATATTTCAGCTTCTAAATACAAAATTTGAAATCCGATAAAAAATGGCCAAGTTATAAGGTAATATGTACAGGAACCTCTTAAAAACGGTTTTTGGGCTCTAAAACAAGATTTTGAGGGTGTATCAGAGATTTTTTATATGCCATTCTTTTTAGTTTTTTATGATCTATAACCTCCACTAGGTCTGAAAGAAGTTTTTTAATTTTTTTTTTTTTTGAAACACAGTGTTATTATTTATAGAAATGTACAAAAATTTACCACAATTGTGGAAAATTAAGGATGAAATGTACCATAACAAATAACTTAAATTAAACGGGTACAACATATTAAAGGAAAAATTGTGTGAGATAGAGAGCAACGCGACAATAGACACAGTAAAAAAAAAATAACAATTTGCGTTGCTGCTACAGAAGCGAATTAAAAAAAGTGCGGAAAAGTGCTAAATCTGGCGCAGGGGCTGACGATGTGTACGTGCCAAATTTATGGTACTACGACCTATTGGATTTTATACAAGATCAAGAATGTCAATTGGACGGAGTATCGTCAATTGATATTACATCGGAGAATGACCCATAGGTGAGTAATAATGTTTGTATGAAAGTCATCGCATGTTTGAAGACTTCTTTTTGCTTATTAAAAAATTTAAGTTTCTTTATTCTAACATTTATTTTTATTTAAGAGTTCAGTTTTCCAATTGTATTGAAGTAAGTACAAAAGTCGTTTCGAATATTTTTTGCGGTATTTGTGGAATTACTGCTTCTTGTGGCTTGTAAATCCAGCAATGAGTCCGTAACATCGCTAATCCCTTTTGAGTTCTCCGTTGCAATACTTTGCAAGTAAGATGCACTTTTAGCTCTTAAAAAATTATGAAGGTAGCATATTGCTAAAACGACTTTAGTTGTTTTCTCTGGGCTAAGGTTTATTGTAGTCAAGAGAACTCTAAATCTTGTCGTTATGATGCCAAAGGCATTTTCGACAATCCTTCTTGCGCGTGAGAGCCGTTTATTGAAGTATGCTCTTACTTGCTCTGCTGTAAGTCCAACGCCACCATAAGGTTTCATCAGATTTTCTTTTGAAGGAAATGCATCGTCGGCCACAAACACGTATGGCAATGTCACGTCAAAGTTATGCAATTTTGTTGGCGAGGGCAAATTCAATTGTTTCTCTTCAAACATCATATTAAATTTTGTATTTACAAATAAACCGCCATCTGACACTCTGTCATTTGCTCCAGCTTCTACCATCAAAAACTCGTACTGTGCGTTGACCAGTGCCATTAAAACAATACTATAAGACTTCTTATAGTTGAAGTAGTATGAGCCCGATCCAGGAGGCTTTGTAATATTTATATGCTTGCGAGGCACCGAGGCGGTCAATGAAATTCCACAATTCATAGAATTCTGCAGCATCACCTTTCCACTCTTCTTCGCTTTTAGGCAACTGAATTGAAAATAGAAAATATTTTAAATTATAAACACAAATAAATAAATTGAAAATAAATACTATATATTTACTTAAATAAATATATTTACTAAAATAAATATTATTATTTAAATATTATTTCTTTTAGGAATTTTCACCGCAGCCAAAGAGGCCAAAACGGTCAATGGACCTTCAGCGAAACAAACTACTATTGAAAGCTGTGAATTCCTTGGAGAATTCAAAGGAGTCGAGTTCGCCAATCCCCAAGTCATTTCCTCGTTTTTTAAAAATGCCATCACGCTCAACCACACCATTTCGCAACAACAGTGATGGACGAATATATGTTTCGACACCAATGCAGAGTCCACAATTAAACACGATGCAGCCAGTACCAATACGGCTTTCAGTCGCACAGCCAGCAGTAGAGGCACCAGAAACAACAGAATACTCAAGCATACATGATCTCTTTTCGGACTCAAGTTACCAGTAGTAATAATAATAAGATTTAAGGTTTAAAATCGGTATTATATATAATAATATTTAGTGTTAAGTTCAATATTATTAATAATAAGATTTAGTATTAAGTTCAGTATTATTAATAATAAGATTTAGTGTTAAGATCAGTATTACAAATAATAAGATGTAGTGTTCAGTTGATTAATTTGGTATTAAATGAATTATTTTAAATTTTAATAGTAAAAGAAAAATTCCTTTATGAATAAATTAATAAAAGAACTTCTTACTTGTATAAAATCCTTCAAAACAGTAATTATAGCGTCACAAGTTTCAAAGATGATGTTGCTTATAGATGGCTGGGATAGGTAAGTTTTAAATTTTAAGGAGGCAAAACTTTCTCCCGTTGCCAAAAAACGTAAATTGGTGGATAATCTTTCATGTGGCGAAATGGCTTCTCTCAGATTAGTGTCCTGCTTTACAATGAAAGGGGCCACTTTACCCAGCAACTCCTCATAAATAACATTATCCATTCGTTAATAGTTTCGATAGTCATCAGGAGCGGTTACTTGTAATTCCCTCAATAAAATGGTGTGTGAAAATTTGTTCCTTTTTTTTAACCATTCCTTCATCCACATTTTCTTTTTTCTTTCATTTTCGTCTTCCTCTTCTTGTAATAATATTTTATTTATCACAACAACCGCTAAAAGTTTGCGCTTCATTGCCATGTTTTCGCTTTAACAATTTTTGTATACTGAAGTATGCAGACCAAGTGTGACAGTGTAGTAGCTACTCATAAGTATGCCATCATACCGAGTCTTCAGACATATATCATCGTCTAATACTCGCTTAAGGAAAATATTTGAAAAGCTTCTATACGACAGAATAAACCCAATATTACAAGACAGTAGTGGTGAGCTAAACAGTGATTTCACAATCACAGTGAGAACTGTGACTGCTCTTTTAAAATCACAGTGGTTCTAAACAGTGATTGAGTCACAGTTTAGATTCAGTTCAGCTAAATATGATTTGCAACTGTGATCAACTCACAGTTTAGAATCACTATTAAAAGAACATGTTAAAAAGCCCTAAAATGTAATCATTATTTTTATATGAATAATTTTTATATGAATCTGGCTTATAAGCAAAGCAACAAATTTGTTTAAAATGAAAGAAAAAAATTAAAACAATGCCTAAAAGATATTTAATTTTTGTTAGTGATTTTGAAGAAACTTTTCTAAAACATGTATAGACCCTTAACGGTTATTTTATTGGGAAAGAGTAGAAATATTAACGTCATATTTTTACACTGCAGGATATGGTCATTATCCAATGTTTTTGAATAAGAACTCAAAATTTGAAAATTGTAATAAATTACACTGTGTTACAAAAAAAAAAAAATTGAAAAAACTTCTTATCAGACCTAGTGGAGGTTATAGGTAATAAAAAACTAAAAAGAATGGCAGATAAAAAATCTCTGATACACCCTCAAAATCTTGATTTAGAGCCCAAAAACCGTTTTTAAGAGGTTCCTGTACATATTACCTTATAACTTGGACATTTTTTATCGGATTTCAAATTTTCATTCAAATTCATGAAGATACAGACCAAAAACTTTCCAAAATTTTGATTTTTCCATCGATTTTGCAACTTTACGTCTAATTTGTGCCTCTTATCTTATCTAAATTATATTTTTTCTCAACGTTCATCGAAAGTTTAGTGATTTTAGCTTTAAATGAACCCTGTTTGAATAAAATCGGTTAAAAATTACTTGATTTATTGTACTTTTTGTAATTGCATATGACAGTTTTTTTCAAATTTCATATCCGATAAAAAATGGCCAAGTTATAAGGTAATATGTACAGGAACCTCTTAAAACCGGTTTTTGGGCTCTAAATCAAGATTTTGAGGGTGTATCAGAGATTTTTTATATGCCATTCTTTTTAGTTTTTTATGACCTATAACCTCCACTAGGTCTGATAAGAAGTTTATTTTCGCTGTGACACAGTGTTATTATTAATATTATTAGTAATAATACGTATACTCAAACACACACCAAACTTGTCAAAAATTATGAAAGAAATTATCAAATCGTTCATATACATATACATAATAGATATACACATACAGTTCGCGAAAACAAATGACCAGTTCACAAAAAACCTGTGATCACAGTTTAACTGAGCAACTTTGCTTAAACTGTGATTCGCAATCACAGTTTAGAGAGCAACTGAATCACAGTGAGTCACTGTGACTAGCGAGTCACAGCGAAAAAAATCACCGTTTGCTCAAAAACGCTCATCACTACAAGACAGGCGTGCAATTCCAGATCATCAATTCGGATTCCGACAACAACACTCGACGATACAACAAGTCCATAGAGTGACTCAAAAAATATTATTAGATCTAGACGACAAAAAATACTGCGTAGGTGTATTTCTTGATGTAGAAAAGGCGTTCGACAAAGTTTGGCATGAAGGCTTATTACACAAACTACAATACCAGTTACCACAACCTCTATATAACATAGTAAAAAGTTATATAACTGGACGATACTTTTATGTTAACTACAAAGACTGCCGATCATCGTTAAGACAAATCAAAGCTGGAATTCCACAAGGAACCGTTCTAGGGCCACTACTATACAGTTCATATACAGCAGACATACCTACCTCCACAGACGAATCATCAATGATCGCTACATTTGCAGATGACACCGTTCTTTTGCATTCCAACAAAGACTTGACGAAAGCTACATCAGATATGCAACTAATAATAGATACAATGGTAACCTGGGTCAATAAATGGAAAATCAAAATAAATGGACAAAAAACCCACCTGGACTTATGGAAGTCAGCTATAGGGCACAGCAAAGTATGACGATATGATGAAAATCGATTGATTATCTGATCAATCATTGTTCCAACGATGCCACTATTACTACACTTCATAACTATGGCTTTAAGTCTCTCTAACTCCTCGCTAATCTTCGCACTTAGCACGAAACCCACTGCACACTTGTCAACATGCATATAGAGCAGGGCATTCCACTGAAACTGCTTTTTATCCAGTGACCAACTTACTGCAGGATAGCTTAGAAAAGAATGATACGGCGCTATGTGCCTTTCTAGACAAAGAAAGTGCTTTTGACAATACTTCACACGACGCTATCAGAAGAGCTCTTACAAGAAGGGGGGTTGACAATACTCTAGCTTCTTTATTAGAAAAAGTTTTTTTTTTTATTGAATTGAAATTTGGAGACTATAAGTTTCTGTTCCGTTTCCATCAGCCATATAAATTACATGATCCTACGGTTACCAGGAGGGGTACCTCACATACAAACCCCCCTTTAAATTAATGTTCTTAAAAGAAAAAGTTTTTCGTTTTTTGACGTATCGAACTGAAATTTGGACAGAATAAGTTTCTGATTCATATTCATTAACCATGTAAATCTCTGCATGCACATACCTTGACGTGGTGGTAGGGCTTGTGAGCGTCTGTGAAGGGCTGGACTTTCCCTCGGACTGCGTATACAGTCTGGAGAGGCCGGCCTGGAGACGTCTGACAAAATTAGGTACACGGCTGTGTGGACGTTAAGCACCCCCCTAAGCCGCGATAGCGCGTGTCCATCGGCTTGATGTTTGCAGTTAGGGGTTACCATACTATATTCCAGTGACGCACCTCACTGATACCTGCCTACCTCAGTGAGCAAAGATGGGCTTACCGTGGTAACGGAGCTATGATACGGCGGACCTTCCTTTCTCCATCACTCGTGGGATTCAAAACGGTATTAATAAAAAAACTTAACTTAACCTGCGCCACGAACACCAACTGGACCAAAACGGACAGGAAGTCAGGGAACTGTGGATGCTGAGGGTGATTCGCATCCAAGGCCGCACACACACACAGCCCTCGACTAGGACTGAACAGGCTAGGCTAATCCCAACTTTCGGAGCTGCCGGGAAATCGAAAGGTCTGAGTGGGGCGGGTACCAAATGGCTAAGAAGAAGCCAAACAGAAGGTGCTTGATCGCGCTAAGAGCACCTCCGATATAAGGAAAAGAGGTGCTGCAGAAATCAGCCAACTGCTGGCAACTCCACAAAGAAGAGCTACGGATACTGCGTTGGGGGTTGAAACTAGGAAAAAAAACTTTCCAAAACCTGCACCGAAACCAGAGGCGGCCTCCAGGAAGGCGGGTGTCAGCTACGCCAACATCACCAAAATGCTCAGGTCTAATCCCACAACGTTGAATGTTTGACCTTGTGATTTGATAATTGTCATTGAAAATGACAATTTTATAGGAAATTGGAATTTTCTAATTTGAAAAGGGAGATCCGTTAGTATTAATGGAATCCGGGGAATTAAAACGACTTCTCCCGTTCCACATCCGGTCAGTATTGTACACTCTATTATGTAGTTTTTTTTAATGATCTTACCTGTAAACATGTACCATTGCACCATTTTGGTGGATTAAGCTTCCGTAATAAAATAGGGACACCCTACTTTTAAAACTAATTTATGTGGGCGCAAACCAGAAGGCTGTAGAGAGTTAAGAAATTCTGTTGGGAAATGAACAGCCTCTTTCAGATCAATAGCATTGTCTACAGAGTAGTATGTTTTAGTGTGTCAGTCCATTGATCTTTGACAGAATTAAATGATTAATTTTACCTATTTGATCGTTGGTAGGTGACATTTTTTCCTTATATTGCAATTAAACAAATGTTTTCTTTACCTTATAGTATGGCTTAAATGATAATAATAATTACTATAATTTAATTCTAAAATCAAATTTGAAGAAACTTTGCTGTGTAAAGAATGAAAAGCTACAATATTGTAGTAGTAGTAAATGCTTTTTCCATAAATTATAACACTATTACAACTACATTAATTTTATAAGCGAACAAAACGGGACTCGTCCGCAAAGCCAACCTGTGAAATTATGAACTGTTTTGTAATGGAGGTACCCCACTTAGTAGCCCTAGGATCATGAAATTTACATGATTGACGGCCATAGATTACAAACTTATAGTGTCCAAATTTCAGTTCCATATGTTAAAAAACAAAAAACTTTTTAAATAAGAACATTAATTTAAAGGGTGGTTTGTATAGGAGGTACCCCCCGTAGTGGTCTGATTCAGCTGATTCCGACAAATGTGCTGCGTATGGTAAAAAGAAACCTATGTGCAAAATTTCAGCTCTCTAGCTCGAAAACTGAGGGACTAGTTTGCATACATACAGACAGACGGACGGATAGACGGTCATGGCTAAATCAGCTCGTCTCCTCGAGCTGATCACAAATATATATACTTTATGTGGTCTGCGATGTCTCCTTCTGTGTGTTACAAACTTCATGACAAACTTATAATACTATTCACTCACGTGAAGAGCATAAAATTGTAAAGTAGTGATAAGTGAGTTGGTAAACTATCGATAGTCCCACCATCGATAGTTTGCCACCTCTACTTTGTCCACCCTCATGACAGTCTACTTCAAAGACTGAGAGCAATCGATCATATCACAAATCTTCAGGCAACACATCATACAAGGTTAGTTGTTTCCACCAAACCACTGGACCTTCTAACCCCAACTGCTGTAAAAATTGCAGCGGCAACCATATTTTGCGTACTTGTCCTGACTTTTTAGCCAAAGACTGTTATGCACGGAAGTTTATAGTTGATCGCACAAAGGCATGTCTAAATTGCCTCAGTCTGACTCATCCCATATCGCAATGCATTAGTTCCAAAAATTGTTTGCAATGCGGTCAACGTCATCACACTTTGTTGCATTTTCATTAGCCGCAGTCGAGTACTCACACACAACCTTTGCTACCATCAGCAGCTGCCTTTACTCCGTTTGGTAGGAATGCGCTTCTCACCTCTAACAACTCTGCCGTAAACACTAATACGACCCAATTTACGACAGCAGTTGTTTCAAACATAATGCCTCATACTATGGTACTTACTACAACAATGTCAACGGTCAATCAACTACGGTGTGAGCGCTTATTGATCTTGGCTTCGAGGGCACACTTGTCACTGAAAGCTTTTGAAATATTCATTGACACTGCTTTTGTACTACGATCCCTAACTTGTAGGTTGCCGAGTCGAGTCTTAACGTACAGGACTGTCATCATTTGAATGATCTTTCTTTAGCTGATCCCACCTTTACTCAGTCCAATCGTATCGACTTGATAATTGGTGTAGACGTGATTCCGCAACTAATGCTTCCAGAAATTCGAAGAGGGCATCCAGGTCAACCGATTGCACAACACCAAACGTCCTCATGAGGGTCATCTGCGATGCTATCAGATTGCATTAAATCGTTTTCAGCAGCTGGACCGCAGATTTAATACTAATCGTGATTTTCATCAACGGTATACGGAGGTCATTAATGATTACTTCCAGCTTTGACAGCTTGCAAGTATCATTCGCTCGGAAGAACAGTCATCGTATCAAGAATCAAGTGGTACCATAATAAAGGAGGAATTCGGCATGATGATCAAATCTGAATATCCAGACTCTCAGCATTGTGTGGATAAATCAATCGATCCGACTGCCGGTAGTGCAGATATTTGCCAACAGACATCAGCCGCAAATGGTCAGCAACAGCAAATGATGCCTGTAGCTACTAGTCCCGCCGAGTTTCCTTCGACTACAACTCGCGGTCGGCAAGACAGCGCTCAACAACAACAACAATATCGTGGCTTCGAAGCACCTAGCTCATCGTCAGTATTACCCGCCAATAGTTTGACAGCGAAAGCTGCTACCTGGAAGTCGAATGAAGCCCGTCGTCCAAAGACATATAATAGTACTGTTTGCAATAAGTGGTTTACTAGTTCAGGTAACCTAAAACACAATTATGCATTAAAAATGCCGTTAAGTCGAGCGGTCAGCCTGATCCGGCCACTTTACGCATATTCCCACATCATCACTCGGCCCGTGATCCAGTTACCAAATCGAGTCGTCGTATTGGTGCGGCTAGTGCAGCAGCAGCCGCCGCAGCCACAGCAGCAGCACAGCTGCCACCGGCACCAGTTCAACCGCCTGAACCGCCTAGAAGTCCACCGGAGTACGGTGCTCACGGCGCGATAGATGTGGGCGGACCCATGTCGCAGTACTCGACAGAGTAATTCGCTCTGTAGCTATGGTCAGACGAATGCTGGCTATCCAAATCAGTATATGCAGCAACAAGTGCAATCCACGACAAATGCTTCACCACAGCATGCTTCCAACAACCAACAACAACCACAAACCGTTTTGAACGGTCATCCAAACGGGCTAGCAGGTCCCTCCGCCCCAATAACAACTCAAATGCCGTCCTCCGAAGGAGGGGCCTGCTGAAATCAACACTGTCAACAGCAATAACAGTTTCAAATCAGAGCGAATCAGTGCAGGACAACAGCAGCTGACAGGAATTACTCATCAACCTTATGCGGCACATGCTAATATGTATAACAGCAACACTAGTGGCAGTGGCCACAAGTAGCACACAACAAATGTATGGTCGAAGCAACAATCACCCAGCGAGTATGGAAACAATGGAAGCAGTATTTAAGGAGGCGGTGGTGGTTCAGCTGATTACAAGCCATCAAACGGACGCTATCATCCCTATTTGCAAACACCCATTTCAGGTATGCCTAGAAGCAGCGTTGGCGTCGGCAATAACAACAATATAAATGGCAATGACGATGGACGCACTGGCATTCCAACACCATCTGTAACACTACAGCTGGTGCTGTTTCTACTACTACATCTATGAGGCCTCGTGTTGTCAGTTCTACGAGCCCAACATCAACTTCATCCCATATGCAGTTAAGTGGCGGCGGAAGTAACCTTGGCAGTGGTCGTGGTCCTAACTCACCCAGTTCCAAATTACAGTGGACCTGAAACGAATTTAACCACATAAACAATTTCTCACTCGTACATGTACATACCATTACAAACATTTGTTTCGTTTCAGCAGAGCAAGCACGATCACATGTTTTGGCTTTTAATACTGGTCCCAGTATTGGGGGCGGCATGTACGGGCGTTATCGGAACAACAATGTGGTTCACAATGTTCGTTCGTCAACACTGTATTACCGATAACGCATCGATATTCTCACCTCTAACGTCAGCTGTTGGGCATGGGGAAAGAAGGAAGAAGAAGAACAATGACAAGAAAAGGTAAAGGTGAATGACACTTTTAGTCTCGATCATTGGAAACTGTTTTTGGATGTGGAGAGACGACATCCATGTTGAAACCAACGGACTCAAGGAGAAGGAAACAATCTTGGCTGACGACTAATCATTTGAAAAAAATCCCTGAGTGAGCAACAACGTGTTACTAATTACCGATCGCAAACATTGTTATACTTTTATTATTTGGTAAACCAAACTTGTGTTAATAAACTTATTTTAAACAAAACTTTCTGCCAGTGATTGTGTTATTGTGTCTTGTACTAGTAACGCCCCAGAGCCAACCATTGGCTCATCTTTGACTTCACTTTTGTCACAACAAGTTGTTTATGTTTAATAAAACCATATTCTTGTTTTCATTATTTTTAATTGTAATCAGATATTGAAAATGCTATCCTATTTAATAGTTTTTGTTTTTTGCTCCTGTTCCAGCTCTCAGTTTGTGAATCACGAAGCAAAGAACAGAACAGAAATAAAAAAAAAAATACTATTTATAGTCGGAGCAATAGAAAAAAAAATGGAGCAATCAGGAGCAGAGCAAACGAAATAGTTTTGTGTGCTATAAAAAATAAAAAAACAAACAAATGTAAAGCTATTCTTGACATTCTCTAAAATTCAACAATTATCTTAGTTTATTAAATGATTTAACTGTTATTATCCGAGGGCCTATACTTGTCAAAAAGTTGCCTAAAAATATAAAGAATCTGAAGAATCCCATTCCACTTATATATTGATATTTCATGCAACAAAAATATTGTTGTCCAGTGTTATCATTTAAGTACAAAAAATTAGAATAAGTATACAATAATAATTTGAATATCAGTTACGAAAGCGAGGCCGCCAACTCTCAGAAATATTTACAGCTGAAGTTAGTCAAAAATTCTTAAAATCTACAATTAGAATTATTTGAAAACCCTACTAAAAAATAACGTAGATTGCTATTCGGAGCATGAATATTTGCTACGAGAGCAGAGCAGTAGCATCAAGAGCAGTAGCCGGAGCAATAGCACACAAAACTATTTCGTTTGCTCTGCTCCTGATTGCTCCAATAATAATAGTTAAATCATTTAATAAACTAAGATAATTGTTGAATTTTAGAGAATGTCAAGAATAGCTTTACATTTGTTTGTTTTTTTATTTTTTATAGCACACAAAACTATTTCGTTTGCTCTGCTCCTGATTGGTCCATTTTTTTTTCTATTGCTCCGACTATAAATAGTATTTTTTTTGGATTTCTGTCAAGTTCTCTTTGCTTCGTGCTTCACAAATTGAAAATAGGAGCAAGAGCAAAGCATATTTTCTGTTGCCATTGCTGCTATGGAGCAAGCAATGCAAACCCTGATTTTAATCATAGCCTGCATACTATAGCAACGAACGTAAAAAATGCTACATTCAAGTTCGATAGTACTATCGATAGTATTGATAGTTTCAACTATCGTTTAAAAAACTATCGATGGTCGAGCTATCGATAGTTTTCCAGCACTTACCAAAAATGCCCTTTTGAATTAATTGATACAGATGTCTAGTCGCTACCTTTTTTTATTAAATCATGAATACAAGGTGGCGCCAATTTGGCCTTATATTCTCTCGAAAATTGCTCATTCACCCTGAAATAATGCATTTAGTGTTGAACATAACTGAAAATGCATTGAAAATTTAAGAATCAGTGTTATGAAGTCATTTGTTTGCGCTCTGATCAGCTGATTGTGTGGATTTCAATTATTTTTAAAATTCAAATTTAATTATTACATGATTAAGAAAATCAATAAAAAATTGCACGTGTGCCATCGTACACGTAATAACAATAAAACTTCTTATAAAACGGACAGACAGAGAGACAGATATCATCTCAAAACAAATACAACAATACAACATTTGCATACAAAATATTCTGTCCAGTTAATTAAGCTATGTCTGTCTTTCAGTCTGTCCGTTTTATAAGAAGTTTCATTTTATCATTTTTTTTAAAGCTTCTATGTGTTTCTCCGTCTGTTTTCTTCGTACATTCGCTTGTTTATGTACAACACACAAGCTGGTTGTTTGCATTTTATTAAAAATATTTTTATAACACACAATCTGCATCTCTTTATTGAGACATTTCCGGTGAATTTTCTAAAAATTGTATTATTTGTTGGGGATATGGCAATAGAAATACACATTCTGTGGAAATTTGAAGTGTCTACCTAGTGCGGTTCATGAGATAAGAATCCGAAAAACGTTACAATTTTTATTTTACCATTCAAAATTTTACACTAAATTTTTAACCAGCGCCGCTAAAGAAGTTTCACTGCAAAAATGCAGTGTACAGCAGTGATGCCATTTAAGCTTTCTTCCGGACAGATCTGTCCTTTTTTAACTGATCTATCCGGAAAAACTATCAGACATCCCCTATCCAGAAATCTATCCTTTTTAGTGTTCCGTACCCAAAGGGTTCTAACGGATCGCTATTACTAAGCTTCGCCGTCCGACTCCGCTGTATCTCATGAACAGTAATAGTTGAACAGTTGATCTTTTCACAGAACGTGTATTTCTATGGTCATGATAACAACAAATACTAAAACTAAAATAAAGTTAAAAATTTAAAGGGGTCCCCTTACATACATTGTGATTTATTTGGTTTCATATTTTGGTAATTTTTTTTTTTTGTAGTATAGTTGTATGAATATTTCACTTTTGCTTTTTAATTTTTCGCAGTTCCCGATCCCAATGTTGATATGCTGTATGAATACTGATTCTACCCTAAACATAAGTCAAATCAATAATTTAATATTTGTAGCATGATTTTTTTTGTCAATTTCATAATAAATGCATATTCATTTTTGCGACAAAAAATCTTGTACGACGGTACGGAACCCTCCGTTTGCGAGTCCGACTCACACTTGGCTGATTTTTAGTTTTAATGTATGTATGTATATATGTATTATTTTATAATTTCTTTTAAAATTCTGTGAATATGACAAAATTAACATTACGACATCTTATGTTGTACTCAATCGTAGTCGCAAATAATCGCAATAATTATAAGCTCGACGATAACACCGCACTTAATCTGAATTGCACAGATTGCACTAAAACAAAGGTATGAAAATTTCAATGTTAAATATAACGATATAATTTCATGATGTTATATTAGGTTGAAGAATATAGATTCGTTTCCAGTAGAAAACATTTTACAGATGCACAAAGAGCCAATAGTTGAAATTTTTGGAGGTATTTAAAGTTAATAGCAACGCAATCAATAAAAAATTATTATAATATAATAAAAATCACTTGAGTTTGAGGACGAGGCTATTAATTACGAGGACTCAGCGTTTGCCCTGAATTTGTTGTCGTTGCCGTGAAAAATGGGCGAGTTTTCCACCAAGTAACTTTAATAAAACCTAAATTGACAAGCCGCATTCAAACGCAATTTTATCTGTTAGATAAAGTTATACTTGAGGTACCGAAACTGTTGGCGGTGTATAAATTGATGCAATCAGTTGTTCTCCCAAGCATAACTGCCAATCTAACAAGCGAAAGAGACAAATTAATTAATAACTGCAGAAATTGCAATCAATAATTAGAATATAATGTATTATCCGTACTTTTTTATACTCTTCACGGGAGTAAATAGTATTATAAGTTTGTCATGAAGTTGGTAACACACAGAAGGAGACATCGCAGACCACATAAAGTATATATATTTGTGATCAGCTCGATGAACCGATTTGATTTAGCCATGTCCGTCTGTCTTTCTGTCTGTCTGTATGTATGCAAACTAGTCCCTCAGTTTTTGAGCTAGAGAGCTGAAATTTTGCACATAGGTTTCTTTTTATAATACGCAGCACATTTGTCGGAATCAGCTGAATCGGACCACTAGGGGGGTACCTCCTATACAAACCACCCTTTAAATTAATGTTCTTATTCAAAAAGTTTTTTGTTTTTTAACATATGGAACTGAAATTTGGACACTATAAGTTTGTAATCTATGGCCATCAGTCATGTTAATTTCATGATCCTAGGGCTACCACGTGGGGTACCTCCCATAGAAACCCCCTTTAAATTAATGTCTTGTTAGAAAATGTTTTTTGTTTTTTAACGTATCGAACTGAAATTTGGACTCTATAAGTTCCTGATCTATATTCATTAACCATATAAATTTCATGATCCTAGGGTTACCAGGAGTGGTACCTCCCATACAAACCCAAATTAAATGGCAAACTTCTTTACATAGTATAAAGCAAAGTCGAAATTTCAAATTACTTCTTAACCACGCAACGTATTTTGATACAGTTTTCACTGTTAAATAAAAGAATTTCCTTAGAATAGTTTGCATGTACATAAATAATTGATTCAATAATAAAAGTAATTATGATTATTATCATTAATTATCCATATTTGTCATTCACTAAGGACAGCAACACTAAGTTTGACATTAACCAAAACAGGTATTTGTAATTCACTACAACATCAAACAGCTTTTTTTGGTTCACAAAACAGTTCAAAAAGTAAAGTAAAGTAGTTCTTTTCCCATTTACCAATACTGTATTTTGATAATTTCACAGGTTGGCTTGGCGGACGAGTCCCGTTTTGTTCGCTTAAAAAATTAATGTAGTTGTAATAGTGTTATAATTTATGGAAAAAGCATTTACTGCTACTACAATATTGCAGCTTTTCATTCCTTACACAGCAAAGTTTCTTCAAATGTGATTTTAGAATTAAATTAATTTAAATTATCATTTAAGCTATACTATAAGGTAAAGAAAACATTTGTTTACTTGCAATATAAGGAAAAAATGTCCCTACCAACGATCAAATAGGTAAAGTAAATCATTTTATTCTGTCAAAGATCAATGGACTGACTCAAACATACTACTCTGTAGACAATGCTATTGATCTGGAAGAAGCTGTTCATTTCCCAACGGAATTTCCTTCTCTACAGCCTTCTGGTTTGCGCCCACATAAATTAGTTCTAAAAGTAGAGTGTCAATATTTTATTTCGGAACCTTAATCCACCAAAATTGTGCAATGGTACACGTTTACTGATACTGACCGGATGTGGAACTGGTGAAGTCGTTTTAATTCCCCGGATTCCATTAATACTAACGGATCTACCTTTCCAATTTAGAAAATTGCAATTTCCTATAAAATTGTCATTTTCAATGACAATTATCAAATCACAAGGTCAAACATTCAACGTTGTGGGATTATACCTGAGCATTCAGTGTTACAGTTATATGTAGCTCTTTCACGCGTCAATTCAGTTCGTATTGTGTAATGACAAAAAAGCTGTAGAAATTGTATACAAAGACATATTGTAAACAAAAATTTGTTAAAATATTAATTAATAAAATGTCATGCTATCAATACCAAAGCGATATTTTTTAAATTGCACCCGTGCAAAGCAGCGCGGTTTGCTAGTTTAAAGAATAAATGTACAATAAAATTGCCACTCAAACTGATGTGATACTAAGAAAGGAAGGTTGGATGTAACCCGGAGGAGCATGAAGAGTATTACATCTTTGGCATAGCCAATGATAGCTTTCTTTCTGGTTTCTGCTTAAATTAATTTTGTAAAACATTTCACTTTTGTTATATTTTGTTATATATTATATAATTTCGGCAGAGTTTCCAGACAATTAATTACCACTGCGGCAACGCTAATCTTTTATGCAATTTATTCAACTCAATCGTCGCATAATTTTACGTAAATGTTCAATTTTTTTTATATGAACTAACTGTCACTTAGTTGCAGCGGTTGTTTATGCAGTTAATGCAATCTCGTGAGGACCCCAACTGTTTTTGTACAAAAGAAATTCACTTTTTATTATGTTTGGATCGCTACGGCACAGCACATGCTGTAACATATATGAAGTTCCGGATAAATATTTTGCACTAATGCCTCCTACAGTAGTGCCGCAGATGAAGGGGATTATGATCCGATAGATGAGGCAATAAAACTCATCTAATTTATAAAATCAAATTTATAAGATAAAAATTACTAAAAATAAAATTAATAAGGCAATAAACTTTGTCCTGTTTGCTGGTATTTTTTATATCTTTTGTCCCTTTTTTCCCGCTGTTTTGCGGTCGATCTGTCCTGATTTTGTGTTAGGTAGCTGGCATCACTGGAGTGATAATGATTTAATGTTGGAGTTATTAAGTTGAAGCTGAACGCTTGGCAAAAAGACTGGCTTTCTTTTTATTGTGAAATAAATCGCTTTAGTTTTAACGGCGTTTACCTTAATTTTCCATTGATAGAAATAAGACGAAAGGTAGACCAATGAGCTTTGTAGCTTATTTTGTATATCTGTGCATGTGTTTTCAATACTATAAAGATCTGTGTCATCCGCAAAAATAAGCGTACTACATCTTTCAAAGAAAGGGATGTCGTAAGTGTAAATATTATAAAGGATGGGTCAGAGCACAGAACTCTGTGGGACACCAGAACTTATTAGATTCCTACTGGAGTTAGTTCCGTTTTGACTAACGTAAAAATACCTATCAGTTAGAAAGCTTTGTATTAATTTAGTAATGTAAGTGGGGGTATTACAAAATACTAACTTAAAAATCAGGCCATTATGCCAACTGACTTTTTAAGAGCTAAGTTCTCCTTGACATATTTAGAAATTTGGTCAAAGCGGGTGAATACAGTTAAGAAAAAATCGAAATCCGAATTGGATTGTTGGTAAAATAGAATTTTTTCTAGGTGTAAGTTTAGCAGCATTCGAGAAATGTAGCATTGGATGCTCAGTGTGAATTGGCTGTTATGCAGTTTAATCAATCTCGTGAAGGTCCTAAGGGTACAAACATAGTGCGCGCTGAAGCTGAAGATGAAAAAGCGCAAAAAAGCGTGCACAAGGAAACATATGAAACGCTCGAAAGTGTGCATAGTGCAGGCAAAAACGAAGATGAAGCCGAAGCTTAGGTTTTTTTTTTTTTTTTTGTTATGCGAAACAAGGAGGTAAAAATCTTCCAAAGATACCTATGTCACAAGTTATGTCGGATTCATTAGCCTACCGACTAAAAAAAAACCCCTATCGCCTCAAGCCCCTTTCAATCCCTACGGCACCGCCGAAGCATTCCTTCGGAGGGAGGGATAGTAAGCTTAAAATTAAGCAGGCGCCATTGTTCGCTCGTACATTCGAGCACCCCTCATAATGTTAACAATTTCAGAAGAGAAGTATGCCCAGTCATCCACCGATATTTCCATGCGCCTTACAATCTCATGCGAGCTGCAAGGAGATCCAAGGCGCGCATACAGTCTTCGTCGGTCCGCTGCGAAACGGGGGCACTCATGAAGGAGATGCTCCGGAGTCTCACGACATCTCTGCACTGACCACAGAACGGATCCGCAGCGAGCCCAAACCTGTGGAGATACTGCCTAAAACAGCCATGGCCAGTTTCGAATTGAGTAAATTCGAACTCTACATCACCAGAACGAGGCTTGTTACGGCAGTTGTGATCGATAGTCGAGGTGCAACCCTGAGGAGAACCCAAGAAAAAAGAAGATTTTTTCGTCTGTCGTTTTTTTCTGCCGCCAAGAGAGGGAAGCCGGTGGCGACACAATTTTGAGACAACCAACCAATCAACTAACCAAACGTTAAACAATACAATTTTATAACTAATTTCAAATTTATATATATAAATAAACGTTAAAGCTTAAATCGTTTTTGTAATAACAACGCTTAAGCCAATTCGTAATATCTGGGATAAGCTGGTGTATCCTCCGTGACTCTGCCCCACTCGACCTGTGCTGCTAAATGTTCAGGTATCTGGACTTAAACTCCGCCATGTCTGCTACCTGAGAGGATGCACTTGTCGCTGGCAGCCAGGGCTTCCAGATCGATTGGCAGTCTGCCTGCAAGGACACCCGCTGCATTGTCTGCCTCTGTGCGATACGCCCAACAAATCCTGAGTTTAGCAACCCTGTGAGCACACCTTATACCACGAATGTATGACTTGGTTACAAGTGCACCGGCCCAGATTGGAGCCGCATAAAGCAGTATGGATTTACTCACCGAACCTAGCAGAACCCGAGATGGTTGTCTGGGTCCCCCTAGGTTTGGGAGAGTCCTGGCCAGTTTTGTGTGATGGCAGCTGCTTTTTTGGCTGACTCGTTTAAGTGCCACTTGAAACATAGTCGGTCCAAGAGTACAAGCGTAAGCTGTCAGCATCAAACTATGCGGTACTGTTTTTGAAGCTGAATCGCTTGCTGTTCAGTGGAGTTTTTGTTGTTTTTTTTTGTTTTCTTTTGAATTATTTCGTATGTTGCTTTGCGTTAGATAAAGCCAACAACAATTTGTGTTTATGCGTAAATTATCTAGTATATGATAAGTATGAGTACATACATGCATACAATAATATTTGGCAGAATTTTGCATTTTCAATCGTTTACATTTTCTTGAAGCGTAACCACGTGCTTAATTTTTCTATAACGAATGAGGATATAATAGCTGCCGTTTTTCCAAACCTTTCTTTTGGGATCAACAAAACAGATACTACCACAATCGTCTAATTGTGGATCAAAATTGGACACAAATTAGCAAGGAATTAAATCAGGATGGTAAGTAATGTATTATATTTTATTGAAAATTACATACATATATAAAAGTGAATATGATATATGTATTACATGTTAGTTGTTTCCCTATTGCGGCAAAGATAACTGCGAAAAGTGTCTCTAATTTTTCGAAATACTTTCTTTGAACTTTCCGTATTTTTTTTTGTGTCTTTAATAAACTTTTCTCCTTCGGCGATGTGATTATTAAGATCTTTTAAGTAGAATAGTGTGTTGTGCAATATACAAATTGCTTTAACAATAAGCCCTGCTGCATTTGGAGCCGTTTCAATTGGCTTCCATAATATCCTCCATTTAGAATTAATTATGCCGAAAGCACATTCGACACACCTCCGTGTCCTTGACAAACGACAATTGAAATATTCATTTTCAAAAGTTAAATTTCTTCTGGCATAAGGTCGAAGTACCCAATCTAAAAGAGGATATACTACATCAGCCACCAAAATATGGGGCAATTCAGCATCTTTTGGAAATTTTAATTCACAAGAAGTTTTCATTTAATAAAGTTTTGAGGAAGCAAAAGTTCCACCATCGCTCTGTCGTCCAACCAACTTCTATAGTTATAAATTTGCATTTTGCATCAGCAACAGCCTGCAGTACAATTGAAAAAAAAAAATGCAGTACAAAGAATGCTCGTAAAAAGTTGATGCGACATCATGATGGCATTGAAAGTGAGATGATGGAAATTGGGAAGAATAAACTGACTATAATGGAGCAAAAATTGAAAAGTAGGATGGACAGAGATGTCGAAGATAAGGGCTTTTTGTTGAGCATGTTGCCATATATAAAAAAAAATATAAAAAAATGGATCTTAAGACAAAGCTGGAATGCAGCATGGAAATTGAAAAAACAGTTTTAAGCCATGCATTCAAAATTGAGAGCTCCATTGCTTCTTCATCAGTTGGCCAAACCCAAAATGAGTCAACAGAAAACACTGTAACAATATAAAATTTCTTTCAAATTCACAAATAAAATAACACAAACTTATATTTTTGATGTTTTATTACCTCAAAGTTACAATGAACTTTTCAGTTGGCATTATTGGTGTTTTATTGAAATTGGTCCATTGTTTCACAAAAAATGGCTCAATTTTACACAGTATGTAATCAAACGTTTTAATAAGCATTCGAGTATATTCAACGAATTTTATTTCGTCTTTTCTCAATTCATTATATAAATGATGAAATTCACCAAATGTCTTACGATCCAAATTTATTGGGTGAATCCGGTTAATATGTTTCCTTCTTAATTTTTGTTTAAAATACACATTTTCTTCTAATAGAAGATCGTCTTCTGATGATGAATACATTTTAAATGGCAAAAAACATATTCGTATCAGACAACAGTAGTCAAATCAGAAAGATAATAGAAAAACAACAACAACATTGTAATGCAATCAAAAAGAGAATAGAAAAACAAAACAACAACAACATCGCAAATGATATCGATTTTTATCAGTTACAAATTTGTTGTTTTTTTTTTTCTTTATACAATTCTCTTTTTCGGCGTCTTGCTGACGTCAATGCAAACTCAACAGCTTGCTCGCAACGCAAGCAATTCGGCTTCCACTATGCACACTCAACAGCTTGCTCGCAACGCAAGCAATTCGGTTTCTGCTTTCGCTTTAGCTTCAGCGCGCACTATGTTTGTACCCTAAGGTGTCTTTTCATTATCATCGTTGTTCGTGTCATATTAAAACAATTTTTTTAAGATACTTTAATTACAAAGTCCTGCAAAACTTGACTTTTTCCACTTTGAATGTTTTTATGTCGAACCTATAGATTAGAACTGATTCTAATCAAATATGACCTTTGTTTTGCTGTATCACGTCACATTTTTTATTGACGTTTGGAAATTGAAAAGTGGTCAAAAGTTACATGTTTAAAGTCAGTAAGAGAATATGTATTTCAAGAAAATAAAAATGCAGTCATATTTTCCAATGCATTAGAAATAATTATTACTAAAAACCGGAAAGAAGGTTATCATTGGCTATGCCAAAGATGTAATACTCTTTACGCTCCTCCGGATTTCATCCAACCTTACCTTCTTAGCATCATTTTATTCTCTCTGTTACACTTTGAGTATCAACAAGGAACACAGTTTGAGTGGCACTGTATTTTTATTGTACTTTTTATAAGTTTGTCATTTAATTTGGGTTTGTATGGGAGGTACCTGGCAACCGTAGGATCATGAAGTCATGGTTGATGAAGATGGATCAGAAACATTCAAATTTTAGTTCGATACGTTAAAAACAAAGAACTTTTTCTAATAGGAACATTAATATAAAGGGGTGTTTGTATGGGAGGTACCCCCCCCCCCCCCCCATCGGCTCATCGAGCTGATCACAAATATACGTACTTTATGTGGTTTGCGATGTCTCCTTCTGTGTGTTACAAACTTATAATACTATTCACTCCCGTGAAGAGTATAAAAACAAAAATAAATTAGGAAATATGTATAAAAAAAAGATAATTGTTTCTTTAAATTTTTAGTTACAGTCAATAACGTCCGATGCTTAAGGTATCTTTTAAAAAAAAATTTTAATTACTTTTTAAATTATGAATTGTTTTGGCATGTGGAGTCACATGTGAGTCAAATTATCAAAAAAAGCGAAACTCGTTGAAAAAAAAATTGTTTTTGTCCATTTAATGATTAAATCAAAATCGGACCAATAGAAGGCACTTTCTTTACTAAGAAAATTGATAAAACTCTTTTTGCTCGTTATAATAATCGAAATAATTTCCTATAACTACTCGTAAGTACGTAATACCTACCGAAATTACCCTTCAGTTTTTCTGGGGGAAAGTCTTCTCAGGCCTTTGTTATTGTTCTTTAATTCAAAACATGAGTTAACTGTCTACACTAGAGTTTGTACGAAGAAAAGAGAACGAGAAACACGCAGAAGCTCGCAGTTGATCTAATTTTTCGCCAAGAGGGGACAGGCGGCACAGGTTAACACAACAACAACGATTACACACGCCAAAGAAAACAAAAGCAACATACGGACGTATAGGCAGACGGACAGACTGAAAGACAGACTTAGCTAAATTAACTGGACAGAAAATAAAAATGTATGCAAATGTTGTATTGTTGTATTTGTTTTGAGATGATCTCTCTCTTTCTCTGTCTGTTTTTAAGAAGTTTCACTTCTTTCTCGTGTACAATGGAACACGTTCAATATTTTGTTGTTAAAACTTCAATATAATACGTAGCAGAAATTAAAAGGGAACTGCCGGAACTATGTGCATGTACTGCATTTTGTTCTAAATCATGTACTTAACACAAATTTTCAATTTTAATTTCTCAACTTTACCACAAAGTTCCACTTGTATGTATAACCAAAACAAAAAACAGCTGTTTTTTTAGACACAGAGACACAGTGTATACGGCTGTGTCTAATCAGCAATAAAGACTCAGTGTAATTAGGATATAAGCCACCGCTTTCTGGCAGAACTTTCGTCTGCTACATAGCAAACATCAGCTGCCGAACGCTAGCGAATTACCGCTATGTGGCGGGACACTCAACGGGAAAGTGGCTAAGGTGCGAGGGGCGTCTCTATAATATGCGTCTAAACACAGGATGTCTTCCCGAAGAATAAGAGAAGAAGAAATTGATGATGATTGATGTTTCAAGATATCGTCAACCAAACCAACGTTTACATCGGTCAAAAAGATCCCAACATGGCTTTCCGGGTGACTGAGACACATTTACAACAGTACATTGGTCTGGTTTACATCATGTCATTAGTTAACCTTCCAAGAGTAACAAGACATTGCACAGTGGTCGCTGCTGTAGGCCAAAAATAAAAAATCAAATTTAAAATTTTGGAGTTAAAATCAAATACAAAGTCTCTTATGTGATCAAACTTCTCAAATGTAAATTTGTTTTGTTTTGATACTACCGGTACTTTCTAAAAGTAGAATCAAAAGTGAGAATACGTGTTCAATCGTTCAGTGAAGTGTCATCAGCTTTATAGTGTGGTTTATTTTTGAATATTAATAACTTTTTAAACAAGTCTTCAAATTTAAATTGGAAAAAGGATATTGAACATGAAGTTAACGTATTACATTATGTTTTAATTGCGGCGTACTTTTTGAAAAATCGAGTTTTTCCAAGTACTATATATTATGTTTCTTGTATTTATTTTAAAATTTCACTTAAAGTTTTAGTTGTGTTCCCCCCCGAATACCTTTATGATTTTTTTTTTCTAATATTAGTTCACGTTTTAAGATTATATAGTGTTCCTTCCATCTGCCGAGATGTGCTGAGCGTCGTGTATTTTTCCATAGACTGTAAGCGCATGAATTTAAACCGCTGGGGAAACACAGTAATGCAAAAGAGGCCAGACATGTTTAGATGTCCTGTGAAGTCGCTGTGATTTTGAGTTGTTACCACAATACTGATACGTACGATTTATTGAATAATTAGGTCTCAAGAAATTGTGTGAACAACAAATTGCGTGTTAAATTTATTGTAAATACTGTTCTTATAGAATGTGGGTGGTGGGGTGGGCGTAGAATGGTTGAACAACCCCCATTTTTTCATTCAATAGCTCTCTCATTCATACAAAGATGTAACCAAAGTTTCAAGTTGATATCTCTTCTGGAAGCATTTTTATACCCGGCTGTAAACTGCTCAAAGTGAAAGAAATTCTGAAGAAAGAAAGCGGCTACTCTGTAAAATAACCGGGCAGCATTGGAGTAGACCAAAAGAGGAAAAAAAAAATTGCGCGTGCCATCGCACACGTGATAGAAGTGAAACTTCTTAAAAACAGACAGAGAGAGATCATCTCAAAACAAAAACAACTTTATATTTTATATTCTTTGCGAGGACTCAGTTAATAAAAAAAACGGCTATAGTAAAACTGTCTATCGAAAACGTTGTGCTAGCTCTCGTACTATTGCTTGAATAGTATTATAAGTTTGTCAAGAAGTTTGTTATGCCGGCCATACATTATGCGATTGCTTGATTGCTTCTATTCTACATCAGCTCGACGAGTCTGTCTGTCAGTATGTCTGTCTGTCATTCTGTCCGCCTGCATATTGCTTTTGGTTTCTGTGGCGTGTGTAATTGTTGTTGTTGTGTTAAATAATGCATTTATGTTTGCCGTCTGTCCCCTCTTGCACAAAAATTAGAGCAACTGCGATCTTCTGTGTATTTCTCGTTCTCTTTTCTTCGTACATTCGCTTGTTTTTGTACAACACACAAGCTGTTTGCTTGCATGTTGTTGTTATAAACATATTTATACACACAAACTGCATGTTGTTGTTGTGGAAATGTAATCTCTTTTTTCAGACTTTTTCGGTGGATTTTCCAAAAACTTTATTATTTGTTGGGGAAAGTGTCTACTTAGTGCGGTTCATGAGATACAGAATCGAAATAACGTGACGATTTATATTTTTCCAACAAAGTTTCCACTAAAATTTTGCCGAACGCCGATAAGGAAGTTTCACTTCAAAAAGATGAATTAGATAAATAAAAAAAGTCACAGAGGTGCCGTGGGACACCCGGGCTGAACGAAGTTAATTTTTCTAAAGTAAAGTAAAACCTTAACCTCCCCCGCGCAAAAAATATCCCGTCAAAAATTCTAAATAAAGTGTGTACAATTAATTATAAATATCAGAACACACCTAATACTTACTCTCTCTCTTTACACAAGCACCACTCAAATTTTTATTATTATTATTATTATTATATATTATTTAATATCAATATTATTTGATTAGTAATACTACTTAATAATTTATTGTTTTCGATTTATGCATCACTCGAGCAATTCCAAACAGAATGAATATGCAAAGTGAATAAACTTGCTCTCACCATTTTAAGAAATGTTTGCTCTCTCTTTTGATCATGAGTATGATTTTGATAATGAGTCTCTCTCAAGCTCTCAAGTTCTTATCAGTCATGGAATAAATGACCATGCATTGCCAGGAGTTAGTGAAATATGTAAGTATGTGTCTCAAGTATATTAGAGTCTCTGTTTTGTTTATTTTTTCGAAACTAAGTGAAATGAACTGTCGAATGACAATTTCTCTTTGACCGTGTGACTATGCTTAATTTGAGTATACAGACATCAAACATTATTGTTTACTTATGCCAAAGACTAGCATGCGCAAGCACCATCTAGTCATAACATGACCATATTAAATGTTTCATACTAAAAGAAAATGTAGATGTCGGATGCGCATAACCTCGTGAGACCAAGTACCTTATGCATGGGAGCGATAGAGACAACATACATTTTTACACTCTTCAAGCGCACATAAAAATATCCAGTGGTCCAAAACATCCGTCAATGGTATTACTTATGAGAGTTACGCGGGTCTTGAGCGGGTAAAACTACCGCTTCCGTATCCAAAAATGATCCACGTATGAATCATATGTCGCTCAATTTGAGGCAGCAAAAACTATCATTTGCGGCGCTCGCAAACGGGAACGGTTACCTCCCATACAAACCCCCTTTTAGAAAAAAGAGAATTTAGTGATGCTAAGAAAGGAAGTTTGGATGCAACCCAGAGGAGTGTGAAGAGTATTACATCAATGGCATAGCCAATGATAGCCTTCATTCTTGTTTTTTTTTTCAATTTGTTTCTGCGCACGCGCCTGCTGCACTAAACTCATACACAATAAAGAATAGCACGAACGACAGCGAAACAAATTCCGAAAATTGTGTGTTTGTGCCGTTTTTTAGTTATACCGTCGGTTACCTCTTTTACTTATTATTGCTATTTATCTTTTTATCCGTTTCATGTCCGAAATATTGTTGCGGCGCTGGTTTTTTGTTGTTGTGTGTCATCTCTTTTGCCAATTTTTTCTTATACATCCGTTTTGAACGGACGAAACACTCGTTCTGAGCCCGTTTCAGATAGTTTCGGCGCTCGACATACGATGCTTGGCACACTGGGTACACATAAAAAAATGTCACACAGCGTTATTATTTTTCGTTTCATACCTTCTTTTGTTATTTCAGTAAGCCGCGTAAAAGAACTTCGTTCCAATTAGAAAGCCATTTTGCGTTGAGTTCTTTTTGGAGCATATATTCAAAATAGGTGTTGAAATTCGAAGGAAAAATATAACGGACTCGCTGCAATTGCCCACAAACCATAGTGCACAAATAAATAATATAAGAAACGGTATACCGATCACTAAGAACACAAAACAAATATAATTAGCAAATGAAATAATATTTATAAAAACAAACAGTGCACTTCATAGCCAATCAAACGAACAAAAAAAGTATTACAGAAATCAAATGTGTGGTCGTCCGTGAGAGACGTAGAGGGGGATACACATTGGCTTGTTCGTCTGCAGCCTAGAGAATTAATGTTAATGTAAGAGTAAGGGAGTGAGATAAAATATGCTTTACTGATGTGTGTTTACTTTATGAAAAAATGTACGAACAAGTGACTGATTGACCGAGCGACCGACCACCAGCCGAAGATGATTTTCTCTCTCTCTCTTCGCGTGTGTCGTCGTTGTTGTTGTTGCTGTGGTATAATACACTGGTGAACATACAACAGAGCTCTCTCTTTTAATTTGTATTTGTCGAGAAGGGAAGTACGCTTACTGATCATCGTACGAAAAACCAAAGCCTATGACTTTGCTTGTGTCGTTGCTGTTGTTTGGTTTTGTGCACAACATATCAACAACAATACACCCGCAATTATTACAGTTGCATTTTCGTTGTTCTCTTCAATCATATGTGCTCATGAAGTGAGCGAATTTCATTTATGCTTTTCATTCGTGTGTGCCCAACGCAACACCGACCTCGCATATTAATTGGTGTGCATGTCGCTGAATCTTTGCTGTTATATCACAATCATTATTATCATTAAAGCAAAGTCGAAAATTCAGGAAGTTTGGATACTGATTACTTCTAAATCACGCAACGGATTTTGAAACGTTTTCCACTGCCATTTAGAGAATTTTCTTAGTAAGGTTTAGTTTTTGCAAAAAAACGCACAAAAATTTGATTACATTTGTTGTTTTTAATGCTATGCTTCTTCTTGAATTTTGTGTGTTGTTATTGTCGTATTTATTCCTCTATTCGCTCTTTTCTTTCCGTGTTCTGATGATGATATTCACTGAGAGCGTAGCAAGAGAGATAGTATGTACAAAGACATGTTGTAAACAAACTTTATAAAATAACTACATAAAATTTTTAAGCTATAAATACCAAAGCGATATTTTCTAAAATTTGTAAATAAAAATGTAAATTGCACCCGGGTTTCTAGTGTCATATAAATTAATACGTTATTTGACCCAATTATTCAAATTATTAATTATAATATGCTTTCAACACTAAAATTGTTTCTTTAACAGTGATATAAATAAATAATATTATAGAACACAACTCAAGTAATTATTTTAATCTTGTTTAATGACATTTTGTGCAGCAGCTTCACTTTAATGGTGTGCTTAAATAGGTGAGGCACATTACTTTTTTAATTTCATGACTTTGTGTTCTCAAGAATCCGCCATATTCAATTTAAGTGTCGTCGCATAGCCTATAACCAGCGGATGATTAAGAAACCTCTAACGATATCTCATTTGTGAAATTATGATAAATAGTTTAGAAGTTATAAGGGAATAGATGAACAACCATAGCCACATACATAGACCTTGTTCACACTCAGCCTGTCTGCGACTGCATTCTCTCTCTCGCAACTTTTGTTTGTTGATAAGTAGGCAAGCTGCTTGTAGCAACAGTACACAGCTCTGCAGATGTTTTTCTTTGTCTTCTTTCGCATCTTTCCTTGTTTGTTCATTTCGTTTGGCTTGAGTGAGGATGTATGCGAAATGTAGAATAAAGTGGTCGATGGATGCGGAATTATAAGAAATTGTGCTTTGCGACAGAACGCACACCTTCATAAAGAAACAAAAATGGAAAGGAATGTGAAAGAAGTTACTAGGAGTTTTCCAAAGAAAAATCAGCTCGAGCTGCTGAGTATGAAGAAGGTCATACCGGTCAAACACATAACTCTCCCTTTTGAATGAAGATTAAAAATATTTTTTGATGGTTTCGCCAATCGAATCGATTGTTAAAGCAAAGCGAATGCCATGTTTAAAATCAGGAGGTTCTTATCTATAAATTCTATATAACAACATTCAAAAGAAAAAAAAACTCATATTTTGTAGGCCTGTGTTATTTGACCCCCACGCCACTATTCTATTTATCTATACTAATATTATAAAGAGGTAATGTTTGTTTGGATTCTTGAGGTAATCTTCGAAACTACTCATCCGAATTTAAAAATTATTTCACCAGTAGAATGCTACGTTGTCACTAAGTGTCATGGGCTATATCTATATAAATAAAAGTAAGTCCGGTTAAATTTAGTATTAACTGAAATATCCGGGCCAGGTGCCCAAAACTGTATAGTTCGCTTGGATGTAACCCGGAAGAGCGTGAAGAGTATTATATCTTTGGCATAGCCAATGATAAACTTCTTTCTGGATTAACTTTGGTTTGTATGGGAGGTACCCCTCCTGGTAACCATACGTTCTTGAAATTTTCAGTCAAAACCAAAAATGCTTTTCTAAATTGAACATTAATTTGAATTTGGGTTCGGCTGGTTCCGATAAATCTACATTTTTGATCAGCTCGATGCGACGAGTTAATTTAGCCATGTCCGTCTGTCCGTCTGTATACAATAAAACTGGACCCTCAGTTTATGAGCTAGAGTGCTGAAATCTTGTACTTAGGTTTCTTTTTACCATACACTGGAATCAGAACGGAATCAGACGAATCGGACCACGAGGGGGTACCTCCCATACAAACCCCATTTAGATTATAGTTCTTATTAGAAAAAGTTTTTTGTTTTTGACTTATCGAACAGAAATTTAGACACCATAAGTTTCTAAACCATATTCGACCAAGTCAATTTCATGATCCTAGCGGAACCAGTAGGGGTACCCATGCAAAAAAGAAACCAAATTTAAAAAAGAAGTACATACAAAACCGTATTGTGCCCCTCCAGCTGTGCTCACATTTGATATTCAAGCTGTATTCTTTGTTAGTATCAACAAACTGTGACAAAGAGAATATAGTGATGCTGAGAAAGGAAGCATTTCTGATATCGTGCATTTGTCGCCGTTCGGCAGAGCCAATGATAACCTTCTCTAGTTTTAATTATTATACTTATATACTTATTTAGTACATATACTTAAAAGGTAAGTCCAAAATAATTATCATCCCATTGAACCAAATCTTGTGATCTGCGGTTTTTAAAGCAGTAACCGAGGAAAAATGTGTTTAGTGTTAAGTGATTACTAAACTGTTATTTCTTAGAGATTAAAAAAGGTATAATTGTAATAATATATCAGTAATTATATATGTAAGTATTAATATATTTTCCTTTTTTGTACTAATTACAATTTTTAAATTTTTATACACTTACTTTTAACTTTAAGATCGCTGGCGAAGCAATAATTCTTAACTAAACACATTTTGGGATGCTTATTTAGTGCTTTAAATATTATATCTACTATTTAACCTAAACAGCTAATTTTATTGCAATAAAAATATTTTCACTTGTTTGCTGAATGCGATTTCAAGTGAAATAAGCATAATAATTGGATGAGCGGAGTGAACGATTGATAAACTTTAATGCACGAAGGTTTTCCCCAAAATGTGCGTAAGACCACTAACAGAGATACGACAGCATCACAAATGGTCACCAGCATAGAATCCTGACACTGTTGCTTTGATTTTGTCAGCTGATTCTTTTTTTTTTGCCAGAAATACTCTTATAATTATTGTACACATAGTAAGAGAGTGACTAAGAATATCGCGGTATTTGAAAATTTAATAAAATGAAATCTTTTATTGTTCAACCGTTCCATCTTCTACTTAACAAATTGATTATTTATAACGATTTCAACTTATTGAGTATAGAGTATATGATTAACCTCTAAGAGAGTTGTAAAGGAAAAGAGAAAGATTATTAAAGGCAACAAATTAATTGGCAAATGCAACAATTTGTTGAAGCTCTCAGTTTTCTTTTAGTTTTGTATACTATGCGCAAAACAGTCAGTAAAAAATCAAGCTCTAACAAACAAAGAGCCCGCACTCAAATGGCAATGTGTGGTATATACATATGAATGTAAGTATACATGCATCCATATACAGAATATAAGAAAGAGCTGAGAGAAATGAAAAAAGCAAGTACAATAGTTATAGTCGTGAAGAGCCGATTAGGGTACATTATACACATAATCTCCAAAAAATCTCACAATACATGAGTTAGATAAGTACATGCACAAAAATTCAAACAGTAATTATCTTTAGTCATATGCTAGGTCAAATTTACAAATTCATTTTCAGTGTTTTTCTTATTTGGGGAAAAATAGACTGATAAACTTTACTGAAAAACGTTTTCGGCAGTAACACGGATGGCGACTAGTCATTTCGACACTGTTGCTTTGCATATTGTCTGTTATTTTCTTTTGCCAGGAAAACTCTTATAATTGCTATACACACAGTAAGAGAGTGACAAAGAATGACACAATAACAAAATACCCAAACAAAACTATTGCCTATTCTATTGTAACAACTTCTTCATACATGACTTGAATCTGCATTGGATGATAACATAACTTATTTACGCTACATATGTAAGTACTTATAAATATAAAAAAAATCGGCGAAGTGTGAGTCGGACCCGCACACAGAGGGTTTCGTACCGTCGTATAAGATTTTTTCCCGCAAAAATGAATTATGTATTCAATAACTTAATGCTCGAGCAATTCCAAACACAATGAATGTGCATTTATTATGAAATTGCCAAAAGCTCAATGCTCCAAATATTAAATTATTCAGGTGTGTCACAGAGATTGAGAGAAATTGGAATTGAATTCATTTCAAAGCCTATAAATATGCCATTAAAATTTTCATAATCAAACAATTTCTCTCGATTTCTGTGACACACCCGATTGATTTGACTTGTGTTTAGTGTAGAATCAGTTTGCATACTGCATATCAACTTTGATCAACAGCAAAAGTTAAATATTCATGCCTAAAAGTATAATAAAAAAAAAAAAATTACCAAAATATGAAAAACGAAAAATAACAAAGCTTCTAAAACTGTGCGCAGTGCATATTGGAGCACACGTTTCTTTAATTGCTATACTCTTCACGGGAGTGAATAAATTATAAGTTTGTCATGAAGTTTGTAACACACACTAGGAGACATCATAAAGATGAAAATGTTGTTTTTAGTATAGGACTTGTTACAAAAATATGAAACGATGAGGTGCAAGATGTCTGTAAAAATACATTTCTTGCAGTGATGAACAAGGAGAATGCTTTCTCCAGGATATGATGATGGTGTTCCCAAGGACGATGGACTGCCAACATGTAAGCAGATTACTGTTGGTCTATAATGCAAAAGGATCATACTATTCACAAGAGGAAAAGTTAATATTTACTGAATTTCCAATGTAAATTTATGCTTCTTATATGTTAAGTAATTTATTAATTTATCGTAACTTTTACACGTACCATTCGTGTTAGACGACAACCGTTAACATTTTCGTGTTCACCATGTCCAATTTAAAAAAAATAGTTGTTTTCATTAATGTTATAAGAACTTTTTATTTTTGTCGCACAGTGTAAATTAACTACTTATAATCAATTTATGAAAAAATAATTTGTTAAGTAGAAACGGTAACGGTTGAGCAGTAAAAGATTTGTTTTATGACATATGTATCGTTTCATTTATTGCAGTCAGTAACTGATAAATGTGATAAGTTTCGTAATTTTAATACAGAAGTATTTTAATCAAGGTTGCAAACCTGTTCTGAACCGAACCGTCACGTTTTTTTGGGTTCGAACCGAACCATGAACCATTTAAAAAAGACAGAAATGGTTTTGAAATGGTTTTCGGTTCGGTTCATGCTAAAAATACAATTCTTATGATAAATCTACTAAAATTTATTTTATTTGACTTAAGGGCAAATGTAGATAAAGACCTTTTAGAATACATTCAGAAGTACCGATTCTTGCACCGGTACAAGTTTTCTCTAAGTGTTTCGAACCACTGAACCGAACCAGATCGATTTTTGAACCGGTTTGCATCCCTGATTTAAATATTCATTTATGAATTTATTTACTCAATAATTAAATATTTATACAATTTACTTAATTCGATTTTTATTACAGAGTTTAGTTATATTTTAAAGAATTTGGGTACTTGAGTTATATTTACATACTTATATTATTTATGAATACAAACTCGTTTTTAGGATTCCGTACCCAAAGGGTGCTGACGGGACCCTATTACTAAGCTTCCGCCTTTAGTACGTCCGTCCGACTCCGCTGTATCTCATGAACCGTAATTCTATTATAATACTAAAACTATAATAAAGTTAAAAAATTAAAGGGTCCCCATACAAGAAAAGTGTGCTCTAATATGCAGTGCGCACAGTTTTAAAAGCTTTGTTATTTCTTTTTTTTCATATGTTGTTAATTTTTTTTTTTTGTAGTATACTTTTAGTATGAATATTTGACTTTTGCATTTGATCAAAGTTGATATGCAGTATGAATACTTATTCTACACTAAACACAAGTCAAATCAATAATTTAATATTTGGAGCATTGAGCTTTTAGCAATTTCATAATAAATGCACATTCATTGTGTTTGGAATTGCTCGAGCATTAAGTTATTGAATACATAATTCATTTTTGCGAGTAAAAATCTTGTACGACGGTACGGAACCCTCCTTGTGCGGGTCCGACTCACACTTCGCTGATTTTTTTTTTATATTTATAAGTACTTACATATGTAGCGTTAATAAGTTATGTTATCATCCAATGCAGATTCAAGTCATGTATGAAGAAGTTGTTACAATAGAATAGGCAATAGTTTTGTTTGGGTATTTTGTTATTGTGTCATTCTTTGTCACTCTCTTACTGTGTGTATAGCAATTATAAGAGTTTTCCTGGCAAAAGAAAATAACAGACAATATGCAAAGCAACAGTGTCGAAATGACTGGTCGTCATCCGTGTTACTGCCGAGTTGTTGTCAGTGGTCTTACGAAAATTTCGGCGAAAACGTTTTTCAGTAAAGTTTATCAGTCTATTTTTCCCCAAATAAGAAAAACACTGAAAATGAATTTGTAAATTTGACCTAGCATATGACTAAAGATAATTACTGTTTGAATTTTTGTGCATGTACTTATCTAACTCATGTATTGTGAGATTTTTTGGAGATTATGTGTATAATGTACCCTAATCGGCTCTTCACGACTATAACTATTGTACTTGCTTTTTTCATTTCTCTCAGCTCTTTCTTATATTCTGTATATGGATGCATGTATACTTACATTCATATGTATATACCACACATTGCCATTTGAGTGCGGGCTCTTTGTTTGTTAGAGCTTGATTTTTTACTGACTGTTTTGCGCATAGTATACAAAACTAAAAGAAAACTGAGAGCTTCAACAAATTGTTGCATTTGCCAATTAATTTGTTGCCTTTAATAATCTTTCTCTTTTCCTTTACAACTCTCTTAGAGGTTAATCATATACTCTATACTCAATAAGTTGAAATCGTTATAAATAATCAATTTGTTAAGTAGAAGATGGAACGGTTGAACAATAAAAGATTTCATTTTATTAAATTTTCAAATACCGCGATATTCTTAGTCACTCTCTTACTATGTGTACAATAATTATAAGAGTATTTCTGGCAAAAAAAAAGCAGCTGACAAAATCAAAGCAACAGTGTCAGGATTCTATGCTGGTGACCATTTGTGATGCTGTCGTATCTCTGTTAGTGGTCTTACGCACAGTTTGGGGAAAACCTTCGTGCACTAAAGTTTATCAATCGTTCACTCCGCTCATCCAATTATTATGCTTATTTCACTTGAAATCGCATTCAGCAAACAAGTGAAAATATTTTTATTGCAATAAAATTAGCTGTTTAGGTTCAGTAGTAGATATAACATTTAAAGCACTAAATAAGCATCCCAAAGTGTGTTTAGTTAAGAATTATTGCTTCGCCAGCGATCTTAAAGTTAAAAGTAAGTGTATAAAAATTTAAAAATTGTAATTAGTACAAAAAAGGAAAATATATTAATACTTACATATATAGTTACTGTTACATTCGGAAATTAGGGGATTTTTTTTCTTTTTTTAAATACCTGATATATTATTACAATTATACCATTTTTAATCTCTAAGAAAAAACAGTTTAGTAATCACTTAACACTAAACACATTTTTTCTTGGTTACTGCTTTAAAAACCGCAGATCACAGGATTTGGTTCAATGCGTTGATAATTATTTTGGACTTACTTTTTATGTATATGTACTACATAAGTATGTAAGTATAATAACACTGTGCGCCAAAAAACAAAAAAATTTCTATTACACGAAACAGTTAACGGTTTTCTTCTAAAATGTACCGTTTAAAAGTTATGATAGATTCAATTTCGAAGATTACTAGTGAAGAATGCACTGTGCGACAAAAAAAAAAAATAAAATTATAACATTAATGAAAACACCTATTCTTTGTTAATTTGGGCATACTTAACACGAAACAGTTAACGGTTTTCTTCCAACACGTACCGTTTATATAAAAAAAAAATAGTAATATAATTACACATATAAGAATGTGTTATTTATCTAAGTACCTCAAGTATAAATAATAAATTGAAGAAATGAGCCACATAACATAATTATATTTATATTTTTTTTTTATAAAGTTCATAATAATGAAAAATAAGTATGGTTTTTGATTGAAAAGTACCATTTTTTCACTCTCTTTATTGATTTAATGTGTCATCACTTTTAAATGGGATGTGTTACAAGAAAACCGTTAACTGTTTCGTGTTCAGTATGCACAAATTAACAAAGAATAGGTGTTTTAATTAATGTAATATAATTTTTTTTGTTTTTTGGCGCATAGTGTAATTAAAACTAGAGAGATATAACACTCTTCACGCTCCTACGGGTGGCATCCAACCGAATGGCGACAAATGCCAGATATCAGATATGCTCCGTTTCATAGCATCACTATATTCTCTTTGTCACAGTTTGTTGATACTAACAAAGAACACAGTTTGAGTATCAAATGTGAACACAGCTGGAGGGGCACAATACAGTTTTGTATGTACTTCTTTTTTAAATTTGGGTTTGTATGGGTACCCCTACTGGTGCCCCTAGGATCATGAAATTGAAATGGTTGAATATGGTTCTGAAACTTATGGTGTCTAAATTTCTGTTCGATAAATCAAAAACAAAAAACTTTTTCTAATAAGAACTATAATCTAAATGGGGTTTGTATGGGAGGTACCCCCTCGTGGTCCGATTTGTTTGATTCCGATCTGATTCCAGTGTATGGTAAAAAGAAATCTATGTACAAGATTACAGCACTTTAGCTCATAAAATGATGGTCTAGTTTTATTGTATACAGACGGACATGGCTAAATTAAATCGTCTCATCGAGCTGATCAAAAATATATATACTTTATGTACAAATGTTACAAACTTCATGACAAACCTATAATTCTACTAGCAAGTCCGGCCACGTATTGCTGTGGGTCAGTTATAATGCGTTTATTCTATATAATTAAACGGCAAACATTGAATTTGTGAGTCCATTCCTGCTTAAACCATTCAACCTATTTTGACAAAAAAATATCAATTGAGAAGTATTTTTCTGTAGATGTGTCCTGCAATCATTCATTATCAAAATAGGTCCAGAGCTTTAGGCGTAAAAAGTTGTTAAAAATAACAGCTTTATAACAACAATAACAACACACAGCCGTAGATGTGTGCATGTGTGCGCGCAGGAGAATGGGAGTTCAGAGAGGTTTGTGTGTTTGTGTGCCTCTCTCTTCTGTAATATTGCCAATGATGTTGTGAATGCAGTAGAATGGGAGAATAGTGAGATTTGTGTGCCTGTCTCTTCTGTTCTATTGCTGTACGCTCTTTGGTTATGTGAAGCCGTGTTATAGAGTTTTCGCAAGGAACACTGTTCATAGAGAAGTTATTGTTTCTTCTAGAATGCGGTCAACTGTGTCGGCCGGGGGCTCCTCTTTTAATATTATTCTAAGCTATTGAATGAATGAAAATTATCTGCATTATAGAAATCAATGCATTGCGCCATCTATTAGTTGCTTGCCCCACTTTAAACTACCTTACAGCGCCATCTATTAATTTTTTATGGAACTTTAAAAAAAAAACATTTAATTTGAAAATAAAAAATATTGAAATCAATAATCGAGATAAAAGCTATCCTATCTACCAAGTTTGGACCAAATGAAATATTTATGAAAAACTTCATAATGATCAGTTCAGTAGTTTCGGAGTCCACAATTGACAAACTCTGTGACACGAGATTTTTATATATAGAGATTGACTTCCGTTAAGAGTATAAAAATAATAACAGGTATATCTCATTTGAAGTATCCACAAAATGAGAAAAGAGGTGCTAGTGAGTAAAAGTTGGGTTCTGAGAACACAACCAGAACTCTGTGTTCTGATGATAACAACAACAGGTATGATGACCAAATTGAGGACTTGTTGTAGCAATCAGAACTCTGGATTCTGGTTGTGTTCTCCATAAACCCAACTTGAACCCATTTTTTTTAAATTATCAAAGAAGAATCGACGATTATATGACGTTAGTTAGTTGCAGTCAAACGTGCGCGCAAAGTTACACGTGTGTGTATAACCAAAACAAAGAACAGCTGTTCAAAACACACTAGAGCTCACTGTGGATGCATAACCAGAACTCTCAACTTTTTACTCACTGTACAAAGGCTGGAAATCACGGCTGTTGCTTCTTAAGCAGTCAAACAAATCGCTAAAAATTCGTAAAAGTTAATATGGAAAACTAAAACTATATGCACATCAAAGTTGCGCGTCGAAAGCCATAACATTTTATACAAGATATTGCAAAAAGGCTAACGTTCCTTCTGGACACATTTTGCAGCCCCTAGAGTACTGAAGAGTGATACTGTTTTGCGATGGGGCGAATGTAATGTTTTCTAAAACGATGGTCTCGATATAGTTTGATGGTTTCTCTCGAACGAATGAATAGTATACTGACAATAAAATAAGGCAAATTGTCAGTGTAGAAATGAGACTGCATATGCAGAGCATAACTGTTATAAAATTGACGAAAGATTTTTGATGTGGCGCCATAAGATAATTGTGGGAAAATGCAGTTTTCTGGTAAGCATATCACTTGAAAATGATTTCATCAGTATTGAATGACCAGTCATCTGTAATCACATGTAATCATTCGCCTTTCTGGGAAGGTGCTCGTGCTAAATATGTATCCTTCGTTGTAGGAAGTCTTCTTGTCAATATACTTAGTACCACGTCTGCAACTATTCGGTAGGCGCTGCAAATTCTTAAGTTTGCCACTCTGTGAACACTTTGTATTCCAATTAATAAGATTTGACCGTGGTAGCCCCGACCCAGATCGGAGATGCATAAAGTGGAAGAGATTTTTCTCACTGAAGCTAGTAGCGCCAAAGTTTGCTGTCTATGTCCCCCCAGAATTGGGAGAATCCAGATAGTTTTTGTGTACCAGTAGCTATATTTTTGGAAGACTTAAAAGGTACTTAAATCTATGTCGGTGGTTAAGAAGCGCACTTAAGTACTCTAACTGCACTTTTTCCACTTTCTTCCTGGAGCTCATACGTTTTACCTTCAGCCAGAAGAACGTGGTGTCCCTTAATATACCTTCCCAAGCAATATTTTCCACATTTCCGGCTATCTACACTCCATTAGCTATCGCATAAACGGGATATATGGTTGAAATCTGTCCAGTTCTCAGTATGTTTTTTTATACTCTTCAGGGAGTGAATAGTGATAAACACAAACAATGAATTCGATTGGGGAAATCATCAAAAAATATTTTTGATCTTCACTCAAATTAAAAAATCTTAAATGATTTTTATTTTTTTACCCGACTACGGCGAAGCAAAAAGGAGAGTTATGTGTTTGACCGGTATGACCTTCTTCACACTCATCATCATGCTCAGGAGCTGGTTTTGATTCTTCTTTGGTAACGCCTAGCAACTATTTTCACATTCCTTTCCACTTTTGTTTCTTTATGAAGGTGTGCGTTCTGTCGCAAAGCACAATTTCTTATAATTCCGCATCCATCGACCACTTTATTCTACATTTCGCATACATCCTCACTCAAGCCAAACGAAATGAACAAACAAGGAAAGATGCGAAAGAAGACAAAGAAAAGCATCTGCAGAGCTGGGAACTGTTGCTGCTACAAGCAGCTTGCCTACTCTATCGGCATCTTATTCCCCTTAACAACAAACAAAACTTGCGAGAGAAAGAATGCAGTCGCAGACAGGCTGAGTGTGAACAAGGTCTATGTATGTGGCTATGGTTGTTCATCTATTCCCTCATAACTTCTAAACTATTTATCATAATTTGACAAATGAGATATCGTTCGAAGTTTCTTAATCGTCCGCTGGTTATAAAAAGTAATGTGCCTCATCTATTTAAGCACACCATTGAAGTGAAGTTGCTGCACAAAATAATACGAAAAAAGATTAAAATAATTACTAGAGTTGTGGTCTATAACATGATTAATTTATTTCATTATTAAAGAAATAATTTTAGTGTTGAAAGCATATTATAATTAATAATTTGAATAATTGGGTCAAATAAAGTATTACTTTATATGACACTAGAAACCCGGGTGCAATTTACATTTTTATTTAAAAAATTTAGAAAATATCGCTTTGATATTTATAGCATAACAATTTTTTTTATTTATTTTATAAAGTTTGTTTACAATATGTCTTTGTACATACTCTCTCTCTTGCTACGCCCTTAGTGAATATCATCATCAGAACACAGAAGAAAAGTGCGAATAGCGCAATACTCTTGTGCGCACTCAGTTGTCAACAAATGAGAGGAATAAATACAACAATAACAACACACAAAATTCAAGCAGAAGCGTAGCATTAACAACAACAAGCGTAATCAAATTTGTGTGCGTTCTTTTGCAAAAACTAAACCTTACTCAGAAAATTCTTTAAATGACAAAACCGTATCAAAAGCCATTCCGTGGCTTAGAAGTAATCGATTCCCAAACTTCCTGAAATTTCGACTTTGCTTTATACTATGTAATAAATGATAATAATGATTGTGATAAGGGGGTTGCTATTTATATTTCGGGATCAGGCAACACTGATGTCAATAGCTAAAATCTGACAAGACCATAATAAAGTTCAAAAATTTATCCAAAAAATGGAAATTTCAAGAGAAGGTTTTCGTCCGGAAGTCTTCAGAGAAACTCGCAAAACATACCGCCAAAGACGAATCATTCTCCATCATGACAATGCGAGCTCTCGCACATCTCGTGAAACAGGTGAATTTTTGAGCAGTCAAAACATCGAATTGATACAGTCCTGATTTGCACCCAATGACTTCTTGTTCCCGAATATCAAAGGTAAACTGCGTGGTCAACGATTTACGTGCGCCGAAGAAGCAGTTGAAGCGTTCAAAAACAATGCTTTGGAAGTGTCTCAAGAGGAATGGAAAAACTGCTATGACAAATGGTTTGAACGAATGCAAAAGTGCGTTGATCATCATGGTGAATATGTTGAAAAAAAATAAAGCCGTTTTCATTTAAAAATGTTTATTATTATTTGCTATTCCCAAAATATAAATAGTACCCCTCTTATAACAGCAAAGTTTCAGCGATATGCACACAAATTTATATGCGAGATCGGCGTTATGAAAAGCATAAATGAAATTCGCTCACTTCATGAGCAAATATGATTGAAGAGAAGAGCGAAAATGCAACTGTAGTAATTGCGGGTGTATTGTTGTTGATATATTGTGCACAAATCCAAACAACAGCAACGACACAAGCAAAGTAATAGTCTTTGGTTTTTTCTGCGGCGATCACTTTTTTTATACTCTTCACGGAAGTGAATAATATTATAAGTTTGTCATGAAGTTTGTAACACACAGAAGGAGACATCTCAGACCACATAAACTATATATATTTGTGATCAGCTCGATGAGACGAGTTGATTAAGCCATGTCCGTCTGTTCGCAAAACTAGTCCCACAGTTTTTGAGCTAGAGAGCTGAAATTTTTTTTACAACGGTTTTTTTTTTACCAAACGCTGAACATTTGTCAGAATCGGCCTCCCATACAAACCACCTTTTAAATTAATGTTGTTATTAGAAAAAGTTTTTTGTTTTTTAGTGATGCTAAGAAAGGAAGGTTGGATGCAACCCGGAGGAGCGTGAAGAGTGTTCCATCTTTGGCATAGCCTTCTTCTTTCTGGTTTTTTTTTTTTAAATGAAATATATTTACAATCAGTTTGAATAAATAAGCTAACCATAAGTAAATGCACAGATTATCTGAAAGGTAGGTCTAGGGGGTGACTCCTCTTAATTCGGCGGACGTTGTTATTAGTGACAGGTTGGCCTGAGGCAAGATCATTAGGGTGTACTTCAAGACGGGATACATGTTGTTACAAAAATGATCGATATCTATCGATCATTTCCAGGACACCTTGGCAGCACTTTAATAAATGCAGGTAGCCCTGGTGTAGAACAGCTGTATCAGGAGAGAGGAAAAGAAAAACAATAACAAAATAAGAAGTCAATGACATGAAGAAGAAATTGAACTGAAAAAGAATAGCGGAATTTGATTAACTGGCCTAAGGAAAAACCTCCATATTGGATTTTTAAACGAGAAGAAAGAAGTTTTAGGGTGTTTTTGGCATTGCCTGTTGCTGCAGGATCACCACGTCGAGCTGCAAGTCGCCGTTGGATCACCACTTCGGCACTTGCCTCCGTCAGATCGCTGCACACGCCTCGTAATTCTCACACCACTCCAAGTGGTAGCTGCTCGCCAACTGACAGCAGATTTCTAGTTTGTGTTATTTTAAAACTGTCAGGCCAATTGGAAATTTCTAACAATGTATATATATATATAGATATATATATATCCCAATTTCGTCTTTGATCCATGGGACCTGAAGATCTCTATGAATAGTTGTATTTCTGACATACCAAAGTGCGTTAACTATTCTGCGCAGAAGCTTTGATTGGAATCTTTGGAGTATCTCAATACGTCCATACGGGCTTCGAAACTGTCTTCTATAGCAGAAGTTTGTTGCGCAGAGACAATTTTATGTAGTGATTAAGAAGCCAGGACATTTTCATTGTTTTAAATTCAAGCTGTTAGAGCTTGCATTTCATGTGAGCCTTCCAATTTAATAGTCTATCCGGGGTAAGTCCCAGGTATTTGGCGGTTTGTTCTAAAGGGAATGATTTCGTTATTCAGGAAGACAGAGGGGTAACTCAGTCACCTGAGCGAGAAAGTAACGTGCATTGATTTGTCGGTGTTAACCATGATGTTCCAACCTTTCAACCAAGGTTCAATTTAAGTAAGCTGACTCTGTAACAGCGAGGATCCTTCCAGATGATCGTCAGCTGTAGATAATAACGCAGTGTTATCCGCATATGTAGCAACCAACAGATTGATTTTCCTTATAATTGCATGTCTGATATATATAAAGTGTATAACATTGGCGCCAGAATGCTACCCTAAGGTACTCCGGATCTCGCGTACTTCCTTTCTCGACAAAATCGAGAAAGAGAGCTCTGTTGTATATTCACTAGTGTATTATACCACAGCAACAAAAACAGCGACGACAACAACTTCACTCGAGTGGTCGGGTCTATGTCACGGAAGTACTCGACGTCAACAGTCGGCCAAGATTCACTCATTCCAGCCGCGAAGCTGCAAGTATGTACGCATGTCTACCTTTTTTCCTGAGGAGAGCAGATGTTACAAGTGCGTCTGTGCAAAATCCTATTAATCCGTGCTGAACAGAATGCAAGTCCCAGGGTCGGGTTCTGATTTGTGTGCAGTAAGAGTATTGGGAAGAGTTCTGCCTCTGTTCAATGTTCTAGCTGTATGGAATGGTGTTATCGGAAGATTTGTTCTGGGTTAAAATCCCTGAAGGATTGGTCGACATCACTATAATCTCTTTGTCACAGTTTGTTGATACTAACAAAGAACACAGTTTGAGTATCAAGTGTAAACACAGCTGGAGGGGCACAATACGGTTTTGTATGTACTTCTTTTTTAAATTTGGGTTTGTATGGGTACCCCTACTGGTAACCCTAGGATCATGAAATTGACATGGTTGAATATGGTTCTGAAACTTATGGTGTCTAAATTTTTGTTCGATAAATCAAAAACAAAAAACTTTTTCTAATAAGAACTATAATCTAAATGGGGTTTGTATGGGAGGTACCCCCTTGTGGTCCGATTCGTCTGATTCCGTTCTGATTCCAGTGTATGGTAGAAAGAATCCTATGTACAAGATTTCAGCACTCTAGCACATAAACTGAGGGTCTAGTTTTATTTTATACAGACGGACATGGCTAAATTAAATTGTCTCATCGTGCTGATCAAAAATATATATACTTTATGTACCAATTTTACAAACTTCATGACAAACCTATAATTCTACTAGCAAGTCCGGCCACGTATTGCTGTGGGTCAGTTATAATGCGTTTATTCTATATAATTAAACGGCAAACATTGAATTTGTGAGTCCATTCCTGCTTAAACCATTCAACCTATTTTGACAAAAAAATATCAATTGAGAAGTATTTTTCTGTAGATGTGTCCTGCAATCATTCATTATCAAAATAGGTCCAGAGCTTTAGGCGTAAAAAGTTGTTAAAAATAACAGCTTTATAACAACAATAACAACACACAGCCGTAGATGTGTGCATGTGTGCGCGCAGGAGAATGGGAGTTCAGAGAGGTTTGTGTGTTTGTGTGCCTCTCTCTTCTGTAAAATTGCCAATGATGTTGTGAATGCAGTAGAATGGGAGAATAGTGAGGTTTGTGTGCCTGTCTCTTCTGTTCTATTGCTGTACGCTCTTTGGTTATGTGAAGCCGTGTTATAGAGTTTTCGCAAGGAACACTGTTCATAGAGAAGTTATTGTTTCTTCTAGAATGCGGTCAACTGTGTCGGCCGGGGGCTCCTCTTTTAATATTATTCTAAGCTATTGAATGAATGAAAATTATCTGCACTATAGAAATCAATGCATTGCGCCATCTATTAGTTGCTTGCCCCACTTTAAACTACCTTACAGCGCCATCTATTAATTTTTTATGGAACTTTAAAAAAAAAAACATTTAATTTGAAAATAAAAAATATTGAAATCAATAATCGAGATAAAAGCTATCCTATCTACCAAGTTTGGACCAAATGAAATATTTATGAAAAACTTCATAATGATCAGTTCAGTAGTTTCGGAGTCCACAATTGACAAACTCTGTGACACGAGATTTTTATATATAGAGATTGACTTCCGTTAAGAGTATAAAAATAATAACAGGTATATCTCATTTGAAGTATCCACAAAATGAGAAAAGAGGTGCTAGTGAGTAAAAGTTGGGTTCTGAGAACACAACCAGAACTCTGTGTTCTGATGATAACAACAACAGGTATGATGACCAAATTGAGGACTTGTTGTAGCAATCAGAACTCTGGGTTCTGGTTGTGTTCTCCATGAACCCAACTTGAACCCATTTTTTTTAAATTATCAAAGAAGAATCGACGATTATATGACGTTAGTTAGTTGCAGTCAAACGTGCGCGCAAAGTTACACGTGTGTGTATAACCAAAACAAAGAACAGCTGTTCAAAACACACTAGAGCTCACTGTGGATGCATAACCAGAACTCTCAACTTTTTACTCACTGTACAAAGGCTGGAAATCACGGCTGTTGCTTCTTAAGCAGTCAAACAAATCGCTAAAAATTCGTAAAAGTTAATATGGAAAACTAAAACTATATGCACATCAAAGTTGCGCGTCGAAAGCCATAACATTTTATACAAGATATTGCAAAAAGGCTAACGTTCCTTCTGGACACATTTTGCAGCCCCTAGAGTACTGAAGAGTGATACTGTTTTGCGATGGGGCGAATATAATGTTTTCTAAAACGATGGTCTCGATATAGTTTGATGGTTTCTCTCGAACGAATGAATAGTATACTGACAATAAAATAAGGCAAATTGTCAGTGTAGAAATGAGACTGCATATGCAGAGCATAACTGTTATAAAATTGACGAAAGATTTTTGATGTGGCGCCATAAGATAATTGTGGGAAAATGCAGTTTTCTGGTAAGCATATCACTTGAAAATGATTTCATCAGTATTGAATGACCAGTCATCTGTAATCACATGTAATCATTCGCCTTTCTGGGAAGGTGCTCGTGCTAAATATGTATCCTTTGTTGTAGGAAGTCTTCTTGTCAATATACTTAGTACCACGTCTGCAACTATTCGGTAGGCGCTGCAAATTCTTAAGTTTGCCACTCTGTGAACACTTTGTATTCCAATTAATAAGATTTGACCGTGGTAGCCCCGACCCAGATCGGAGATGCATAAAGTGGAAGAGATTTTTCTCACTGAAGCTAGTAGCGCCAAAGTTTGCTGTCTATGTCCCCCCAGAATTGGGAGAATCCAGATAGTTTTTGTGTACCAGTAGCTATATTTTTGGAAGACTTAAAAGGTACTTAAATCTATGTCGGTGGTTAAGAAGCGCACTTAAGTACTCTAACTGCACTTTTTCCACTTTCTTCCTGGAGCTCATACGTTTTACCTTCAGCCAGAAGAACGTGGTGTCCCTTAATATACCTTCCCAAGCAATATTTTCCACATTTCCGGCTATCTACACTCCATTAGCTATCGCATAAACGGGATATATGGTTGAAATCTGTCCAGTTCTCAGTATGTTTTTTTATACTCTTCAGGGAGTGAATAGTGATAAACACAAACAATGAATTCGATTGGGGAAATCATCAAAAAATATTTTTGATCTTCACTCAAATTAAAAAATCTTAAATGATTTTTATTTTTTTACCCGACTACGGCGAAGCAAAAAGGAGAGTTATGTGTTTGACCGGTATGACCTTCTTCACACTCATCATCATGCTCAGGAGCTGGTTTTGATTCTTCTTTGGTAACGCCTAGCAACTATTTTCACATTCCTTTCCACTTTTGTTTCTTTATGAAGGTGTGCGTTCTGTCGCAAAGCACAATTTCTTATAATTCCGCATCCATCGACCACTTTATTCTACATTTCGCATACATCCTCACTCAAGCCAAACGAAATGAACAAATAAGGAAAGATGCGAAAGAAGACAAAGAAAAGCATCTGCAGAGCTGGGAACTGTTGCTGCTACAAGCAGCTTGCCTACTCTATCGGTATCTTATTCCCCTTAACAACAAACAAAACTTGCGAGAGAAAGAATGCAGTCGCAGACAGGCTGAGTGTGAACAAGGTCTATGTATGTGGCTATGGTTGTTCATCTATTCCCTCATAACTTCTAAACTATTTATCATAATTTGACAAATGAGATATCGTTCGAAGTTTCTTAATCGTCCGCTGGTTATAAAAAGTAATGTGCCTCACCTATTTAAGCACACCATTGAAGTGAAGTTGCTGCACAAAATAATACGAAAAAAGATTAAAATAATTACTAGAGTTGTGGTCTATAACATGATTAATTTATTTCATTATTAAAGAAATAATTTTAGTGTTGAAAGCATATTATAATTAATAATTTGAATAATTGGGTCAAATAAAGTATTACTTTATATGACACTAGAAACCCGGGTGCAATTTACATTTTTATTTAAAAAATTTAGAAAATATCGCTTTGATATTTATAGCATAACAATTTTTTTTATTTATTTTATAAAGTTTGTTTACAATATGTCTTTGTACATACTCTCTCTCTTGCTACGCCCTTAGTGAATATCATCATCAGAACACAGAAGAAAAGTGCGAATAGCGCAATACTCTTGTGCGCACTCAGTTGTCAACAAATGAGAGGAATAAATACAACAATAACAACACACAAAATTCAAGCAGAAGCGTAGCATTAACAACAACAAGCGTAATCAAATTTGTGTGCGTTCTTTTGCAAAAACTAAACCTTACTCAGAAAATTCTTTAAATGACAAAACCGTATCAAAAGCCGTTCCGTGGCTTAGAAGTAATCGATTCCCAAACTTCCTGAAATTTCGACTTTGCTTTATACTATGTAATAAATGATAATAATGATTGTGATAAGGGGGTTGCTATTTATATTTCGGGATCAGGCAACACTGATGTCAATAGCTAAAATCTGACAACACCATAATAAAGTTCAAAAATTTATCCAAAAAATGGAAATTTCAAGAGAAGGTTTTCGTCCGGAAGTCTTCAGAGAAACTCGCAAAACATACCGCCAAAGACGAATCATTCTCCATCATGACAATGCGAGCTCTTGCACATCTCGTGAAACAGGTGAATTTTTGAGCAGTCAAAACATCGAATTGATACAGTCCTGATTTGCACCCAATGACTTCTTGTTCCCGAATATCAAAGGTAAACTGCGTGGTCAACGATTTACGTGCGCCGAAGAAGCAGTTGAAGCGTTCAAAAACAATGCTTTGGAAGTGTCTCAAGAGGAATGGAAAAACTGCTATGACAAATGGTTTGAACGAATGCAAAAGTGCGTTGATCATCATGGTGAATATGTTGAAAAAAAATAAAGCCGTTTTCATTTAAAAATGTTTATTATTATTTGCTATTCCCAAAATATAAATAGTACCCCTCTTATAACAGCAAAGTTTCAGCGATATGCACACAAATTTATATGCGAGATCGGCGTTATGAAAAGCATAAATGAAATTCGCTCACTTCATGAGCAAATATGATTGAAGAGAAGAGCGAAAATGCAACTGTAGTAATTGCGGGTGTATTGTTGTTGATATATTGTGCACAAATCCAAACAACAGCAACGACACAAGCAAAGTAATAGTCTTTGGTTTTTTCTGCGGCGATCACTTTTTTTATACTCTTCACGGAAGTGAATAATATTATAAGTTTGTCATGAAGTTTGTAACACACAGAAGGAGACATCTCAGACCACATAAACTATATATATTTGTGATCAGCTCGATGAGACGAGTTGATTAAGCCATGTCCGTCTGTTCGCAAAACTAGTCCCACAGTTTTTGAGCTAGAGAGCTGAAATTTTTTTTACAAGGGTTTTTTTTTTACCAAACGCTGAACATTTGTCAGAATCGGCCTCCCATACAAACCACCTTTTAAATTAATGTTGTTATTAGAAAAAGTTTTTTGTTTTTTAGTGATGCTAAGAAAGGAAGGTTGGATGCAACCCGGAGGAGCGTGAAGAGTGTTCCATCTTTGGCATAGCCTTCTTCTTTCTGGTTTTTTTTTTTTAAATGAAATATATTTACAATCAGTTTGAATAAATAAGCTAACCATAAGTAAATGCACAGATTATCTGAAAGGTAGGTCTAGGGGGTGACTCCTCTTAATTCGGCGGACGTTGTTATTAGTGACAGGTTGGCCTGAGGCAAGATCATTAGGGTGTACTTCAAGATGGGATACATGTTGTTACAAAAATGATCGATATCTATCGATCATTTCCAGGACACCTTGGCAGCACTTTAATAAATGCAGGTAGCCCTGGTGTAGAACAGCTGTATCAGGAGAGAGGAAAAGAAAAACAATAACAAAATAAGAAGTCAATGACATGAAGAAGAAATTGAACTGAAAAAGAATAGCGGAATTTGATTAACTGGCCTAAGGAAAAACCTCCATATTGGATTTTTAAACGAGAAGAAAGAAGTTTTAGGGTGTTTTTGGCATTGCCTGTTGCTGCAGGATCACCACGTCGAGCTGCAAGTCGCCGTTGGATCACCACTTCGCCACTTGCCTCCGTCAGATCGCTGCACACGCCTCGTAATTCTCACACCACTCCAAGTGGTAGCTGCTCGCCAACTGACAGCAGATTTCTAGTTTGTGTTATTTTAAAACTGTCAGGCCAATTGGAAATTTCTAACAATGTATATATATATCTATATATATTTCGTCTTTGATCCATGGGACCTGAAGATCTCTATGAATAGTTGTATTTCTGACATACCAAAGTGCGTTAACTATTCTGCGCAGAAGCTTTGATTGGAATCTTTGGAGTATCTCAATACGTCCATACGGGCTTCGAAACTGTCTTCTATAGCAGAAGTTTGTTGCGCAGAGACAATTTTATGTAGTGATTAAGAAGCCAGGACATTTTCATTGTTTTAAATTCAAGCTGTTAGAGCTTGCATTTCATGTGAGCCTTCCAATTTAATAGTCTATCCGGGGTAAGTCCCAGGTATTTGGCGGTTTGTTCTAAAGGGAATGATTTCGTTATTCAGGAAGACAGAGGGGTAACTCAGTCACCTGAGCGAGAAAGTAACGTGCATTGATTTGTCGGTGTTAACCATGATGTTCCAACCTTTCAACCAAGGTTCAATTTAAGTAAGCTGACTCTGTAACAGCGAGGATCCTTCCAGATGATCGTCAGCTGTAGATAATAACGCAGTGTTATCCGCATATGTAGCAACCAACAGATTGATTTTCCTTATAATTGCATGTCTGATATATATAAAGTGTATAACATTGGCGCCAGAATGCTACCCTAAGGTACTCCGGATCTCGCGTACTTCCTTTCTCGACAAAATCGAGAAAGAGAGCTCTGTTGTATATTCACTAGTGTATTATACCACAGCAACAAAAACAGCGACGACAACAACTTCACTCGAGTGGTCGGGTCTATGTCACGGAAGTACTCGACGTCAACAGTCGGCCAAGATTCACTCATTCCAGCCGCGAAGCTGCAAGTATGTACGCATGTCTACCTTTTTTCCTGAGGAGAGCAGATGTTACAAGTGCGTCTGTGCAAAATCCTATTAATCCGTGCTGAACAGAATGCAAGTCCCAGGGTCGGGTTCTGATTTGTGTGCAGTAAGAGTATTGGGAAGAGTTCTGCCTCTGTTCAATGTTCTAGCTGTATGGAATGGTGTTATCGGAAGATTTGTTCTGGGTTAAAATCCCTGAAGGATTGGTCGACATCACTATAATCTCTTTGTCACAGTTTGTTGATACTAACAAAGAACACAGTTTGAGTATCAAGTGTAAACACAGCTGGAGGGGCACAATACGGTTTTGTATGTACTTCTTTTTTAAATTTGGGTTTGTATGGGTACCCCTACTGGTAACCCTAGGATCATGAAATTGACATGGTTGAATATGGTTCTGAAACTTATGGTGTCTAAATTTTTGTTCGATAAATCAAAAACAAAAAACTTTTTCTAATAAGAACTATAATCTAAATGGGGTTTGTATGGGAGGTACCCCCTTGTGGTCCGATTCGTCTGATTCCGTTCTGATTCCAGTGTATGGTAGAAAGAATCCTATGTACAAGATTTCAGCACTCTAGCACATAAACTGAGGGTCTAGTTTTATTTTATACAGACGGACATGGCTAAATTAAATTGTCTCATCGTGCTGATCAAAAATATATATACTTTATGTACCAATTTTACAAACTTCATGACAAACCTATAATTCTACTAGCAAGTCCGGCCACGTATTGCTGTGGGTCAGTTATAATGCGTTTATTCTATATAATTAAACGGCAAACATTGAATTTGTGAGTCCATTCCTGCTTAAACCATTCAACCTATTTTGACAAAAAAATATCAATTGAGAAGTATTTTTCTGTAGATGTGTCCTGCAATCATTCATTATCAAAATAGGTCCAGAGCTTTAGGCGTAAAAAGTTGTTAAAAATAACAGCTTTATAACAACAATAACAACACACAGCCGTAGATGTGTGCATGTGTGCGCGCAGGAGAATGGGAGTTCAGAGAGGTTTGTGTGTTTGTGTGCCTCTCTCTTCTGTAAAATTGCCAATGATGTTGTGAATGCAGTAGAATGGGAGAATAGTGAGGTTTGTGTGCCTGTCTCTTCTGTTCTATTGCTGTACGCTCTTTGGTTATGTGAAGCCGTGTTATAGAGTTTTCGCAAGGAACACTGTTCATAGAGAAGTTATTGTTTCTTCTAGAATGCGGTCAACTGTGTCGGCCGGGGGCTCCTCTTTTAATATTATTCTAAGCTATTGAATGAATGAAAATTATCTGCACTATAGAAATCAATGCATTGCGCCATCTATTAGTTGCTTGCCCCACTTTAAACTACCTTACAGCGCCATCTATTAATTTTTTATGGAACTTTAAAAAAAAAAACATTTAATTTGAAAATAAAAAATATTGAAATCAATAATCGAGATAAAAGCTATCCTATCTACCAAGTTTGGACCAAATGAAATATTTATGAAAAACTTCATAATGATCAGTTCAGTAGTTTCGGAGTCCACAATTGACAAACTCTGTGACACGAGATTTTTATATATAGAGATTGACTTCCGTTAAGAGTATAAAAATAATAACAGGTATATCTCATTTGAAGTATCCACAAAATGAGAAAAGAGGTGCTAGTGAGTAAAAGTTGGGTTCTGAGAACACAACCAGAACTCTGTGTTCTGATGATAACAACAACAGGTATGATGACCAAATTGAGGACTTGTTGTAGCAATCAGAACTCTGGGTTCTGGTTGTGTTCTCCATGAACCCAACTTGAACCCATTTTTTTTAAATTATCAAAGAAGAATCGACGATTATATGACGTTAGTTAGTTGCAGTCAAACGTGCGCGCAAAGTTACACGTGTGTGTATAACCAAAACAAAGAACAGCTGTTCAAAACACACTAGAGCTCACTGTGGATGCATAACCAGAACTCTCAACTTTTTACTCACTGTACAAAGGCTGGAAATCACGGCTGTTGCTTCTTAAGCAGTCAAACAAATCGCTAAAAATTCGTAAAAGTTAATATGGAAAACTAAAACTATATGCACATCAAAGTTGCGCGTCGAAAGCCATAACATTTTATACAAGATATTGCAAAAAGGCTAACGTTCCTTCTGGACACATTTTGCAGCCCCTAGAGTACTGAAGAGTGATACTGTTTTGCGATGGGGCGAATATAATGTTTTCTAAAACGATGGTCTCGATATAGTTTGATGGTTTCTCTCGAACGAATGAATAGTATACTGACAATAAAATAAGGCAAATTGTCAGTGTAGAAATGAGACTGCATATGCAGAGCATAACTGTTATAAAATTGACGAAAGATTTTTGATGTGGCGCCATAAGATAATTGTGGGAAAATGCAGTTTTCTGGTAAGCATATCACTTGAAAATGATTTCATCAGTATTGAATGACCAGTCATCTGTAATCACATGTAATCATTCGCCTTTCTGGGAAGGTGCTCGTGCTAAATATGTATCCTTTGTTGTAGGAAGTCTTCTTGTCAATATACTTAGTACCACGTCTGCAACTATTCGGTAGGCGCTGCAAATTCTTAAGTTTGCCACTCTGTGAACACTTTGTATTCCAATTAATAAGATTTGACCGTGGTAGCCCCGACCCAGATCGGAGATGCATAAAGTGGAAGAGATTTTTCTCACTGAAGCTAGTAGCGCCAAAGTTTGCTGTCTATGTCCCCCCAGAATTGGGAGAATCCAGATAGTTTTTGTGTACCAGTAGCTATATTTTTGGAAGACTTAAAAGGTACTTAAATCTATGTCGGTGGTTAAGAAGCGCACTTAAGTACTCTAACTGCACTTTTTCCACTTTCTTCCTGGAGCTCATACGTTTTACCTTCAGCCAGAAGAACGTGGTGTCCCTTAATATACCTTCCCAAGCAATATTTTCCACATTTCCGGCTATCTACACTCCATTAGCTATCGCATAAACGGGATATATGGTTGAAATCTGTCCAGTTCTCAGTATGTTTTTTTATACTCTTCAGGGAGTGAATAGTGATAAACACAAACAATGAATTCGATTGGGGAAATCATCAAAAAATATTTTTGATCTTCACTCAAATTAAAAAATCTTAAATGATTTTTATTTTTTTACCCGACTACGGCGAAGCAAAAAGGAGAGTTATGTGTTTGACCGGTATGACCTTCTTCACACTCATCATCATGCTCAGGAGCTGGTTTTGATTCTTCTTTGGTAACGCCTAGCAACTATTTTCACATTCCTTTCCACTTTTGTTTCTTTATGAAGGTGTGCGTTCTGTCGCAAAGCACAATTTCTTATAATTCCGCATCCATCGACCACTTTATTCTACATTTCGCATACATCCTCACTCAAGCCAAACGAAATGAACAAACAAGGAAAGATGCGAAAGAAGACAAAGAAAAGCATCTGCAGAGCTGGGAACTGTTGCTGCTACAAGCAGCTTGCCTACTCTATCGGTATCTTATTCCCCTTAACAACAAACAAAACTTGCGAGAGAAAGAATGCAGTCGCAGACAGGCTGAGTGTGAACAAGGTCTATGTATGTGGCTATGGTTGTTCATCTATTCCCTCATAACTTCTAAACTATTTATCATAATTTGACAAATGAGATATCGTTCGAAGTTTCTTAATCGTCCGCTGGTTATAAAAAGTAATGTGCCTCACCTATTTAAGCACACCATTGAAGTGAAGTTGCTGCACAAAATAATACGAAAAAAGATTAAAATAATTACTAGAGTTGTGGTCTATAACATGATTAATTTATTTCATTATTAAAGAAATAATTTTAGTGTTGAAAGCATATTATAATTAATAATTTGAATAATTGGGTCAAATAAAGTATTACTTTATATGACACTAGAAACCCGGGTGCAATTTACATTTTTATTTAAAAAATTTAGAAAATATCGCTTTGGTATTTATAGCATAACAATTTTTTTTATTTATTTTATAAAGTTTGTTTACAATATGTCTTTGTACATACTCTCTCTCTTGCTACGCCCTTAGTGAATATCATCATCAGAACACAGAAGAAAAGTGCGAATAGCGCAATACTCTTGTGCGCACTCAGTTGTCAACAAATGAGAGGAATAAATACAACAATAACAACACACAAAATTCAAGCAGAAGCGTAGCATTAACAACAACAAGCGTAATCAAATTTGTGTGCGTTCTTTTGCAAAAACTAAACCTTACTCAGAAAATTCTTTAAATGACAAAACCGTATCAAAAGCCGTTCCGTGGCTTAGAAGTAATCGATTCCCAAACTTCCTGAAATTTCGACTTTGCTTTATACTATGTAATAAATGATAATAATGATTGTGATAAGGGGGTTGCTATTTATATTTCGGGATCAGGCAACACTGATGTCAATAGCTAAAATCTGACAACACCATAATAAAGTTCAAAAATTTATCCAAAAAATGGAAATTTCAAGAGAAGGTTTTCGTCCGGAAGTCTTCAGAGAAACTCGCAAAACATACCGCCAAAGACGAATCATTCTCCATCATGACAATGCGAGCGCTCACACATCTCGTGAAACAGGTGAATTTTTGAGCAGTCAAAACATCGAATTGATACAGTCCTGATTTGCACCCAATGACTTCTTGTTCCCGAATATCAAAGGTAAACTGCGTGGTCAACGATTTACGTGCGCCGAAGAAGCAGATGAAGCGTTCAAAAACAATGCTTTGGAAGTGTCTCAAGAGGAATGGAAAAACTGCTATGACAAATGGTTTGAACGAATGCAAAAGTGCGTTGATCATCATGGTGAATATGTTGAAAAAAAATAAAGCCGTTTTCATTTAAAAATGTTTATTATTATTTGCTATTCCCAAAATATAAATAGTACCCCTCTTATAACAGCAAAGTTTCAGCGATATACACACAAATTTATATGCGAGATCGGCGTTATGAAAAGCATAAATGAAATTCGCTCACTTCATGAGCAAATATGATTGAAGAGAAGAGCGAAAATGCAACTGTAGTAATTGCGGGTGTATTGTTGTTGATATATTGTGCACAAATCCAAACAACAGCAACGACACAAGCAAAAGTCATAGTCTTTGGTTTTTTCTGCGGCGATCACTAGTCCCACAGTTTTTGAGCTAGAGAGCTGAAATTTTTTTTACATAGGTTTTTTTTTTACCAAACGCTAAACATTTGTCAGAATCGGCCTCCCATACAAACCACCTTTTAAATTAATGTTGTTATTAGAAAAAGTTTTTTGTTTTTTAGTGATGCTAAGAAAGGAAGGTTGGATGCAACCCGGAGGAGCGTGAAGAGTGTTCCATCTTTGGCATAGCCTTCTTCTTTCTGGTTTTTTTTTTTTTAAATGAAATATATTTACAATCAGTTTGAATAAATAAGCTAACCATAAGTAAATGCACAGATTATCTGAAAGATAGGTGTAGGGGGTGACTCCTCTTAATTCGGCGGACGTTGTTATTAGTGACAGGTTGGCCTGAGGCAAGATCATTAGGGTGTACTTCAAGACGGGATACATGTTGTTACAAAAATGATCGATATCTATCGATCATTTCCAGGACACCTTGGCAGCACTTTAATAAATGCAGGTAGCCCTGGTGTAGAACAGCTGTATCAGGAGAGAGGAAAAGAAAAACAATAACAAAATAAGAAGTCAATGACATGAAGAAGAAATTGAACTGAAAAAGAATAGCGGAATTTGATTAACTGGCCTAAGGAAAAACCTCCATATTGGATTTTTAAACGAGAAGAAAGAAGTTTTAGGGTGTTTTTGGCATTGCCTGTTGCTGCAGGATCACCACGTCGAGATGCAAGTCGCCGTTGGATCACCACTTCGCCACTTGCCTCCGTCAGATCGCTGCACACGCCTCGTAATTCTCACACCACTCCAAGTGGTAGCTGCTCGCCAACTGACAGCAGATTTCTAGTTTGTGTTATTTTAAAACTGTCAGGCCAATTGCAAATTTCTAACAATGTATATATATATATATATATATATATATATCCCAATTTCGTCTTTGATCCATGGGACCTGAAGATCTCTATGAATAGTTGTATTTCTGACATACCAAAGTGCGTTAACTATTCTGCGCAAAAGCTTTGATTGGAATCTTTGGAGTATCTCAATACGTCCATACGGGCTTCGAAACTGTCTTCTATAGCAGAAGTTTGTTGCGCAGAGACAATTTTATGTAGTGATTAAGAAGCCAGGACATTTTCATTGTTTTAAATTCAAGCTGTTAGAGCTTGCATTTCATGTGAGCCTTCCAATTTAATAGTCTATCCGGGGTAAGTCCCAGGTATTTGGCGGTTTGTTCTAAAGGGAATGATTTCGTTATTCAGGAAGACAGAGGGGTAACTCAGTCACCTGAGCGAGAAAGTAACGTGCATTGATTTGTCGGTGTTAACCATGATGTTCCAACCTTTCAACCAAGGTTCAATTTGAGTAAGCTGACTCTGTAACAGCGAGGATCCTTCCAGATGATCGTCAGCTGTAGATAATAACGCAGTGTTATCCGCATATGTAGCAACCAACAGATTGATTTTCCTTATAATTGCATGTCTGATATATATAAAGTGTATAACATTGGCGCCAGAATGCTACCCTAAGGTACTCCGGATCTCGACAAAATCGAGAAAGAGAGCTCTGTTGTATATTCAATAGTGTATTATACCACAGCAACAAAAACAGCGACGACAACAACTTCACTCGAGTGGTCGGGTCTATGTCACGGAAGTACTCGACGTCAACAGTCGGCCAAGGATCACTCATTCCAGCCGCGAAGCTGCAAGTATGTACGTATGTCTATCAAATCAAAAACAAAAAACTTTTTCTAATAAGAACTATAATCTAAATGGGGTTTGTATGGGAAGTACCCCCTCGTGGTCCGATTCGTCTGATTCCGTTCTGATTCCAGTGTCTGGTAGAAAGAATCCTATGTACAAGATTTCAGCACTCTAGCACATAAACTGAGGGTCTAGTTTTATTTTATACAGACGGACATGGCTAAATTAAATTGTCTCATCGTGCTGATCAAAAATATATATACTTTATGTACCAATGTTACAAACTTCATGACAAACCTATAATTCTACTAGCAAGTCCGGCCACGTATTGCTGTGGGTCAGTTATAATGCGTTTATTCTATATAATTAAACGGCAAACATTGAATTTGTGAGTCCATTCCTGCTTAAACCATTCAACCTATTTTGACATAAAAATATCAATTGAGAAGTATTTTTCTCTAGATGTGTCCTGCAATCATTCATTATCAAAATAGGTCCAGAGGATTAGGCGTAAAAAGTTGTTAAAAATAACAGCTTTATAACAACAATAAGAACACACAGCCGTAGATGTGTGCATGTGTGCGCGCAGGAGAATGGGAGTTCAGAGAGGTTTGTGTGTTTGTGTGCCTCTCTCTTCTGTAATATTGCCAATGATGTTGTGAATGCAGTAGAATGGGAGAATAGTGAGGTTTGTGTGCCTGTCTCTTCTGTTCTATTGCTGTACGCTCTTTGGTTATGTGAAGCCGTGTTATAGAGTTTTCACAAGGAACACTGTTTATGGAGAAGTTATTGTATTAGCACTTTAAAAAATAAATGTTTCTTCTAGAATGCGGTCAACTGTGTCGGCCGGGGGCTCCTCTTTTAATATTATTCTAAGCTATTGAATGAATGAAAATTATCTGCACTATAGAAATCAATACATTGCGCCATCTATTAGTTGCTTGCTGCACTTTAAACTAGCTTACAGCGCCATCTATTAATTTTTTATGGAACTTTAAAAAAAAAAACATTTAATTTGAAAATAAAAAATATTGAAATCAATAATCGAGATAAAAGCTATCCTATCTACCAAGTTTGGACCAAATGAAATACAATATTTATGAAAAACTTCATAATGATCAGTTCAGTAGTTTCGGAGTCCACAATTGACAAACTCTGTGACACGAGATTTTTATATATAGAGATTGACTTCCGTTAAGAGTATAAAAATAATAACAGGTATATCTCATTTGAAGTATCCACAAAATGAGAAAAGAGGTGCTTCCGAAAATACGCAGTGAGTTAGAAAAGGAGACACAAAGAATCTCGTTTGTTTTGATGGGCAGTGTACTTAGTCGGTAGTTAGCAATATCCACCTATATACACCTGTGTATACCAGTCATCAAAAATTATTTTTTTTTTTTTTAATTGAAGACTATAAGTACTTATGCCGTGCTGACACTGATCAAAAAAGCAGTTATTTACAAAACAGTTTACAGTGCGGTTTTGCTTAAAAAAAAAAAAACACAAAAAGTTGGCAACAATACTCAACATTTTCCAGCCTTCGTTGCTTAATAGTGAGTAAAAGTCGGGTTCTGAGAACACAACCAGAACTCTGTGTTCTGATGATAACAAAACAGGTATGATGACCAAATTGAGGACTTGTTGTAGCAATCAGAACTCTGGGTTCTGGTTGTGTTCTCCATGAACCCAACTTGAACCCATTTTTAAAGCTTGTCACTCTACAGTAACGTGTGTAATAGGAATGAAAAAGTGAGTTGCAAGAACTATTTGTATCCTGCAAAATGTATTATACACAAATTTTCAGTTTAAATTTTGCAAAGTCTGCATTTAGACTATAGGCTCAGCGACAGCGAAAACTTTTTTTGTTGGTAAGAGAAGCGATGAATTGAAGGGAAGCTGTGATGTTCTGAAAACAGCGTCACGAAAGTCTCTGCTGACGTTTTTCTTTATTCTCTTTCGCCTCATTCGTTTTTTCACAATTTTTTGGCTTGCGTAGAGTGAGGATGCATGCTACATGCAGAATATAGTAGCCAATATGAGCGGAAGGTGAAGAAATTTGTTGTGCGACAGAACGCACAGCTGCATAAAAAAACACAGTCAGAGAGGAATTAGCAAAAATTGGATTTTCTAGCGTGACGTTTGTCCAAACACAAACCAAAATTATCAAAGAAGAATCGACGATTATATGACGTTAGTTAATTGCAGTCAAACGTGCGCGCAAAGTTACACGTGTATGTATAACCAAAACAAAGAACAGCTGTTCAAAACACACTAGAGCTCACTGTGGATGCATAACCAGAACTCTCAACTTTTTACTCACTGTACAAAGGCTGGAAATCACGGCTGTTGCTTCTTAAGCAGTCAAACAAATCGCTAAAAATTCGTAAAAGTTAATATGGAAAACTAAAACTATATGCACATCAAAGTTGCGCGTCGAAAGCCATAACATTTTATACAAGATATTGCAAAAAGGCTAACGTTCCTTCTGGACACATTTTGCAGCCCCTAGAGTACTGAAGAGTGATACTGTTTTGCGATTGGGCGAATATAATGTTTTCTAAAACGATGGTCTCGATATAGTTTGATGGTTTCTCTCGAACGAATGAATAGTATACTGACAATAAAATAAGGCAAATTGTCAGTGTAGAAATGAGACTGCATATGCAGAGCATAACTGTTATAAAATTGACGAAAGATTTTTGATGTGGCGCCATAAGATAATTGTGGGAAAATGCAGTTTTCTGGTAAGCATATCACTTGAAAATGATTTCATCAGTATTGAATGACCAGTCATCTGTAATCACATGTAATCATTCGCCTTTCTGGGAAGGTGCTCGTGCTAAATATGTTTCCTTTGTTGTAGGAAGTCTTCTTGTCAATATACTTAGTACCACGTCTGCAACTATTCGGTAGGCGCTGCAAATTCTTAAGTTTGCCACTCTGTGAGCACGTTGTATTCCAATTGATAAGATTTAACCGTGGTAGCCCCGACCCACATCGGAGATGCATAAAGTGGAAGAGATTTTTCTCACTGAAGCTAGTAGCGCCAAAGTTTGCTGTCTATGTCCCCCCAGAATTGGGAGAGTCCAGATAGTTTTTGTGTACCAGTAGCTATATTTTTGGATGACTTAGATGGTACTTAAAGTTATATCGGTGGTTAAGAAGCGCACTTAAGTACTCTAACTGCACTTTTTCCACTTTCTTCCTGGAGCTCATACGTTTTACCTTCAGCCAGAAGAACGTGGTGTCCCTTAATATACCTTCCCAAGCAATATTTTCCACATTTCCGGCTATCTACACTCCATTAGCTATCGCATAAACGGGATATATGGTTGAAATCTGTCCAGTTCTCAGTATGTTTTTTATACTCTTCAGGGAGTGAATAGTATTATAAGTTTTTCATGAAATTTGTAACACATAGAAGGTGACTTCGTTGACCCCATAACGTGTATATATTCTTGATTAGCTCGATGAGATGAGTTGATTAAGTCATGTCCGTCTATATGTATGCAAACTAGTCCCTCAGTTTTTACAATAAGCTGCACATTTGTCGGAATCGGTCGGACTCAAATTCAAATTAAAGTTCTTATTAGAAAAGCTTTTTTGTTTTGCATATCGAACTAAAATTTGGACACTAAAAGTTTCTGATCTATTTTTAGCAACCATAAAAATTTTAAGATCGTAGGGTTACCAGGAGAGGTACCCCCCATACAAACCCAAATTAAGCCAGAAAGAAGGTTATCATTGGCTATGCCAAAGATGTAATACTCTTCACGCTCTTGCGGCTTACATCCAAGCGAACTATACAGTTTTGGGCACCTGGCCCGGATATTTCAGTTAATCTTAAATATAACCAGACTAAGTTTTATTTATACAGATAAAGCCCATGAAACTAAGTGACAACGTAGCATTCTACTGGTGAAATAATTTTTAAAATCGGATGGGTAGTTTCGAAAAATACGTCTAAAATCCGAACAAACATTACCTCTTTATAATATTAGTATAGATAAATAAAATAACACAGGCCTACAAAATATGAGTTTTTTTTCTTTTGAATGTTTTTATATAGAATTTATAGATAAGAACCTCCTGATTTTAAACATGGCATTCGCTTTGCTTTAACAATCGATTCGATTGGCGAAACCATCAAAAAATATTTTTAATCTTCATTCAAAAGGGAGAGTTATGTGTTTGACCGGTATGACCTTCTTCATACTCAGCAGCTCGAGCTGATTTTTCTTTGGAAAACTCCTAGTAACTTCTTTCACATTCCTTTCCATTTTTGTTTCTTTATGAAGGTGTGCGTTCTGTCGCAAAGCACAATTTCTTATAATTCCGCATCCATCGACCACTTTATTCTACATTTCGCATACATCCTCACTCAAGCCAGACGAAATGAACAAACAAGGAAAGATGCGAAAGAAGACAAAGGAAAACATCTGCAGAGCTGCGAACTGTTGCTGCAAGCAGCATGTATACCCTATCGGCATCTTGTTCCACTTATCAACAAACAAAAGTTTCGAGAGAAAGAATGCAGTCGCAGACAGGCTGAGTGTGAACAAGGTCTATGTATGTGGCTATGGTTGTTCATCTATTCCCTCATAACTTCTAAACTATTTATCATAATTTGACAAATGAGATATCGGTAGAAGTTTCTTAATCGTCCGCTGGTTATAAAAAGTAATGTGGCTCACCTATTTAAGCACACCATTGAAGTAAAGTTGCTACACAAAATGATACGAAAAAAGATTAAAATAATTACTAGAGTTGTGGTTTATAACATGATTAATTTATTTCATTATTAAAGAAATAATTTTAGTGTTGAAAGCATATTATAATTAATAATTTGAATAATTGGGTCAAATAAAGTATTACTTTATATGACACTAGAAACCCGGGTGCAATTTACATTTTTATTTAAAAAATTTAGAAAATATCGCTTTGGTATTTATAGCATAACAATTTTTTTTATTTATTTTATAAAGTTTGTTTACAATATGTCTTTGTACATACTCTCTCTCTTGTTACGCCCTCAGTGAATATCATCATCAGAACACAGAAGAAAAGTGCGAATAGCGCAATACTCTTGTGCGCACTCAGTTGTCAACAAATGAGAGGAATAAATACAACAATAACAACACACAAAATTCAAGCAGAAGCGTAGCATTAACAACAACATGCGTAATCAAATTTGTGTGCGTTCTTTTGCAAAAACTAAACCTTACTCAGAAAATTCTTTAAATGACAAAACCGTATCAAAAGCCGTTCCGTGGCTTAGAAGTAATCGATTCCCAAACTTCCTGAAATTTCGACTTTGCTTTATACTATGTAATAAATGATAATAATGATTGTGATAAGGGGGTTGCTATTTATATTTCGGGATCAGGCAACACTGATGTCAATAGCTAAAATCTGACAAGACCATAATAAAGTTCAAAAATTTATCCAAAAAATGGAAATTTCAAGAGAAGGTTTTCGTCCGGAAGTCTTCAGAGAAATTCGCAAAACCTACCGCCAAAGACGAATCATTCTCCATCATGACAATGCGAGCTCTCGCACACCTCGTGAAACAGGTGAATTTTTGAGCAGTCAAAACATCGAATTGATGATGACTTCTTGTTTCCGAATATCAAAGGTAAACTGCGTGGTCAACGATTTACGAGCGCCGAAGAAGCAGTTGAAGCGTTCAAAAACAATGCTTTGGAAGTGTCTCAAGAGGAACGGAAAAACTGCTATGACAAAAATGATCGATATCTATCGATCATTTCCAGGACACCTTGGCAGCACTTTAATAAATGCAGGTAGCCCTGGTGTAGAACAGCTGTATCAGGAGAGAGGAAAAGAAAAACAATAACAAAATAAGAAGTCAATGACATGAAGAAGAAATTGAACTGAAAAAGAATAGCGGAATTTGATTAACTGGCACTATGGAAAAACCTCCATATTGGATTTTTAGACGAGAAGAAAGAAGTTTTAGGGTTTTTTTTGGCATTGCCTGTTGCTGCAGGATCACCACGTCAAGCTACAAGTCGCCGTTGGATAACTACGTCGCCACTAGGCTCCTTTGGATCACCACGTCGAGCTGCAAGTCGCCGTTGGATCACCACTTCGCCACTTGCCTCCGTCAGATCACTGCACACGCCTCGTAATTCTCACACCACTCCAAGTGGTAGCTGCTCGCCAACTGACAGCAGATTTCTAGTTTGTGTTATTTTAAAACTGTCAGGCCAATTGCAAATTTCTAACAATGTATATATATATATATATATATATATATATCCCAATTTCGTCTTTGATCCATGGGACCTGAAGATCTCTATGAATAGTTGTATTTCTGACATACCAAAGTGCGTTAACTATTCTGCGCAGAAGCTTTGATTGGAATCTTTGGAGTATCTCAATACGTCCATACGGGCTTCAAAACTGTCTTCTATAGCAGAAGTTTGTTGCGCAGAGACAATTTTATGTAGTGATTAAGAAGCCAGGACATTTTCATTGTTTTAAATTCAAGCTGTTAGAGCTTGCATTTCATGTGAGCCTTCCAATTTAATAGTCTATCCGGGGTAAGTCCCAGGCGGTTTGTTCTAAAGGGAATGATTTCGTTATTCAGGAAGACAGAGGGGCAACGCAGTCACCTGAGCGTGAAAGTAACGTGCATTGATTTGTTGGTGTTTACCATGATGTTCCAACCTTTCAACCAAGGTTCAATTTGAGTAAGCTGACTCTGTAACAGCGAGGATCCTTCCAGATGATCGTCAGCTGTAGATAATAACGCAGTGTTATCCGCATATGTAGCAACCAACAGATTGATTTTCTTTATAATTGCATGTCTGATATATATAAAGTGTATAACATTGGCGCCAGAATGCTACCCTAAGGTACTCCGGATCTCGCGTACTTCCTTTCTCGACAAAATCGAGAAAGAGAGCTCTGTTGTATATTCACTAGTGTATTATACCACAGCAACAAAAACAGCGACGACAACAACTTCACTCGAGTGGTCGGGTCTATGTCACGGAAGTACTCGACGTCAACAGTCGGCCAAGATTCACTCATTCCAGCCGCGAAGCTGCAAGTATGTACGCATGTCTACCTTTTTTCCTGAGGAGAGCAGATGTTACAAGTGCGTCTGTGCAAAATCCTATTAATCCGTGCTGAACAGAATGCAAGTCCCAGGGTCGGGTTCTGATTTGTGTGCAGTAAGAGTATTGGGAAGAGTTCTGCCTCTGTTCAATGTTCTAGCTGTATGGAATGGTGTTATCGGAAGATTTGTTCTGGGTTAAAATCCCTGAAGGATTGGTCGGCACAGTACTATATAGCTCTTTGTTGTTCACAACCTCAAAATCCTGTATTCCAGCCGAGGCTACAACAGCTAACACTTTTGGTGGCCCCGCAAAGTATGAGTTGCAGGTCTGCTTCTCGTATGGAGTTGGTATGTCCAATCTTAGACAATGCGATCTAACGTAAAGTTGTCTCTGTTGAGTGCAATAGTTATCATAGGCTGTGTCATGTGAGGCATTGTGCTGTCATTAGATTCAGAAGGGATTGGGATAAAGACTTTATAGGTTGTAGGTCCCTAACTAATCGTGCTTCACGATTATCCATTCAACCATTGTCACCACCTGTAGCCAATCCGTCTGTCTGTCTGTCTGTCTGTCTGTCTGTATGTATGCAAACTACTCCCTCAGTTTTTGAGCTAGAGAGCTGAAATTTTCTTTTTAGCATACGCTGCACATTCGTCGGAATCAGCCGAATCGAACCACTAGGGGGGTACCTCCTATACAAACCCCTCTTTAAATTAATGTTCTTATTAGAAAAAGCTTTGTGTTTTTTAACGTTTCGAACTGCAATTTAGACACTATAAGTTTCTGATCTGTATTCATCAACCATGTTAAATTCATGATCCTAGGATTGCCACGAGTGGTACCTCCCATACAAACCCAAATTACATGAGAAACTCAACATTACTCAACATTACTAAGGTGACAAGTGGACAGTTCATTGAAAACATGATTTTTTTTTCAATCTGGTTATAATCAACCTTGGTTACCATAGCAACAACCCACAGTGATGTCACTTTTCCCTGTGGTTGTTGTAAAAATAAACCTGATTATGGAAAAATCTGCAAGGTGAAGAAGAGGAAGAATGAAAGAATGAAATAGTCAAACCAGACATAAGTTAGGGTGTATATGTGAATATGTGTATGGTCAAGCACCGTGTGCCTGTGAAGAATTGCATGGGTGGGGTGGGGGGCGTTAGGAAAAGAGAAGAATGATGAAATAATCAAAGCAGATATAAGTTCAGGCGTTTGTGTGAGTGTGTGTATGGGCATTTTCAATGATCTCGTCGGGAACTGTCTAGATATAACCTACGCGCGAGTTACGTTACAACCTTCACCTATCCCAACATTTAAAAGAGGAAGACTTATACTTTAAAATACCACGTCTACTTTTTTATGAAGAGCAAAATCTTCGTAGCTACATAACCTCAAAAATGGGCAAAAAAAGTGTTTTTTGCACTTTTAGGTTAGGATATCTCAAAGTCCTGACGTGATAGAGCAATTTAAACCCCGGATTCGGATTCTACGCAAAAAATTACTTCGGAAATGACACTACACTTTTATAGAACATTCCGAACCCATTTTTTTGCAGACCTGTGTAATTAATGATAATAATGAATAATACTAATTAATTATTAACAACTAATGATAATTATAATAATAAAATAAATGTAACTATAATTATAATTATTAATCATAAATAATTTTGTATTTAATAATTACTTTCCGGTATTATTATTTAATTTTCGAAATTAACTGATACATATGCTGTTTTTTCGTTTGTGAAACTCGACGTCGATTGTGTAATTTGAAGCTGTGGTACCCTTAGTGCCGAAACACAGTTTGACAGTGACGTCGTTTATCTAATAGTCGATTTAGACAGGCCCTGCATCACGATGATGCGCTTTGGTGTTTCGACAAGCCATTTCGTATCATTAAAAACTGTTTTTTGTTTTGAATGTGCATAAGAAGAAGAAAACGTTTGTTGAATTGAGAGACAGAAAATATGAAAAATAATGAAAAAAACATTTTTGAAGTGGAAAATATATTATTTAAAAGAATTATTAATAATTGCAAGCACGCTGGTACGTTTAAATACAAATTTACAACACAAAAAGAGAAGAAAGCTAACAATATCTAACCGGAAATGACAAAAAAACTTGGCCACACTATTAGAGATTTCCCAGCCCTGGTCTGCGAGTCATTGGTCGCATCATGAGAGACTCGCGTCATGACCCTGTCTAAAACGGCTTAAGCTTTCTTCTTGGTATAATTGATTCAAACATCTTTACTTTCATTTATGCAAATCAAACTTTGTAGTATATTGCGCAACACTAAAAGAAAATTGATTTAATATTGACGCATAAATAATAAAAAAAAATATATGTTATACAAAAGACGACTTGGTTGATACATAACGTGACCATTCTTTTTTTACTCAAAACGGGACATGCTTATAATAATGCGTTCGTAATCTACCGGTAGGCCATCTGCAGCAGATTTTATTGCGTTGTGAATTCTATAGGCTCCGCAACCAGTACCTATTAATGTTTTTCCCAGAGATGATTGTAATTTAATTAACATATTAATAATTCCTCGCCTAGCTGCGCCCGTAAAATAACGTTGCTATTGTCACCACAAAAAGCCACGATTTTTGTAGTCAAACTGTTATCTGATAACACTTGGACTAAATAATTGACAATGATATCAGAATATTCACCTATTTGGTCTTGGAGGTCTAAAATTTTTACTTGCACACCTACGTAAGGTTGGAAAAAGCGGAAAAAGGATATATTTTCTTTTAACCGTGGTTTGAAGCGTCGGTTAATATTGTAATAAAGTTGGATCTACCAAGATCATCTTTTAATTCTTTGATCGCTCTACGCGCCATAACATTTACATTTCTTCTAAATTTTTGATCAAAACATAATTGGATTAGTTTTTACGCACAATCATTGGAGCGAAAACTGCCGAATATCGATCATAACTTACGTAACACTAGCTATAGTAAGAATTAACATGTTTTCCAACTTGTGAACTAGATATTTCGGAAAACATGACAATTTTGCGTCCCAAAGCTTTATTCAGGGACATCGGGACGGAGAACCTAAAAAAGGGACGGTCCCGTTCAGAACGGGACATATGGTCACATTTCAGTTGGTTATGTTAAGAGACAAAAAACTTTTTCTAATAAGAACATTAATTTAAAGGATTAATTTAAAGGGCGGTTTGTGTGGGAGGTACCCCAGGAGGAAGCCCTCATAAAACTTACATGGTTGATGAATATGGATCAGAAACTTACGTTTGAATGGGAGGTACCCCCCTAGTGGTCCAATTCAACTGATTCCGACAAATGTATTCGTATGGTAAAAAGAAACCTATGTGCAAAATTTCAGCTTTCTAGCGAGGGACTAGAATTGTTGCATTTCAGAGAGTGTCCAGAATAGCTTTACATTTCTTTTAATAGTTTTATGTTTATAACTTTATTTCAGAGTTCAAAGATAAATGCAAAATTTTTATTAGATTGTCAAGCCACCGGTTTTTAAGAAACCAAATGTATGTAGCCTAATAGTAAAAACTGAGACAGATTCGGAATCAGTGATCTCGAATTAGAAAACAAACATCAAATATTTTTTGGGAAAACAAAAAAAAAATTATTTTGTACGTTTGTTCACTCACTCTCCCACTCTTTTTCAAACAGTGGTAAATAGTTGATCGCATGATCTAAATTGGAGGAATTTAGTTTTACGAGCAATATATTTCTTAGGTTAAATGATCGCTCGTTTTTTAGAGACAATGTTGATACGCCGATAAGGGATGCACATGGCAAATTGGCAAAGAGTGACGGAGATAAAGCAAAAACTTTTGCACTGCACTGTCTTCCAACCAAACCCACCAACTAATAGTTTCATGCTACCTTCAGATCAGTTGTATCTTGAAATCCCTCCCATCAGAATTCATTCATAAGACATAAAAAAGTCATTACAGAGCATTTAAACCTTAAAAAGGCGCTAGGGCACGACCAAACCACGAGCATAATGCTAATGTAACTACCGCGCCCCGCAATAACATATATCACTTGAGAGTTTAATGCGATGTTGCAGTGTGGGTACTTTCCAACACAGTGGAAGAAATCGATCAAAATAATTATCCCCAACCAGGGAAGGACAAGTCACAAGCTTCATCTTACAGACCAATAAGCTTGCTTGATAAAATCAATAGACACGTGCTAGACATTATACCATCTCATCAATTTGGGTTTTTCAAAGGGTACAGCACCATCGAGTAAGTGAACCGCATAACTTCTGAGATTCGTACAGCATTTGAACACCGCGAATAATGCTCTGCTATTTTTCTCGATGTTGCCGAGGCATTTGATGAAGTCTGGTTGGACGGCCTTATATATAAAATTAAACCGTTCCTTCCAAAAAACACTCACAAAGTCCTTGAGTGTTGTGTCAGCTACAGATTGTTTGCTGTGTGACAAAACGAGTACACATCACGAAACTACGAAATTAGAGCCGGAATTCCACAAGGAAGCGTTCTTGGGCCGTGTCTATATGTGTTGTACAAGTTATCATTAAAGAGTCTGCCTGCCATATGTGACATCCCACTCCCACATAATGGTGCTAATTAGTCAACACTACATTGTTGAGTGATTATAGCTTAACACTGGCTTGTTGATTTGTTAGCACTAGAATATCGACGTGGCTGATTGTGATTGGTTAAGATGAGATGTGTTGGTGAAGCGGCCGGCTTGGGTTAGGAATGTGTTGGTGAGAATGATCTGCTAAGATGAGTTTGTCGACGTGGCAGATCATTTTCTAGTGTGGCGCAAGGCGCACGCATATAATTAAAGTAAAAGCAAAGTTAACAATTGTTATAAAAAGTTATAAGTAAATAAGAGAAACTTGCTAATTTACACATCCGACATACCAATGGACACTCGAATCACACTATCTATTTTTGCAGATGATACCGCAATATTAAGCGCATAAAAGCCTCTAATCTGGACGTCATTCAAAGAGCGCAATCAAAAATATTAAGAACCATAACTGGAGCCCCCTGTTTTTTTTTTAAACTAGTGACAATGGTCACGACACACGAGAAATGACTTACCAGCCCAACTTCAATTATAAAGGCACTTAGTACATACCTTCCCTCCACCTGGAGGTGAAGTAAAAGTAATAAACTAGAAATAAGGTTAAAATACTATTACTTATTGTTAGTCTCTAAAGAAAGAGAAGATCCAATAAATAAAAAAAAAATAAAAAAAAAATAAAAAATATAACCGTCACCATCGGAATTAAAATATTTCAACCTGTCAAAATAATTTTTTCGCGATGATATCTTCACTTATTCACGTAGAAAGTAAAAGCAGTAAAAGCATTCAATGCTGCATTCACAGAAAGTGTTCCTATTGCATTTTGCATTTTCGGAACAGCTGATTTTTGTTTTGGTTACACAAACACGTGGAACTTTGGCTTAATTAAAACTACAAATTTGTGAAAAATACGTGATTTAGAACATTTTGCAATGTGTGCGAATAGTTCTTGCATCTCCCTTTATCATTCCTGATACTTGTTTTATTCAAATCTTTTGAAAAAGCTAACAATTTATGGTTTCCCTTAAACTTTTATGTGCTGTCATCAGCTGTTTTGTGTTGGCACGCAACAAAAAAGGAAAAGTGAATCGAATATGACCTACAAAAAGCAACAATTACTCATCCCAGGGCTTAGTGACCCATCTCACAAACAACATTTTAATAGCATTCTTATCGAATGCTGGATTTTCTACTGCAACAACAACCATTGTGTAGTTGTTGTTGTTGACAAAAGTAGCATTCGATGCTACAGAAATGTAGCATTGATTCCTCAGTGTAAATTGGTTTGTTTTTTTGGGGGTTTCCCCCTGTAATTTTGACCATTTATCAGGCGTGCTACAGAAAACTCTTCCTCCTTAAATCCACCATACTTCCGATTTTTTGGTTCCACAGAAAAATCTATCGGGAGTACTTGATTCCTCCTGTGTTTGGTTTGAATAATAGGTTATTTTTACCCATAAGAATTTTTTTTAAATAAAACCATTGCTTCCAATGGATAGATTATACTTTTTGAAAGTATCTGTATAAGTGTGTTAAAAACATCTAATTTTTTTAAACTATTAGTTCAACACTTTACGAAATATCTTGTAAACCTCCTTTAGTCGGCAAAACCAAACGAGCAAAGGGATGCAAACTCGTTTTAAATGTAATGTTGAATTTTTCGGAGTTTCTGTTTTATCGAATAGATTAATAAATTGTGTTGTTATATTAAAGTAATAAAACTAATAACAACGCTATTATGTTTAAAATGTTCATTAATCACGTATTTACTGTGCTTTTTAATAAAGAGTGAATTAAAAATTTGTTTCAAGTTGGCATGTTGCCAAAAGCAAAAGCGAAATGTGAAAGACAAGTTGGAAAAGAAGAAGAAACGAAACAAACAAAAGGCGTTTCCTTTGTATTTTTTCTTCTCTCAATCCATTTCTCCGTAAGAAATCAATGACCATTAAGCAAGCCACAGGCATTTTATATTTAATAGGTTTTATTTAGTAATCTCTTTAGTTGCAAAAATCTGTAATGTAAACGATAAACAGCTGATAAGTGGCAGTCATTTGCCGGGAAAAAAATTTTAAAATTTTTCTTTAATAATTTTGAAAGTAAAATCGTAATAATTTGACATCTTAATTTATCTTTAATGGCAGACACGTTTGTACCATTTATTTTATCAAAAATATCAATAATAAAAAGATTAAAAAGCTTTAGTACAATGCTTTTATATGCTTGATAGCCCTATTAACATTCAGTTGAAGTGGTTTGGTTATTCGATAAAACCACTCCGAAAAACGAAGCCTCTCGGAGTTGTGTTGTACCTACAACTTTTTCGAGAGAAATGCAAAACTCCCTATGCCGAAAACACTAGAGTTTTCTGTAGCACCCCTGCATAACTTTTCTTCCGAGTCTGACTCTTTCCGACAAGTTGGCAGTCCTGACTTTATCATATGGTATTTACAAATTCGTATATAAGTTAAGGCACTTTATCATCGATCTTATACTCTTTATTTTCTTATCTTTGTTTTACTCTTGGACTTGTACTTATATTGATGTTTAAGTTATATTTGAGTTCGTCTCAATTCAGAGCAAATGTAAGACACATAGTGCCGTATAAATAAAGAACCAATAATAAAATACTTAATTGGCACCCGAGCAGGGACTGCGAGTGAAGTTTTTATATAAAATTCGCGGTAAAAAAATTAAATTGTAGATTTGGCTCCTTAGTAGCGATATTAATAATTAATTCGCAAAAAAGGGGAACGTGTGTTCCAGCCACTGCTACTTGATTCAAATAAAAAAAAAACAGTACAAAAGTTGTCTACCGATTTAAACAGACAATTTAAAATTATTTTGAAACAACTAATCTATTTTAAACATAATACAAAGAAATGAACAAAAACATACAAGAAAATAAAGTTGGTGAATAATATCAACAATAAAATAAAACAAATAATTTGGAAACAATAACTAATTTATTTTAAACATAAAACAAAGAAATGAGCAAAGTAAAGAAATGTACAATACAAAGAATTAAAAACAAGAAAAATCAGCACTAAAGAAAAAAAACAACAACAAGTTAAATTCAGCAAGGTAAAACAAAAAAAAAGCAAATTGGAATATTCAAACAACGGGAGCAAGCAACACAACAACAACAATTCAATAACCAAAATACAGCAAGTATCAACTGCATCAACAGCTGTAAAAAAACAACACAACAACAACAACGCAATAAAACAACTGCAACAAAACGATTACAAACAAAAATACAGCAAGTATCAACTGTATCAACAGCTGTAAAACAACATTTGTATAATTATCTTGTACCATACAATCATAGTCATTTGAATAGTCACAGTATTATTAAATGCTGAGAATTTAAAATTTTGCTTGTTTGTTGTATGACATTTTATTTACTGTTTTTCCAACTTAGAAGATTCAACAAATAGCAGCATCAATATCAACATTTTATCATCAGAATCATCTTTATTAGCAACAGTTATCAATTGCATCAATAATAATAATAACGGTCCCGAAAGCACAGCGACCAATAAGATCTATTGTACATGGCCTTATTTAATAGAAACCCTATATGCATAGAACTTTTGATTAATCTTAACATTACTTGGGGTTTGCTGTTCCACAATTTGTGTGGGTTAACAACAGTGTCACCGAGGTGGTGAAGTCTTTGTCTACCGAGTGCAGGACATTTGCAGAATATATGCTCTGAACTTTCTTTATCTATTTCACAATGTCGGCATACGTCAGTGTCGGAAAGATCTAACTTATTTTGATGATACCTTAGGTTGCAGTGACCCGTGAAGTAACCTGTCAAAATGCGTAAGTCTACTCTACTGAGTGAGAGAAGCTTCTTCGAGATACTCTTTGAAAGAATGAGGAATTGTTTTGCCTGGCGTTGTCCGGTGGAGTTCACCCAGTGATTTAGAAATTTCTTTTCCTCAAGTTTCCTGATTTCTTCGTTTTTGTGGCTTTTCGAGAGACCACAGAAAGGCTCAGGACCGAATAAGGGCATGATCGCCCCTTGTTTAGCCAAGTAGTCGGCCTTTTCATTGCCTTCATGACCTTCATGTCCTGGTACCCACCTTAATACAACAGTATTAAAGTTACCCAGTTCATTTAACAGGTTAAGGCAGTCATATGCCATCATTGAAGTGAAAGTGACCGACTGTAGGGCTTTTAAGGCCGCTTGACTATCCGAGAGTATGTAAATATGTACTCCTCTCATTTTCCTGCGAAGACATTCCCTCGCACAGATTTCAATATTGTTGGGTAGGTACCCATTGGGATAGATTTTTTGAATTTTGGGCCATAATTTCCCACCATATCTGGGAGCCGGGTTTGAATTTAATAGAATTAGTTCTCCAGTCTTCACGATCATTAATAATGATTTGAAAAAGTTTGAAGAAGATATTTTTAGACAATAGAGTATCATCTCTATGCAAAATGGGGCTGTCTAGAAAATTTCCTAAAATTTTTAGGTGTCCCTTAATATTGCCCCCTTTTAAATCGGCAATACCTTCCAGTCTCAAGGCGCTAATAGTATCTTCCTTTTCTATTAGGATAGGTAATGGTGGGATGTATAAGACAACCCTAATGCGTCAGTGGGACACGTTTTCATAGCCCCTGTGATACTGACACAAACAAGTCGGTGCAGTTTACTTAGTATATTTACTGCATTCCTTTGTTTGGCTTTAGGCCACCGTGCAATAGAAGCATACGTGACTATTGGTCCAATGACCGTTGTGAATGTCCAGTAGGTCATTTTGGGATTTAGACTCCAAGTTTTACCAAAAAGTCTAGTGCAAGCAAAGAATGCCCTTGTAGCCTTTTTTGTAACTTTATTTAGATGTTGGTTCCACGTTAGCTTTTTATCAAGGATAACCCCTAGATAGTTCGCTTCATTGGAAAATTGGATTGTGATACCATTTAACACAGGACATTTGAGAGTAGAAGGGCATTTTCTATTGCCTCATATGAAGTATTATCAAAAGCTCCTTCTGGCTTTTGCCCTACTTTTGGAATGAACACTACTTTGACTTCAGCCCATTTCGTAGGGATATGCCCTAGCAAGAGACTTGCTCTGAATATACTGGCCAATTTTGGGACAATGTACCTGGCTCCATGTTGGAGCAGACAAGGGTATATCCCATCAGGCCCTGGAGATTTGTATGGGCTAAATGATGATAAAGCCCATTGCACCCGTTTTTCATGGAACAGTTTACTGGCCAGCTTAACATCTACAGTATTGATGGATACCGTGGATTATGCACTTTTTCTGGACAACTTTTATAAAAGGCATTCATTATATTAGAATGAAGCTCTTCAGCTTCTGATTTAAGCTCTGATTTTAAATAAATATGCTTATTTGAGCAGTTAGTACCATGCTGTAGATAAAGCTAAAAGATATCCCAGTTGGTTTTCTTGTGATTTCTGTAAACTTTGGCTTGTGATACAGTAGCACCCACATCAAACCGTATGTGCATATGATCCGACATGGATGTTTCCTGTGACACGTGCCAATTTGAGACTTCCGATGAGACATTGTGACTAGCAAGAGTGAGATCAAGAACTTCACCTCTTATTGCATTCACAAACGTCGGTTCGTTGCCTCGGTTTAATATGGTAATATTATGACTTAGTAAAAATTCAAGCAGGTGCTCACCCCTTGTGTGAATGTCATTGCTTCCCCAGGTTGTGTGGTGTGCGTTTGCATCGCAGGAGAGAATCCATCGGATATGACGCTGCTGACAATACTCCGCTAGGGCCAAAACTTCCTCTGTTGGGGCAGTAGCCGCGTCTCCCGGTAGATAAGCAGAGACAAATCGCTACTAGGTCTTCAGAAATAAACCTTGAGAAAGGAAGAAAGGTTAGTTGGTTACTAATCAGAATCGCCGCTCTAGGGCGATTCTTATTGGTGACATACATCAACCTACCATTTGAGTTTTGGAGCCCTTTGATGACTCCGTTATATGCCCATGGTTCTTGGATGAAAGCCACATCCAAGAGCTCAGCGTTAAACCTCCTTGCCAGTATATCTGAGGCAGCTTTGGCATGATGGAGGTTTATCTGAAGGCATCCGAGTTGCCTTGTATTGCTGCCGGGTTTGCATTGGGGAAGAGCCATTAATTGGCTTTTTTACGGGCACTTGCCGCCCTCTTCTTCCCTCTGTTGCTACCCAGCAAGATCGCTTCTTCTGCGCATCTATAGCCTCCCTTCTTAGCACGCTGGTGATCGTGGCATGGCTTTTTGGTGGCAGCATGAAGCGATGGTCGCATTCTTATGCCCTCCTTAACCGGCTCACGTCTTGCTGTTGGACCAGATGCTGAAGTAGTTACTGCAGCTACATTAGAGCACTGTGGTTGCTCTGGTATTGTCTCTGCAGTAATCGTGGATGGACACTTTGAGCTTTTGGAGCTCGCTTGTGCCTCAGACACTTTACCATGTGTCCCATCATTCGTTTCACTTTTATTCTTGGGGCGCATTTGTATTCTACCGAAGCCATAGTTCAACCAGAGTTGGTTTGACCGTACCTTTACGCACTCTATTGAGTGCTCGCCAGTCGTTCACCCTTAGGCCAGTGTTCTGCCCGCTCAGAAGACCTAGTATATCTTCTGTGGTAGTACTGTCCAGTTCAGGGAAGTAGCCAATGTAGATCTGAGAACGTGGTATTTCATCCTCTTCAAGGATCTTCAACTCGGCATCCTTCCACGGCTTTAGTTTAGTCACTACTGCCTTTAACCAAGTGACTGTGTCATTATTACCACAGGAGATAACTAGCCATCCGGAAAGTGCAGCTATTAAACACTGGTTTTTCCGCACGCGATTAATTTTTTCTAATCGATTAGATGGAGTTTAAAACGTCTACGGGCAGCACCACATAGCCGCAACTTTTTGACGCCATCTACCGTCTTTTCAGGGATAAGGGTGGGTGAGTCGAGAAGATTATCCTCTTCCTCTTTTGTAAGGTTGTCATCGGGACCTATATCCACACTGTCGACATCAATTACAATGCTTTCGCTACTTTTGGGTAGGCTATGTAAAGCCTTATCCGTTTGCGATAAAGAAAGCACTCCTGCAATTTCCGCAGAAAGGTCACTATTGACCTGGTTTGTACTAGGCACTACTGCCTCTTGTATCAAGGTTTTATTGTTTTTCTCAGCCATTTGGTCCCACGAGTAAAGGGGAATACAAGTCCACAATAACAGTGCCCCGGTGTTACGGTAAGGCTTAATTACAACCAGAGGGTGCCCGGTATCTGGAGGCCACCGTTTAGAGACACACTTACGTAGTGCCATTCATCGCATAGGCACGGTACGAATAACACCTGGGATTACGGGTTTTATCGAGTTTGCCCCTCTAGATCCGCCATTTTCAGTTGAAAGCAAGGGCACCTCGTGCAGGTGTGAAAGAAAGCACTTCTGCAATTTCCGCAGAAAGGTCACTATTGACCTGGTTTGAACTACGCACTACTGCCTCTTGTATCAAGGTTTTATTGTTTTTCTCAGCCATTTGGTCCCACGAGTTAAGGGGAATACAAGTCCACAACTATCAAAATAGCCACAAGTCCACAGGAAACTGGTCCTGCACAGTATAATAGTTCCTATGCTTCTCGTCAACCAACTCAGTGGAAATTTAACCAGTACCACCCCCCTAATGCAAGACCATCAATTTAGCTCTCGACCAATCCATCGGCATAGCTTCCATCAGCATCCTACCCAACATCCTCAGCAACACAATCATCAACTAGATTCTAGACCTTTGATTCCACCAAAGTCATCAACTAACTCCAAAATTCATTTCAACCAAGAACGGTATCTTACCGGAAAAGACCAAATCATGAGGACAGTAGTGAAAGTCGTTCAAACAAGAGTAACCCGAACGGAGTTCAACGAGTCTTTAATACCGAAGTAGCTAAGAATTCGGTTCAGGATAGTGATCAAGGGGATGACATAAATTTTTTGGACTATGAGGAAGGTACGGTAGTTAATGATAATGTAAATTTATTAGGGTAAATTCCTCATTACCATCTTTTTGTTTTAAAATGTGGAATGGTAATGAGCTTAAGATTTTATTGGATACTGGGTCTAAAATCAATTACATTTTAACAAAGTACATTAAAAACCCGATTCTTAATAAGCCATTTTTTGTAGATTCTGTTGGGGGGCAAGTGGAAGTTACTCAGCATGCTAATATTGAAATTTTTAATGAAAAAAATTGGTAAATTAAAGTTTTACTTATTACCAACCCTAATGACTTTCGATGCAATAATAGGGAACACACAAGGGATTTAAATGCTGTGATTTATACAGGGGGAAACTATTTTGAACTTCTTGGTAAATACAAGCACCCCATTCAGCAGTTTAACATAAATTCTATTGCCAACACAGCAACACGGTTAACACATCTCAATTTGGAGGATAGGGAAAAATTCGAACAATCATTTAACGCTTGTCCAACTTAATTCTCTGACCCTAATGAAAAACTCACGTATGATACTGATGTAAAAGCTGAAATTAGGACGGAGGATGATAGACCAATCTACTCTAAAACCTATTCGTACCCAATGCCTTTGAAGGGAGAAATAGATAGGCAGATTCAGGAATTATTGGAAGATGGCATTATTCGTCCAACTAGATCTCCTTATAGTTCACGAGTTTGGATTGTACCAAAAAAACTAGACGCTTCAGGGTTAAACAAGTTCCGTATGATGATTGATTATCGTAAGTTAAACGAGATCACTATACCGGATAGGTATCCAATCCCAGATATTAAACACTATATTGTCTAACTTGGGGTCCAATAGGTATTTTTCGACAATAGATCTCAAAAGTGGGTTTCACTAGATTGCTTTACATGAATCAGATATAGAGAAAACTGCTTTTTCCACTGCAAATGGAAAATTCGAGGTTACTCGACTGTCATTCGGCTTAAGCAATGCAACTGCAATTTTCCAACGAATGGATGATGTTCTACGGGAGCACATCGGAGTACGTTGTTACGTCTATATTGACGACATAATTATTTTTAGTAAGAGCAAAGAGGATTTTGATACTTTAGAGGAACAAATTTTAAGGTTCAAATGGATAAATGTGAGTTTATCAAGGAGGAAACTGATTTTCTCGGTATCATAGTAGGGCAAAATGGTATTGTAAATAGCCATACTAAATTTCGTCTGAAAACGGTCCATGATTTGCGTTCATTTTTGGGAATGTCGGGGTACTACCCGTAGGCTTATAAAAGCATACACAGAAAAAGTAAAACCTTTAACGGAGATACTTAGAGGATGTTTAGGTAGGATTCGTAAGAACGAGTCAAAAGGGGCTAAGTTAAATTTAACAGAGGAGCAGATTCGGCCTTTAAACAGATAAAAAAATGGTTTGGTGCCAGATTATGTGATGCTTCATTTTCCAGATTTTGAGAAAACCGTTGAGCTCACAACAGATGCATCCAATTATGCATTGGGAGCTGTTCTTTCGCAAGAGGGTAGACCGATTTTTTTCCTTTCAAGAACGTTGAGTAAAACGGTGGAAAACTATGCGGTGAATGAAAAGGAGATGTTGGCTATAATTTGGGCGCTGCAATCGTTCCGATGTTTTTTGTATGGATCAAAGAAAGTCAGAATATTTACAGACCACCAGCCTTTGACTTTTGCTTTGAGTAGTAGGAATACTAATGTGATGATGAAGAGATGGAAGGCAACATTAGAAGAGTACAATCATGAATTAGTTTATAAACCCGGTAATACGAATGTGGTTGCAGACTTTTTATCACGACCCCCGATTGGAAATCTTAATTCATTAGCAACAATAGGTCCGGGCAAGTCTTCAAATCACTTGATTTCGATAGTTGAAGCTCTAATAAATTCGGTTAGGAATCAATTGTTCATTGAGGTAGGGGATTCATTTTATCAGTTTAGAAGTATTTTCTCTGGATACAATAGGCACATTATTTCGGAACCCGAATTAACCCCATAAAAACTCATTAACATTTTAAAACAATGCCTTAATCCGTTGGTTTTGAATTGCACTAAAACCACTGATCCCATTATGCTGGAAATTCAGTCCACTTTTCAAGTTTATTTCCATAATTATAAAGTTCGATTCGAAGAGAGGAGCAAGTGAAAATTATTGTCGAAACGCGTAGAAGGGCTCACAGGAGTGATAGGGAGAATAGACTTCAAATTTTGGAAAACTATTATTTCTCCTCAATGTCGAGGAAAAAGAAATGGTAAGGAATTGCAGAATCTGTAAGGCAGAAGTGTCGAGGATGTTAGAAAACCGTTATGGGAAATTCTTTTTTATTTTGGCGTGCCAAAATCTGTTGTCTTCGACAATGAGAAGGCATTTAACTCTCAAGCAATTCAATGTATGGTTGAAATTGACTTAAAAATTAAAATTTTTACAACACCACCTTATAAAAGTGAGGTCAATGTTCAGGTGGAATGTTTTCACTCAACTCTTTCGGAAATAATGAGGTGTTTGAAAGGTGTTTAAAAGATTTTGGTGAATTACTTGAATTCTCAGTAAATGAATAAAAACATTCGATACACTCCACAACGAACAAAAGACCTGTTGATTTGTTTTTTGCTAGGGTAGCAACTTTTGGGCCCGATGATTATGAATGGTCTAGGGAAAATAATTTCCAGAGACTTTTGTTGAAGTATTCCGAGCCAGGTTTCTTTGGACACTTTATATGGCAATATTTGCCATCGATGCAATTTGGAAATTTACACTTTTCAAAAAAGTGATGTGCAATTTCCAAATATCACGCAGTGGTTGGTGGCGCCATGTGTCTCCCCTGCAGTCATTCACATATTGCAGAAGAAACTTCTGTTATTATTCTGTAATCGAGATTCCAGTTGAAAAATATCTGAGATATAAATGGTACTAGTATACCCGGCACGGTATGCTACGCTCCCGACGTGATGTTAGTGCGTGATGCTGTTCTCTGTTTAATTGTAGTACATTGCGTAGCAATTGAAATATTTTGAAAAATCAGACGAATCAATTGTGTATTAATATTGACATAATTATCTGATATATTTGACAAAGGTGATTTTATTGATTTTAAAATTCGTCTTTAATTATTTGGATATTGTTCATACGAAAATACAAAAATCGCGATTAAAAAATGGTGGGTGGGGGAAGGAGATTGAAAAATACCTTACGACCCATTCTCATACCTACCATATATATAAAAATGAATTATAAATTAAATCGGTCGTGCCGTTTCGGATGAGTTCATACACTAACACCGTGACACGAGATTTTTATATATTAGAATACTTTTACTTTCAGAGGAAAACTGAAAAAAAGGAAATATTTGAAAGACGCATACAGGAAGGCTTTGCGCAAAGTCCCACTGATGGCATCTGGTTCTGCAGCCGAACCGCAATCATTGAAATTTAAATATTTACAGTTAATGTGGTTGTTAAAAGATAATACTAACCCGCAGGGGGAGGGTAATATCGATTGTCCTTCAGATTTGTTACCAATGGACTGTTTGGACATCGAGGAAGAGCAGCATACCATCAACAAGCAAACAACAAAGAAACTATCACGAACTGATGAAGTCAACGATGCTTATTTGGAAATTGAACATAAAAACTAAAGTTATTGGAAAAGATATCGAAGAGGACGAAGATTGCGATGATATCCTTCTTTTAAAAGTCTGCTACCTTTCAACAAAAAACTACTCAAAAAATTAAAAATGAGAGGACAATTGCAGGAGGTAGCAATATAATATGTGCAGGAAGAACAAATTTAGAAAAGTGCCACTGGAGATTGTCTTTATGAATTAATTAACATTACAATTATTACTTCTTATTATCATTAGCATCGTGAATAATATTGAAATTACGCAAATAAAAACAAACACAAAAATTTTCCTTAATTAAAAATATTAAACACACACTAACATCAAACAAGAATTATTAAAATTATTAAAAGGCCTTTTAGACGGTCAGTTCAGTCTCAGTCCATGTTATCGCACCGATAACAGGAAAATGAACTAATGGTCAGGTTATTTGTCAGTCCATTTCGATTTCTGAAGTGATAACATGGACTGGGACAAAGACTGAACTGACTGTGTGAGAGGCCTTTTAATCTTTATGACAACCTTTCTGCGGGCGTTATTGAACTCCTCCGATTGGTGTTTTGTTTTACAATTGTCTGATATATTAGTCACAAAACGTAGTCAAATTTTGACATCCCCATACGAAATTTACGCAGCTGCTTTGAAACTATGTTGTCAATTATCCAGGCTTGCCAGCTTGGGATATAATCAAAAGTCAGATTATCAGCTCTGCTATCGCTGAGTAATCAGCAATTAGCTTCTGTGAGCACATCGTGAAAAAAATCAGCTCGTTTCTTGTCATCGCACTTATCAGCATCATCTATCATCGAGCTTATCAGCTCCTTAGTGCGCGGGACCTAAAACTGATTTTTAATTTTTTAATGCATTTTCACTTATGTATGTTCAACACTAACTGCATTATTTCAGCATTTTATGCACTGATATACTTGTGACGTCAACAGTTGAGAGTGGGTAATTTTCGAGAGAGTTACAGGCCAAACTGGCGCTACCTTGTATTATTTTATACTATGTAATGATGATGATTATATTTTAAAAAGGATACAATAGGCTTATAGTAACTGAAATAAGAAAGAAAACTATTTGATTGCTATAATATCATGAAAAAATGGCATCGATCGTCGTACTGAGTTTTCGATCCTTAGACATAGTCAAACTTCATGGTACAATAATACAAGGTACCGCCAATTTGACCTTCTACTCTCTCAAAAATTACTCACTCTCAATTGTTGACGTCATTAGCATATCAGTGTATAGAACGCAGAAATAATGCATTTAGTGTTGAACATAATTTGAAAATGCATTGAAAATTCTTCTTAATTCCATTACTTACTTTTTTTCTTACAATATAATACTTCCATTTCCAATTTCGTCAAAATTTCGATAAACTGACTATCCTCTTAACTCATTAACTGTGCCAATTCAAATTTTGTATATTTTTTCACCAAGGTGTTTTATCAGTCCTTCTCTTTTTAATTTGCTTGAAGATTGACGTGGCTATTACTGGAGGTAATCGCAAATCTCCGATGAGTATAACATCTAATAACATATTGCTGTAGGCTGCAAATGGGTGTATAATCTAAAGCGGGACGTAGAAGGCAAGGTAGAACGTTTCAATGCGCGTTTAGTTGCGAAGGGATGCTCGAAATGGAAATGGCGTTAACTACATCGAAACATTTGCACCTGTATATCGGCTGGAGAGCATGCGGTTGGTATTAGCGATGGCTGCTGAATTAAAACTGTTTCTACATCAGATGGACGTGTGTACAGCATACCTTAACAATGATCTTAACAATGATCTTAAGGATACTGTGTAGGGGTATGCAGATGACAGTCATTCAGGAAAAGTTCTATTACTTAAAATGGCCATATACGGGCTGAAGTAGTCAGGAAGGGAGTAGAACTTCAAGCTTGATGGTGTTTTACGCGGTATTGGTTTTAATCGTTAGACAACGAGCCATGTCTAAATAAACAACAGAAAGGAGGTAATCTAAAACTAATACTGGTTTATGTTGATGATCTCATTATAGCATGCAAGTCAAATCAAGACAGTTAATGTCGAAAGGTAGATTGCGACGGTATACCAATCAACAATTGGCGAGTTAATTTGGTTGGCGTTAACGACTAGGTCATGTATCTTGCATCTACAAGCAACCTGAAGCTGAACTACAAGGAGTGCGGGCAAGCATTGGTGGTTACGTCGACGCAAGTCATATACTGGTTATGTGTTTTTCTTAGCTGGTGGTCCTATTTCATGGAAGTCGGAGAAACAACAAAGTGTGGCACTCAGTAGCACTGAGGCTGAATACATAGCATTGTCGATTGCATGTTAGCCGATGTGTTAACTAAAAATTTGTGTAAGAATAAACACATCAAGTGTGTAAAGTTGTAGGGTGTTGAAAAATATGTTAAAACGTTACAATGTAACATGTATGATTGTTTGCTGTTTTAATATTTCTTTATTTCCTTTTGTCACTCGTTTGTATTCCTAAGACGTGGCACTTGTCCAGTTATCTACTATGACACCAGAATAATCCCGCAAGTAGACCAGGTCCGTTACCTCAGACTGATCCTGGACAAGCGTCTTACATGGCGAGCTTATATTAGAACCACCAACGCATGCTGTTATGCAAAACTGCGCAGGCTGTTGTTGCGTCCATCCAGCAAGTTGTCGCTCAACAATAAAAGGACAATATACAAACAAGTAATGGATCCTATTTAACGCTACGCGTTACAAATCTGGGGTACCGCTGCTGCCAGCAACATCCAAAGTGCCCAAGCCTATCAAAACAAGGCACTGCGTTGCATCGCTGGTGCTCAATGATTTGTGCGCAACACCATTCTGCACAGAGATCTCAAAATGCTTTCTGTGAGAGATGAAATCATAGAATGCTGTAACCTTTATCAGCAGAGGCTACAAAACCACCCAAACAGCGGCGGTACTAACCCTTGGGATTAGGCGAATCGTTTACAGAAGCTTCATCCTAATGACCTTCTAAACGCAAGGTTGCCACCTAGATATATGTACAGCGCGATATAATCGCCACACGTCACTATTCTAAATGACCACAACAATATTTAATGCTGTTTTGCGATAATATTATAAAAAATAATTTCAAAAGAAAAAAAAAATCTTTTGTGGGATTTATTAGTCGGTAATAAACTATCCTCGCAACATTGACAATATATGATTTTGTATATTTGACAATATGTTGTATTTTATATATAAGTAACAAAGATTAATGCGGTATTAGTAACAGAAAAAATAATAAAAAAATACCAGCAGTATAATAAAACGACTACATAGGCGATGGTTCTAAGCGAAGTTCCTTCATAAAATCTATGTATATACGACAAATAATTTCTTTTGTTATAAGCTGCATTTTATATTTTTTCTTTTCTTTTGTTATTTTCCTACTTTAAGTGTAGTATTATTACTTTTCAGTAAACAGTTATTTATCATGAATAAATAAATTTACTCAAATGGCATTGGAAGAATTTTTGCTCTTTCTTCATTGCATATCTATTGCAATAAAACAGTCTTTATCAATGAGCATTAGACTACCACATATCGCACATGTTTAACTAAAGTGTTACAACTCAAAAAAGAGCATTTCGAGATAAAGGCGTTAAAAATTCAATTTACATACAAATTGGCTAATTATCGAAGATATATTCTATCCTCACACGGAGAGTAAGTAAGTTTTTAACATGAAATATCACAAATTAAAACATGATATAATGAATCATTAACTCAAAAATTGTGGTGTCTGAGTTGTAACAGTTAAGTTAAACATGTGCGATATGCTTTATTTTAAAATAATGAAATAAATAAGAACAACATGTCAACAAACAATGTTCAGTGTTCAAATAACTGAAACGATTGACAACACTAAAGATGTGGACTGATCATGTAAAAACAAGTCTATTTCGCTTTCTGAAGCGATAACATAGAATTTAACTGAACTGACCGGCTTAAAGGCCTTTTACACATGCGTTTAGTTTTGCGATTTCGAAAGAATTATGTACGATATATCGATGATGAGTATTCGATATCTGATGGTTCGATTATATCAAATTGATTTACTATATTGTGGGTTAAATATCGATACTTATTATATATCGATACATATCGAGCATTTCTACTCTTTCGCTGGAGAGAATGAGAATAGTGTTCAGTAAATTTGAGTGCAGAATGTATACAAGCAGATTTTTAGTACATTTCTGTCGTAACAATCATGGTTCGCAAATAATTGTTATCATTTATTATCTAAGTGGAACGGTAAATGGAAAACCGAAAAAATTCAATTGTTTCGGTTTCTCACCGACCGTTCCACTTATTTTTCAATTGTTTCAGTTTCTGACTGACTGATACTGTTTTTTCCGGTATGTTGTCTACTGTTTCCATTAAGATAAAAAAGTATAAGTCCTAAAATAACAGTTAAAAAGTAACTTTTTGCTCAATCTCAGACAAAATAAATGCCAAAATTGGACCGAAAAAAAAGTTCCAAGCGAAATGGTATCTTTTTGTTCTTGTGTGACGTAAGTTAACTACAGGGGAGAATGGAAAACAATGCAGAAAGAAAAAATAAAAATGAATATACAGCACAACAAAATAAAACTATTTTGTTTTCCCAAAAAATATTTGATATTTGTAGTATAATACGAGTTCACTGGTCTGTGAGTATACTTAGTTTGCTGAGAGAGAGGGAATAGAAAACAAAGCAGATATAACCCAGCGAGCATTTTGTGAAACTTATAGTAATAATATGATTTTTAATATTTGGGGTAAATTTATTTAACAGATTGCGTGAACGACCCGAAAGAAATTGTCTTAATTAATTTAATATTTTTTCATTTCCTTTCCTTTATTACTTCCTTTGTTTAATTTAAATAATTTAATTTAAAAATTAATTCACAACAAATTCACAAGGTTGGCAGCACCAACGTTACTACTATTTCGACACTCTATCGTGTGTTCAATTTACAAAATATTCTTTAGCCTTAAAAAAACGTTATGGTATTCCAATGTGACGATGAGGGGAAGAGACCTTGATGGGGGATACATATTGGCTTGTTCGTTTGTAGCGTAGAGAATGAATGTGTTTGCATGAGTAAGAGAGAGATAAAAATTCTTTACTGGTGTGTGTTTTTACGAAGAGCATACGAACAAGTAAGAGCGCATCTACACAGAAAGATTTTTGGGCAGAATACAAGCCGAAGGCATGTGCTTGTTGGCAAGAAACTTGCGACGCTTACGGGGTAGTTTCGTCTGCTGTACCACAGGCGCTGTCGACGTTTTTAGCCGAACGATCGACGTTTCTGTTCGGTTTCGTCGTGTGTTTTGTATTTGTATGAAATTTGCTTGCCGAGTCGGTGCACAATAAGAACGAAGTTGAAAATATTTGTCTTTCATGAATCAGTCGTGTATGTCTAGCAGCGTACTTCGGTAAAAAATATTCGTTCAATGTCTTTCTGTGTGGATCAGCTCTAACCGAAAAACCGACCACCAGCCGAAGATAGTTTTCTCTCTCTCTCTTTCTCTCTTCGTGTGTGTCATCGTTGTTGTTGAGAGTGAGCATACAACAGAGCTCTCTTTCTGAATTTGCGTTTATCGTGAAGGGAAGTGCGGATCGCTGCTGTTGTTTGGTTTTGTGCACAACTTATCAACAACAACACACCAGCAATTACTACAGTTGCATTTTCGCTCTTCTCTTTAATCATATATTATTCTTTTTATATGAGTGTGCCCCACACGACGCAGTACTCGCATATTGATTTATACGCATGTTGCTGAGTCTTTGCTGTTATATGTCATATAAATCAATACATTATGTGACCCAATTCTTTAAATTTTTAATTATAATGTGCTATAATGAAATAAATGAATAATATTATAGAACACAACTCTAGTAATTATTTTAAAACTAAAAACGAAAACTTGAGTCCTAACATTATGTGCAGCAGTTTCACTTCAATAGTGTGCTTATATGGGTGAGACACATTACTTTTTTTTTGTATGGAGCAACTGGCACTTTAATTTCAACGAATTCTATTTTTAAAATAAATTCAACGTTTACTGAGTTGAACACAATGCGTGAGGGCCCTAATTGTTTATTGTAATTAACATACACACGAAAGACCTCTTGGATAACTTCTCTCATTGAAGCCTTTAGTGGTTGCCCCTTCCATAAAGAAACAAAAATAATTGGCATTGCTTGTTCAGAAAATTTTATAAGCAAAAACAGTTCACAAGGTTTTTTTCATCCATTTTACATTTGGTTTCTTCACAACCGGTTGCTTGACAACCTATTGGAAAAGTTGTCATTTATTTGCGAACTCTAGTAACAATGATAAAGTCTATTAAACATTTAGACTGGACAACTCGCTAAAATTTTTCCTTTTTAAAATTGTTGTTAATATTCCGAGAGAGATTCAACAATTTTGAGAGTGGACATAATTTTGTGAGCGAGTTGTCCAGTCTATTTGTTTAATAGTTGCTGCCAACGATTCGTGCCCATCAGTCATAGCATTTTAAAGGAAGAAAAATCGCATCACTGTCTAGAGCTCCTAATTAAAAGATTAACTTATATTGGCAAATTTACTAATAATATTTTCAATATACTCGGATTTGTGTTCAATTCTTATACTTTCAGGCATTTGGTGTAACAGAGAAGAGCGCAATTGAGTTGGCAGCAGGTAAAATAAATTGTAGCTTGGGAAATGGTTGCCACTCCTTCCATTACGCAAATCATATTTACTTATTAGAATAATAGGAGGAATAACTTATGTTGCAATAGAACTTGTCGCAACTAGTAAAGATCACTTCATACAGTACTATTTTGTTATAAAAATACCAAAATATCGCAGTAAAGAGCATCGTTAATGGAAATATCTTCTTTCGTCGGTGAACAACTGTCATTGTCATATGTACCACAACATTGAATATATTTATTAACAACGAACATCAGTAAAAAATCATTGTAAAATGGGCCGACGTGGAATAAAACGTTCGAATACCAGCAGCTCGACCACAAGGTCTTACGATAGTGGAAGTGGTAAGCTTTGCTTATGATTTTTGTAAAATCAAATCATAGTACGTATATATTGTTTTGTTCAAATTACACTGTGCCAAAAAAAAAAAAAACATTTTAACATTAATGAAAACAACTTTTATCATTGAAAATGATTAAGGGATCCTATTCCTGGGCAGATAGTATCGCTACACTACCGTAATTGTTTTTACGTGAAAACGTTTTTCATGAACCATTATTATTACATAGTGTAAAGCAAAGTCGAAATTCAAAATTGTTTGGATACGGAGAACTTCTAAACCACAGAACGATGGTTTTCCTGTGAACCTTAATATGATATTTCAGTAATGTATTGTTAATGAATATTAACTTTATTAGTTACTTTTATTATTTAAATTTGTTACATTTAACACTGGTAATGTTGGGAGAAGTAAGATATGTAGAGTTTGCATGTCAATTGCATGTCGCGCTCGTAGGTTAGATTTAGACAGGTCCCGGTCAGACTTTAATATAAAAACTCCGATTTTCCCACTTTTCCAGTGAATTTTTTAAAAATTGCCTTTCATATTCTTCTCATTGGCCTATAGTCAACACAACAAAAGAAAAATCAGCCAAATAGGGTAAGCCTTTCTCAACCGACACGCTTAGAAACAATGATTTTTCATGTTATTATTCAGATTTTAATACCAAAAGTCGAAATTTCCCACTTTCCCAATGGATTTTCCAAAAATATCATTCATATTTTTCTCAGTGACAGAGAACACAACAAATGAACGATCAACCAAATAGGGCAAGCAATTGTCAACCAATACGTTTATTAATTTATTTTTGACAAAATACTGTCAACAAATGAGTACATTAAAAATAATTAAAACCAGAAAGAAGGCTATCATTGGCTATGCCAAAGATGTAATACTCTTCACGCTCCTCCGGGTTACAACCCACCTTCCTTTCTTGGCATCACATCAGTTTGAGTGGCAATTTTATTGTACATCTATTCTTTAAATTAGCAAACCGCCCCGCTTTGCACGGGTGCAATTTAATAAATATCGCTTTGGTATTGATAGCATGAAATTTTATTTATTAATTTTTAAACAAATTTTTGTTTACAATATGACTTTGTATACAATTTCTACAGCTTTTTTGTCATTACACAATACGAACTGAATTGACGCGTGAAAGAGCTACATATCACTGTAACACTGAATGCTCAGGTATAATCCCACAACGTTGAATGTTTGACCTTGTGATTTGATAATTGTCATTGAAAATGACAATTTTATAGGAAATTGCAATTTTCTAAATTGGAAAGGTAGATCCGTTAGTATTAATGGAATCCGGGGAATTAAAACGACTTCACCAGTTCCACATCCGGTCAGTATTGTACACTCTATTATGTAGTTTTTTTTTAATGATTTTATCTGTAAACGTGTACCATTGCACAATTTTGGTGGATTAAGGTTCCGTAATAAAATAGGGACACCCTACTTTTAAAACTAATTTATGTGGGCGCAAACCAGAAGGTTGTAGAGAATGAAATTCTGTTGGGAAATGAACAGCCTCTTCCAGATCAATAGCATTATCTACAGAGTAGTATGTTTGAGTCAGTCCATTGATCTTTGACAGAATAAAATGATTTACTTTACCTATTTGATCGTTGGTAGGGACATGTTTTCCTTATATTGCAAGTAAACAAATGTTTTCTTTACCTTATAGTATGGCTTAAATGATAATAATAATTACTTTAATTTAATTCTAAAATCACATTTGAAGAAACTTTGCTGTGTAAGGAATGAAAAGCTGCAATATTGTAGTAGCAGTAAATGCTTTTTCCATAAATTATAACACTATTACAACTACATTAATTTTATAAGCGAACAAAACGGGACTCGTCCGCCAAGCCAACCTGTGAAATTATCAAAATACAGTATTGGTAAATGAGAAAAGAACTACATTTTGAATTGTTTTGTGAACCAAAAAGAGCTGTTTGATGTTGTAGTGAATTACAAATACCTGTTTTGGTCAAACTTAGAGTTGCTGTCTTTAGTGAATGACAAATATGGATAATTAATAATAATAATCATAATTACTTTCATTATTGAATCAATTATTTATGTACATGCAAACTTTTCTAAGGAAATTCTTTTATTTAACAGTGAAAACCGTATCAAAATACGTTGCGTGGTTTAGAAGTAATCAATATTCTAACTTCTTGAAATTTCGACTTTGCTTTATACTATGTAAAGAAGTTTGCCATTTAATTTGGGTTTGTATGGGAGGTAGCACTCCTGGTAACCCTAGGATCATGAAATTTATATGGTTAATGAATATAGATCAGAAACTTATAGAGTCCAAATTTCAGTTCGATACGTTAAAAAACATAAAACTTTTTCTAACAAGACATTAATTTAAAGGGGGTTTGTATGGGAGGTACCCCACCTGGTAGCCCTAGGATCATGAAATTTACACAATGGATGGCCATAGATTACAAACTTATCGTGTCCAAATAAAAAACAAAAAACTTTTTCTAACAAGACCATTAATTTAAAGGGGTTTTTGTATGGGAGGTACCCCACCTAGTAGCCCTAGGATCATGATATTTACATGATTGATGGCCATAGATTACAATTTTATAGTCTCCAAATATCTGTTCCATATGTTAAAAAACAAAAAACTTTAAATAAGAACATTAATTTAAAGGGGGGTTTGTATGGGAGGTAACCCCCCTAGTGGTCCGATTCAGCTGACTCCGACAAATGTGCTGCGTATGGTAAAAAGAAACCTATGTGCATAATTTCAGCTCTCTAGCTAAAAAACTGAGGGGCTAGTTTGCTTACATACAGACGGACATGGCTAAATCAGCTCGTCTCATCGAGCTGATCACAAATATATATACTTTATGTGGTCTGTGATGTCTCCTTCTGTGTGTTACAAACTTCATGACAAACTTAGCACTCCCTTGTGCTAAATAGCTAGCTATGCCCCTACTCCATGTGTGGTCCGAGACAGACATTAGACACCCCATCCAAAATTGTGTGTCCAGATTCAGTCACGGTGCGTGGATAGTCGTAGGTGTTGCAAGACTACAGCGTTGATAGCGGTGGGCGAATTTTAAGGAGAAAGGATGTGGTAAATTTTGTTAGAATTATCACATAATACACGAAATGGTTCGTGTGAGGCAAAGTTAGTTGTGCACCTACGGACGTTGACGGGAGTCATAACGGGGCACTGCACCATCGGGCTGATGGCCCACAGGATGCAAGTTCCACACCATGACTTCTGTCGTAGCTGCGAGGACGAGGAGGAGCCAGAGAACATCCAACACCTCCTCTGTGATTGCCATGCTCTTCTCAGTAATCGAACCCGGTTTCTCTTGAAGCTGTTCATCGAAGAGTTGGGTAGTTTGGCAAAATGTCCTTTGGGGAACCTGGCTCTATTCGTGGACTCCTCATGTTACTTTTGGAGATAGAGAGAGATAGCTAGACCGACCTTGGACTGTTGTGTGATTACCCCTAACCTCCCCTTCCCTTTCCCCTTTTTAACAGGCATCACAATAGGCCATAAAGGCTTCTGGGTGAACTCGCGAATAATTGCGAGCAGCCTGCATAACCTAACCTAGAGCAAGAGGAACAAAATTCCTAGTAGTACAACTAGGGACACAGAAACTAAGTTGACTCAAAATCCCCAGCGAATCAACAATACCAGTAATAAGTTTATGATAAGAGCTTATTCTTAAAGAAATTCGGTGATTACTCAACGAAGAAAGATCTATAAGATGAGGCCTGCTTGAGTAGGAAGGCAAACGTACACTAGGGTTCCAATTTAAGCCCCGAAGTGCAAAAAGTAGGAATTGCTTCTGCACCGACTCAATACGGTCTTGATGTATTTTGTGTTGAGGGCTCCAGACGCACGAACAGTACTCGAGTACTGGGCGGACTAGAGAGATAAAAAGAATCTTTGTAATGTAGGGATCGTTTCATTCTTGAGGCCATCTTTTAATAAAACCAAAAACACTTTTAGCTTTATTAACAGTTGAAGAAATGTGATGGCTCAGTTTAGGTTCAAAAATGACTCCGAGGTCAGTGAAGGTAGAGATACGCACTAATGAATTGTTGTCGATCGTGTAAGAAGGAAGACGAGACTTCAGGCAATGAAAAGTCATAAACATGAATTTTGCGCAGCTAAGCTGTAGAAGATTGCATGACCACCATTAATGCAGTGATGTTAGATCATCTTGCTATCTGACTTGCGAAAAGATATCATCAAATGAAAGGCATAGTTTGACATCATCAGCATACATCAGATCACGAGAGTAATTCAAGCATGAAGGAAGATCATTTATAAAAAGGATAAACAGTAATGGGCCAAGATGACTTCCTTGAGGATCACCAGAAGTGACATCAACCGGACAAGAAAGAGTGGATTTAAATAACACTCGCTGAACTCTTTTTCTTAAATATGAACGAATCTAACAAAGAAGATCTTGCGGGAAACCTAAAACGTCCAGCTTAAGTAAAATCAAATCTTGATTAACGGAATCAAATGCTTTGCTGAATTCAGTATAAATCACAACAGTTTGACATTTTTCGTTAAAGCTAAGATTAACTTAAGATGTAAATTCAAGCAAGTTAGTAGTTGGTGATCTATTCTTCATAAAACCGTGTTGACACGGAGAAATAATAGACTTGCACTAGTGATAAAGGGTTGAAGTGAACATTTTTCCAAACAACTTTGGGATTGCAGAAGGTTTGACAATACGTCTATAATAAGATATGCCAGCTTTGTTACCTTTTTTATGTAACGGAACAATAAAGGATTTCTTTCAGATAGCAGGAAAAGATGCGCCAACATATGGTTTAGAGGAATAAGTGGATTAAAAGAATTTTGCGCACAGGTCTGCAATACCTAAATCACTATGGGCTTGTTCGTCAACTAGATACATGGATGAGGGAAATAAAGAAGACTTGCGCTTTGAGTTAACAAAGTTAAAAAACAGCTTAGGATTACGCCAAAATTGCAACCTACAACGTGAGGGATAGTTCTTATAACAAAGGTTATTTAATGAAAGAAAATTAGCCTGGGCTACACAAAAGTTATGTTTTTCAGGTTTGAAAACCTTCTTGTAAACCAAGGTGGAATCTCCAATATACGTGACATTGGCAACGAAAATATTGTATACCGTTGCCTTAAAAAAATCAATAGCAGTAGTCATATCACTACAATTGACTAAAGAAGACCAATCAGTTCCAAGAGAGATTGCATTTACTAGTGCAAAGTTAACTTTGCGAAAACAAAACCGACGTTTGCATCTAGATGTGGAGGCTGAAGCTGGACAGGTTACAGAAAGCAAAATTTCTAATGTTGGATGGTAAGTATTCTCAGGAAAACATAATGGTTGGGATCTTGACACAGAAATTCCAGTGAAATCATTACTGAACACAAGATCAAGTGATCTATTCAAAAAATTGACTATAGAGTTCATTTGAAACAAGGAGAGGTCAATCATGGTGCCCAAGAAATCATGATGTACTGAAGGAACTAGATAGCTCGATGTACTGGAAAAGGACCATGAAATGAGTGGGAGGTTGAAATCGCCTAGAGCGATAAAAGAATCACGGTCACGAAAAATTAATGATTCAATAGTACTGGCATAATTTAAAAAAATTTCCGAAATGGAATTAGGCGGAATAAAGGAACATGATATAAAAATAGATGCATGAGGTAAGACTAACTTCACACAGATAAACTTAATGTTGGTTGGAAAGTCCAGATCAAGAAGTTCCGATCGTAAGTGTGAAGTTACAGCGATGAGCACACCACCACCACGGCGAATATGACGATCTGTTCTATATGTAACGAAATTTAAACAAAACATTTCAATACTAACTAGTGAAGATGAACTAGTGGAGGGCACATTAACAGATGGCCGATGATTTTTACGCCGAGGTTAAATTCATGAACAATGCCGTGCTCAGGCCAAAATTTTGCATCACAAACAATAGGAAAAATGCTGTCAGGAACATTTATTTTGAAAGAAGCAATATCATGTGGATTGGAAAAATTCGATTTTCGAATAGATGCCTTAACCTTTACTTTGGCTGCTTTATAAGAAACAACATCATCACAGGATGTGTTAGCTGACAACCTAGAAATGAAGACATGTCTCCGTGGAGCAACAACAGTGAGGACAGGAGGGGATTTGGAAACTACAGGTGGAATGACGCATGTTAAATTGGGTGTTGGCATAGCAACAGGTGAAGTGTTGTGTACCGGTGGAGGCACTGAGAGGGATGTGGCTGAGGACAAATATAATTGATTTGAAGAATGAAGTGGAAATTCAAGAAATGAGGTATAGAAAGAGGTATGGAAGAAGGCATGGAAGATGGATCTGAGAGTGTATCACTATTGGGGATTGGACAATGTGAAAGGGAAAGCAAAGGAAGATCGAAACCATAATTCCCAAGAAGATCAGCTGAATTATCAAAAGAAGAAGATAATTGGGAAAAAAGATTTTTAAGCATTAAGATCTGGGTCTGTATCCGCCGGACAAGACCATCTGGCACCACCACAGGCAGACGTATTTCCATATAGCCTGTCATGGTCCCTTGCGGTCAAGCCAGCAAATTTTAAATGGGCAATATTATTGCACATCCAACATGTGACTGCATGATTTTTTTCCGTATCAAAATAGTCCTTAATAGCACATGAACCATTGCAGCAGTGCATGATTGAAAAAAATTTGAAATAGTAATAAATAGGAAAAACAAAAAAAAAATCGTAAAATTCCCACTGGGACATAAAAGTGAAAAAGGCGTTGTAATTCCTATTGGGATTTATACTCAAAGAAAAAAAAATAACGGACAACGTTATGAACAAACAAACAAACAAGTAAATGGGTGATGCAGTTTATGAAAAGCTAAACAACAAAAAAACGTGGAGGGCAACAAAATGCGAGAGGGATATGCTAATTATGCAAAACAATGCAGTTGCACTTGACAAGATGCTTAAGAGCAACGAAAAAAGAAATCAAAAGAAGAACAAAAATACAAAAACAAAACACAAGCACCAATTCAAAATTATAACTAATTTGCAAAATACTCTTTTTTGCACAACTAAATAAGCAAAACACGATCAAATAAATATTACCTGATATAAAGTATTATGATTCAAAAATTAAAAACAATAAACGATTGAAAAAGTAAAAAAAAAAAACAAATAATATCACAGAGTAAAAAAAAGCACGTCACGCTCACAAGAGGGTTCAAAGTTTTTAGAAGGGAGGAATTTTAATATAAAAAGTCAAAGTTTTCCACTTTCCCGGTGGGTTTTCCAAAAATATCATTCATATTCTTGTAATTGACCTATAACGAACAAAACAAAAACAACCAAATAGGGCAAGCCATTCTCAAGCAATACGCTTACAAAAGAAAAGATAATTTTAAAATCCTCAAACCTGTACAGGTACCACCTGTAGCCGCCATGCCCAAATAGAAATGGGTTAAATGGTAGTTGGATTCCCCGCTCTTCCTGCTCAATCATTTTACAATGTCTGGTATGAGCCTGAAAATCCATCTACCATTCACAACGTTCTGCCATCTTTCTTGCCAAAGCAATGTTGAGGCTTGCCGCTCCCGCCTTCTTGCGTGATGATGCGTATCATAGAGTCTGAGCATTTCATCAGCCAAAATGTCCATTGGGATCATCTCCGCTAGTACCAATGCTGCATCATGTGAGATACTTCGAAAACCCGATACCGTTCTCAGCGCTGCTAACCTGTAAGTGGTTGAAAAAATTTTCGGGCTTCCGATGTTTGGAAGCATCCAGGATAAGGAATTCTGGACCCTTGGGGCTTTATCCTTCACGTATACCAGGCGCTCTTTACACGATAGCCTGCTATCCAGGCATTACACCTAGGTACTTCATAGCCTCATAGCAGATAAGGTGTATGTGTGGGTATGTGAACGGGCAAGCATCATGTGCCTATGATGATGTGCAAGGGGAGGAAGAAAGAAGAATGAAATTGTTAAAGCAAACATATTGTATGTACCAAACATCAAAAAATCCACAGAGCGACAAAAAAAAATGTATAGGATTAATGAAAACAACATTTTTGAAAATATCTTTAGGTGCATTGAGCGATGTTAGGTATAGGATAAAACTATGAATTCGTTCCATCCATTGCCATTCATGCTGAAATCAATCAAGAGCGATATCAATAAATTTGGTTTGAGGCATAAATATCAAAATGAATTAGACTCACACGATCAATCATGCTTGAATCAAGCCAAATTTATCGATATCGTTCTTGATTGATTAAAGCACGATTGGACATGTGTGGGCCCTATTAGGAATTGCTTCTGCACCGACTCAATACGGTCTTGATGTATTTTGTGTTGAGGGCTCCAGACGCACGAACAGTACTCGAGTACTGGGCGGACTAGAGAGATAAAAAGAATCTTTGTAATGTAGGGATCGTTTCATTCTTGAGGCCATCTTTTAATAAAACCAAAAACACTTTTAGCTTTATTAACAGTTGAAGAAATGTGATGGCTCAGTTTAGGTTCAAAAATGACTCCGAGGTCAGTGAAGGTAGAGATACGCACTAATGAATTGTTGTCGATCGTGTAAGAAGGAAGATGAGACTTCAGGCAATGAAAAGTCATAAACATGAATTTTGCGCAGCTAAGCTGTAGAAGATTGCATGACCACCATTAATGCAGTGATGTTAGATCATCTTGCTATCTGACTTGCGAAAAGATATCATCAAATGAAAGGCATAGTTTGACATCATCAGCATACATCAGATCACGAGAGTAATTCAAGCATGAAGGAAGATCATTTATAAAAAGGATAAACAGTAATGGGCCAAGATGACTTCCTTGAGGATCACCAGAAGTGACATCAACCGGACAAGAAAGAGTGGATTTAAATAACACTCGCTGAACTCTTTTTCTTAAATATGAACGAATCTAACAAAGAAGATCTTGCGGGAAACCTAAAACGTCCAGCTTAAGTAAAATCAAATCTTGATTAACGGAATCAAATGCTTTGCTGAATTCAGTATAAATCACAACAGTTTGACATTTTTCGTTAAAGCTAAGATTAACTTAAGATGTAAATTCAAGCAAGTTAGTAGTTGGTGATCTATTCTTCATAAAACCGTGTTGACACGGAGAAATAATAGACTTGCACTATTGATAAAGGGTTGAAGTGAACATTTTTCCAAACAACTTTGGGATTGCAGAAGGTTTGACAATACGTCTATTATAAGATATGCCAGCTTTGTTACCTTTTTTATGTAACGGAACAATAAAGGATTTCTTTCAGATAGCAGGAAAAGATGCGCCAACATATGGTTTAGAGGAATAAGTGGATTAAAAGAATTTTGCGCACAGGTCTGCAATACCTAAATCACTATGGGCTTGTTCGTCAACTAGATACATGGATGAGGGAAATAAAGAAGACTTGCGCTTTGAGTTAACAAAGTTATAAAACAGCTTAGGATTACGCCAAAATTGCAACCTACAACGTGAGAGATAGTTCTTATAACAAAGGTTATTTAATGAAAGAAAATTAGCCTGGGCTACACAAAAGTTATGTTTTTCAGGTTTGAAAACCTTCTTGTAAACCAAGGTGGAATCTCCAATATACGTGACATTGGCAACGAAACTATTGTATACCGTTGCCTTAAAAAAATCAATAGCAGTAGTCATATCACTACAATTGACTAAAGAAGACCAATCAGTTCCAAGAGAGATTGCATTTACTAGTGCAAAGTTAACTTTGCGAAAACAAAACCGACGTTTGCATCTAGATGTGGAGGCTGAAGCTGGACAGGTTACAGAAAGCAAAATTTCTAATGTTGGATGGTAAGTATTCTCAGGAAAACATAATGGTTGGGATCTTGACACAGAAATTCCAGTGAAATCATTACTGAACACAAGATCAAGTGATCTATTCAAAAAATTGACTATAGAGTTCATTTGAAACAAGGAGAGGTCAATCATGGTGCCCAAGAAATCATGATGTACTGAAGGAACTAGATAGCTCGATGTACTGGAAAAGGACCATGAAATGAGTGGGAGGTTGAAATCGCCTAGAGCGATAAAAGAATCACGGTCACGAAAAATTAATGATTCAATAGTACTGGCATAATTTAAAAAAATTTCCGAAATGGAATTAGGCGGAATATAGGAACATGATATAAAAATAGATGCATGAGGTAAGACTAACTTCACACAGATAAACTTAATGTTGGTTGGAAAGTCCAGATCAACAAGTTCCGATCGTAAGTGTGAAGTTACAGCGATGAGCACACCACCACCACGGCGAATATGACGATCTGTTCTATATGTAACGAAATTTAAACAAAAAATTTCAATACTAACTAGTGAAGATGAACTAGTGGAGGGCACATTAACAGATGGCCGATGATTTTTACGCCGAGGTTAAATTCATGAACAATGCCGTGCTCAGGCCAAAATTTTGTATCACAAACAATAGGAAAAATGCTGTCAGGAACATTTATTTTGAAAGAAGCAATATCATGTGGATTGGAAAAATTCGATTTTTGAATAGATGCCTTAACCGTTACTTTGGCTGCTTTATAAGAAACAACATCATCACAGGATGTGTTAGCTGACAACCTAGAAATGAAGACATGTCTCCGTGGAGCAATAACAGTGAGGACAGGAGGGGATTTGGAAACTACAGGTGGAATGACGCATGTTAAATTGGGTGTTGGCATAGCAACAGGTGAAGTGTTGTGTACCGGTGGAGGCACTGAGAGGGATGTGGCTGAGGACAAATATAATTGATTTGAAGAATGAAGTGGAAATTCAAGAAATGAGGTATAGAAAGAGGTATGGAAGAAGGCATGGAAGATGGATCTGAGAGTGTATCACTATTGGGGATTGGACAATGTGAAAGGGAAAGCAAAGGAAGATCGAGACCATAATTCCCAAGAAGATCAGCTGAATTATCAAAAGCAGAAGAAAATTGAGAAGAAAGATTTTTAAGCATTAAGAACTGGTTCTGTAACCGCCGGACAAGACCATCTAGTACTACCACAGGCAGACTTATTTCCATATAGCCTGTCATGGTCCCTTGCGGTCAAGCCAGCACATTTTAAATCAATCAAAGAAAAAAGAAATCAAAAGAAGAGAAAAAATACAAACACAAAACACAAGCACCAAATCAAATTTATAACTTATTTGCAAAATACATTTTTGTGCACAACTAAATAAGCAAAACACGATCAAATAAATATTACCTGATATAACGTATTATGAGTCAAAAATTAATTCAATAAAATATTGAAAAAAAGTATAAAAAAAAAAACTAATAATATCACAGAGTACAAAAAGCAAGTCCCGCTCACAAGAGAGTTCAAAGTCTTTAGAAAGAAGGAATTTTAATATGAAAAATCAAAATTTCCCACTTTCCGGTGGGTTTTCCAAAAATATCATTCATATTCTTGTAATTGACCTATAACGAAGGCCAAGCCATTCTCAAGCAATACGCTTACAAAAGAAAAGATTATTGTCAAATTTAGTCACCTTTTTGAACGTTCTCCGATTCGGCACACAGTGGATACCTTGGTGTGTTGTCGTGTTCAAACCTGTACAGGTACCACCTGTAGCCGCCATGCCCAGACAAAACCTGTGTTAATGGTAGTTGGATTCCCTGCTGCTCCGGCTCAATCATTTTGCAATGTCTGGTATGAGCCTGAAAATCCATCTACCATTCACAACGTTCTGCCATCTCTGCTGCCAAAGCAATGTTGAGGCTTGCCGCTCCCGCCTTCTTGCGTGATGATACGTATCATAGAGTCTCCATATTTCATCAACCAATATGGCTATTGGGATCATCTCCGCTAGTACCAATGCTGCATCATCTGAGATACTTCGAAAACCCGATACCGTTCTCAGCGCTGCTAACCTGTAGGTGGTCGAAAAGATTTTCTGGCTTCCGATGTTTGGAAGCATCCAGGATAAGGAATTCTAGACCCTTGCAGCTTTATCCTTCACGTATACCAGGCGCTCATTCCACGATAGCCTGCTATCCAGGCATTACACCTAGGTACTTCATAGCCTCATAGCAGATAAGGTTTTTTTTTTTTTTTTTTTTTTTGGATTCGCCATGGAGGTGTAAATCTTCTAAAGATGCTAGCAGACCGACCTACTAGCATGCACGATTCACCGGACAAACAGTCTCATGTGATGCCTACGTACTAAAACCACCCCCGGCCTACGCTGGCTCTTTTTTCAACCCTGGCGGGACTGCCAATAGAGGCATTACTTCGCCAGGGAGAGCTAGGTTAGACCACTATTCTATTTATTTCTTCATCTCTGCGGACCTGTTGCATTATAGCAACGATTATGCTGCAAGCTTTGTCCCAGGAGTCTTCATCCTTTAGCATAAAGTTAATCACGCCATTTGGTGTAAGGCTCTCACCTACCTCTGACGTGATTAACTCTCTAAGATGCACAAATCGGGTACACTCCATGAGAACATGGCGAGCATTTTCCGGCTGGTTTTTGCAGTACAGGCAATGCGGGTCATCTGCATGTTTGAATCTGTGCAGGTACTCCCGAAAACAGCCATGCCCTGTGAGGAACTGCGTGAGGTGGTAATTCAGAGTTCCATGTTTTCGGGCCACCCAGACTCTGATGTTGGGTATTAATTCAAACGTCCAACGACCCTTGGTTGAGCTTTGCCAACGCTCCTGCCAGGAGGCAGTTAGTGTGTCACTCTGATCATGTGTGGCAGACTCTGCCCGTCTCGAAGCATATATCGCCGCCAACTCATTAATGTCCATGTCCACCGGTTTACAGTTTGCAATGACGCTTATTGCGTCATCTGAAACCGTTCGGAACGTGCAACATACCCTTATCGAGTTTAGTCGATACACGGAAGCAGCTCCTTTAATGTATGATTTATGTTTGGTTGCACAGGACCACACTGGTGCAGCGTATCGGATGATCGATTTGCTGACTGCCGCAAGCAGCTCACGCACTGGTTGTCTGGGCCCTCCAACGTTCGGCATAAGCCTTGCTAGGGCTGCGTAGGTCTTTGACGCTTTCTCGCTTGAGAATTTGAGGTGATCCCTGAAGTTGAGACGACAATCCAGTAGGACCCCTAAGTACCTAATGAAAGGTGCGGACGTTATGTCTTGTGCCCCGACTCGTATGCTTAGGGTTTCAAGTTTCTTCCTGCTGCTGATTAAAGCTAGCTCAGTTTTATGGTCCGCTAACTCTAGACCAGTCTGCCAGAGCCAATTTTTGATATTTACCACGGATGAGTTGCATTTCTCCTGGAGTTCCGGGAGCGTCTTTGCCACTGCGACTACTGCAATGTCATCTGCGTAGCCAATTATCTCTACTTCATCTGGTAGAGACACGCTAAACACTCCGTCGTACATCGCATTCCATAAAATTGGACTGAGCACAGATCCCTGCGGTACACCAGCAGTAGTGTTGTATCTTTGTGGGCCTATTTCAGTGTCATAAAGAAGCGTTCGATTGCTCAAGTATGACATCACCATTCTAAGAAGGTACTTTGGTACACGGAGATTCTCCAAGGAGCGTACTATATTGTACCATCTTGCCGAGTTGAACGCATTTTTAATATCCAGGGTAACTACAGCGCAATACTGTTTTGTGCCCCAGAGCCATCGTTCACCAGCGATTGCATTCAGAGCGATATCACGGACTCTGCTTACTGCATCGATGGTACTCCTGTCCTTCCTGAAACCATACTGGTTTTTGTGTAGTCCATTCGGACCCTCTGTGACCAATTCGAGGCGCCGACATATGATACGCTCCAGTATCTTACCCATTGTGTCCAGCATACACAACGGCCTATATGATGATGGCTGATCCGGCGGCTTGTTACCTTTCGGTATCAGCACCAATCTCTGCCGCTTCCAGCAAGAGGGAAAAATACCCTCTTCCAGACATGTATTCAACACTCTAAGGAAGACGTCTGTATTCCTCTGTATTGCGTGTTTTAGGACACTGTTGGGGATTCCATCCAAGCCAGGGGTCTTCTTGCTGTCTGTTTTTTTGGAGGCGTCCAGAAGCTCATCTGCCGTAATTGTGGGAATGGGCTCCAAGACAGCTTCCCTTGTCCAATGTGTGCGCTCATGTTGCGGGAAGAGGTTTCGCACAATATCTAACATAGCCGCTGCACCGATCGGCGCTGGGCCGGCGACTCCTCCCAGGCGTCGTTTGACAAGTTTGTAAGCTCCTCCCCAAGGGTTGTTGTTGAGGTCTTCACATAGGTCCCGAAAGTGTATGCTTTTACTCCTTTGGATGGATTTCCGCAACTCAGCACGTTTCGCCTTGTATTCGGCCTGCCGACGTACAAAATTTTCTGATCCCCTTGCTCTTTGTGCTTGCCTTCTACATCTGATGCACTCCCTTCTTAGCTGCGCTATCTCAGCATTCCACCAATAATTTGGTGTATGCCGATTATTTCTTCCTTTTCTGGGCATTGAGGCATCGCATGCATCAGTAACAGCTTTCATTAGGCCCTTAACTTGTTGCTGTGCAGATCCCTGCAAGTTAACTCCTTCCAGCATGTAGTCTAGCATGGATATGTCTAGCATGCCTACTTTCCATCCGTTCTTTTGAGCTTTCGCGCTTGGTCTAATAGCAGATAAGGTGTATGTGTGGGTATGTGAACGGGCAAACATCATGTGCCTATGATGATGTGCAAGGGGAGAAAGAGAGAAGAATGAAATTGTCAAAGCAGACATATTGTAAGTTAAGGAGTATGTGTGAGTGTGTGTGGGCATTTTCAATGATAGCGTCGTTTACGAATTTCATAAAGACTGTGTATTTTTTTTAATTTAATTGAACTTGCTGATCACGAAAATGTTATCGGTTTTCTGTAGCACGCAACATTTTAAAGTTAAATGAAAGTACCGAAATTCAAAAAATCCACTGAGCGACAAAAAAAAATGTATAGGATTAATGAAAACAACTTTTTTGAAAATATCTTTAGGTGCATTGAGCGATGTTTGGTGCAGGGTAAAACTATGAATTCATTCCATCCATTGTCATTCATGCTAAATTCAATCAAGAATGATATCGATAAATTTGGTTTGAGGCAAAAATATCAAAATGAATTAGACTTTGCTCAATCCCCGCTTCAATCACTCAATCACCATCTCACACGGTCAATCATTCTTGAATCAAGCCAAATTTATCGATATCTTTCTTGATGGATTAAAGCAAGTTTGAACATGTGTGGGCGCTATTACCGCTAGCCTTGACCATTATTTTACAAGCAATTCGGCTCTCTGTCGAGAAGAGACGAAAACGCCTGAAGAAGTAACGAGTTGCTTGAATCGGCACTGAATAGGCAATTCTGCCAACGTTTTCGTTTTCTTCTTTCACGTAATTCGTTATTTGTTCATTTCGTTTGGCTTGCGTAGAGTGATGATGCATGCGAATGCAACAGAATTGAAAAATGTAGAGCGGAATGTAGAGAAATTTGTCAGAAACAGAAAGAAGAATCGACAATGAAGCAGATATGAAAACGAATATCAAATAACAGCAATCATGCAGAATTGCTCTCGTCAAAGCAAGACGATGTTAGTGTATGTGGCTGGTATATTACAATTACAAACACATTTTCTCTCCCACACAAATCGATCTCACAATACACATTTGCTCATCTCGACAGCATTTTTCGACAACAATTTCAAAAAATTTGTGTGCAATTGCCTCTTCGTTAAGAAACTGAACCAACAAACCAATATGATTATTGTGTAGACAATATTTTGCCTCGCCCTTTTTCATCAAATCATCTGCTCATTTGCTACGTTCACATTATAATGTAAAAAATACTTACCTATTGTGAATGTAGCATTTACTCTCATTCTCTCTAATTTCTACTACAATATTTCAATGCCTCTCTCGCTCGAGATCTCGCTTGCGCTTGCTATTTATCGATCTGCTTTGTGAGAATTGCACGAATGTCGATTTTAAAATGAATTTAAATAAAAGATTTATCAATATAAATTTAATATAATATATAAAAATCTCGTGTCACGGTGTTAGTGTATAAACTCCTCCGAAACTTCTCGACAGATTTTTGTGACATTTTTTTTATATATTTGGTAGAAATGAGAATAGGTCGTAAGGTATTTTTCAATCTCCTTCTCCCACCCACCATTTTTTAATCTCGATTTTTGTATTTTCGTATGAACAATATCCAAATGATTAAAGACGAATGTTAGTATTAATACACAATTGATTCGTCTGAAATTATTATTTCATATTAGTTTTAAACGTGGTGTCATTTTGAAATTTCATTCAGCATTTTTGATGTATCACAACGAAGTGCGTGTGATTATATTAATTTACAAGAAACTTAAACGTGTTATGTGACTGTGACACGTTGGTAATAAAATACTAAAGGACGAAACACCTTATCGGCATACCGTTTTTCATCAGCTAGTACAACAATTTGTTCTACTTGTCTGTGTTAAAGTGAACAACAGTCCAACAAGATAACGAAAATGAGTGTGTCAGTATTGTGATCTCACTCTCTCAGCATAAAGTTCCGTTACTGTTGAGTGCACATAGTAGAAGCCGAATTGCTTGCGTTGCGAGCATTGACGTCAGCAAGGCGTCGAAGAATTGGATAAAGGAAAAAACAAAAAAAAAAAATTTGTAACTGTTAAAAATCGAGATCATTTACAATGTTGTTGTTGTTTTGTTTTTCTATTCTCTTTTTGATTGAATTACAATGTTGTTGCTGTTTTGTTTTTCTATTCTCTTTTTGATTTGGTTGCTGTTGTCTGATACGAATATGTTTTTTTTTAAATTTATAATGTATTCATCATCAGAAGACGATCGCAGTTATCTTTGCCGCAATAGGGAAAAAACTAACATGTTATACATATGTCATATTCACTGTTATATAAGTATGTAACTTTCAATAAAATATAATACATTACTACCATCCTGATTCAATTCCTTGCTTATTTGTGTCCAATTTTGATCCACGATTAGACGCTTGTAATAGTATCTATTTTCTTGATCGCACAGAGAACAAAAGCAGGTTTGGTGTTCTCTGCTTGCATGCTTGACTTGCTTAGGCTTGTTTTTTACCAAGCCTTCATAAACATCATTATGATGCTCACTGCACAACTCTGATACACACACAAAAAAGTCACACAGCGTTACGATTTTTCGTTTCATACTTTCTTTTTCAATTTCAGTAAGCCGCGTAAAAGAACTTAATTCCAAAAAGTAATTATATTGGACCCTCACAATAATCAGAAAGTATATCTATAGTATTACAAGACTTTGATTCTTTGCGTAGTCTTTTTATCATAATTATTTTAGTAAACAACAAATAACAAAATATCAAAAAATATTAATAATAAGCTTCATTCAGAACAAAACAAAAAATACCCAGTCAAGGATTCGAACCCACGACGTAGCTGTACCAGTCTTACTCTCTAACCATTACGCCATACAGAACATTGAGTTCTCTTTGCCTAAATAAATAAATAAACACAAGCTGTTGTTGTAAACATTTTAAGAAAAAAATCTGACGTCTGACGATCCTATTTTTAGCCTAGTTTTTTAAATTTTCACTCATGTAGCAACACGCATAAAAGAGCTTCGCTCTAATAAATGAATATTTAAAAAAAAAAACAAAGAAAAATATCTACACAGACTAGGACTCGAACTAGACATCTGCTTGGCTTCGCTCACAACTGAAGTGAAATAGAATGAACTCGAATTGAATTGAGTAAGAGCGAGACACGAAATTAATGAATATGCATGCGACTGTGTTTTGAGTTCGAAAGCCGTCTGCATTCTGTGAAATGAGTTAGAAAGAATTAACGTGCAAAAGAAATGAAAACTTCAGCATAGCCGAACACATCCCAATTAATTCGAATTCTCGTTGTTTTGAGTGAAGCATGCGATCGTACAAGGAAATGAGCGGAGAATAAGACGCAGACGTATGTATGTGGTTGTGAGTATGTAATTTCTTTTTTCTTTTCCTTATGCACAGTGAAACAACACAACCCTTTCTTGTTATGCAAAAAAAAAAATGGAGGCATTCGAATTAATTCGAAAACAACCTCTCATTCTCACTCATTCAATTCATGCATCTTTGTGTGAATTAGAGGGCAGCATTGAGTGCAGAAAATGGCTTTTGAGTGTACTCATGCCACAAATGAATGAGTGAGTTTTGTAACCAGATGAGAGAGAAACGAACATAGCAATAACCAAAACCAAACGGTCTGGTTATAGTTGTGCGACGCAACTCATAGCGCAAAATTCTATTTAGTCGTGAAAAAACTCATGCACTCAGAGTGCGAAAGAAGAAGACATGAAGAAATTATCAATGCGCTTGTACACATAGTCTCATAAATGCTTGCAATGTCAAAAGTAGTAGTAAAACTTCCTTTGAATAATGAATTTAAACTGGGAAAATCCATTTATAGAAAAAAAAAATTATTTATAATATTCACTGATAAGAAACAAAAGTTATCATATTGGAAGTACGCCAAAAAATAGTACATTTTTTTTTTTTTGACATTGCAAATAATAATGTGAATATGTGTAAATGCACATCGAACGACGCAGAACTCTATATTTACACTAAATACTTAAACATATTTCTACACTCTATACCCAGTTGACCAAGCATCGTATGACGTGCGGACCTCCGTCGAAGCTATCTGAAACGGGCTCAGAAATGAGTGTTTCGTCCGTACAAAACGAATGTATGAAAACAAAAAATCAGCGCCGCAAAATATCCGTTTCGTGCTCAGAAACGTTCACGTTAGCGGGAATATTTCGGACATGAAACGGATACATAGATAGATAGCAATAATAAGTAAAAGAGGTAACCAACGGTTTAACTGACAAACGACGCAAACACAAAATTTTCGGTATTTGTTTTGCTGTCGTTCGCGCTATTCTTGTTTATTGTGTATACATTTAGTGCAGCAGTCGCGAGCGCAGAAAAAAAAGTGAAAAAAAAAATATTTGTTGTTGTTAATAAAACAAGGTAAGTTCATACAAATATTAAGTGAAGTGTGTGAAGCATTTTTTAATGTTTTTTTTTTCTTTTTCATGTTAATCATTTAGTGAATAACACATCTTTATCCTCATCTTATTGAATTTACTTCAAGTGGCAAAAATTCGCAGAGTGAGTAAATAACAAATTAATATGCAATTTTCACCAAAGTACATCACGTTGATGGGGTTTTCCGTTTACACCGGATATTTTGCATCACGAACAGCTGTTTTTTGTTATGGGTATAAAACAATGATTTTTTTCCTGTTTTGTATTTTTAATTTCATTTTAATTTTGAACATATGTAAATAGTGTAAAATTTTTATTATTAATAAATGAATTAATGAATTGTACACATTTTAAATATTATTGTCGAGCAAAAGATATCACTTGTGGTCCAAAAAGGGTTACATCAACGGGCCGAAAGCGGATCCATAGACGGCCCATAAACGACAACGGACCGAAAACGGTTCCATTCACGGGCCAAAAAATGGTTCCATCAACGGGCCGAAACGGGCGGATCCGCTAACGGCCCGTTTTCGTGGCCCGTTACTGATAGTTTTCTGTGCCGAAAACGGAGCGACAGATGATTAATTTACGAACCGATTTCGGATCCGAAACTGGTTTTTTGACCCGCTCAGAACCCGCTTAACTCTCATAAGTAATACCACTTTCGGAAGTTTTGATCAACTGGGCACATGGAGTGAGCGAATTTCAATTATGATTTCATCTGTGTGTGGCCTACACGACGCCTATCTCGCATATTAATTTGTGTGCATGACGCTGACACTTTGCTTTTATATGTCATATAAATCAATACGTTATTTGACCCAATTATTAAAATTATTATTTAATATATGCTTTCAAAACTAAAATTGCAATTTTTCAGTAGCTAAGCAGATTAAAAACTTGAAAACTAAACTCTGTAAAATAGGAAAGATAATTAATTATATATGAATTTGTATTAATTATGGCTTAAATAAATTAAATGAAAAAAAAAAAATTGCTTCTTTAATAATGAAATAAATAAATAGAATTTATTATAAAACACAACTCTAATAATTATTTTAAAACTTTATTTCTAACATTTGGGCAGCAGATTCACTTGAATAGTGTGCTTATATAAATGAGGCATATTACCACTGTTTATACTCTTCACGGGAGTGAATAGTATTATAAGTTTGTCATGAAGTTTGTAACACACAGAAGGAGACATCGCAGACCACATAAAGTATATATATTTGTGATCAGCTCGCTGAGACGAGTTGATTTAGCCATGTCGGTCTGTTCGCAAATCTAGTCCCTTTTTTTTTTTGAGCTAGAGTGGTGAAATTTTGTACATGTTTCTTTTTCCATAAGCTGCACATTTGTCGGAATCATCTGAATCGGCCCACTAGGGGATACCTCCCATACAAACACCCTTTTAAATTAATGTTCTTATTAGAAAAAGTATATTTATACTCTTCACGGGAGTGAATTGTATTATAAGTTTGGCATGAAGTTTGTAACACACAGAAGGAGACATCGAAGACCACATAACGTATATATATTTGTGATCAGCTCGATGAGACGTCTGTCTGTCTGTATGTATGCAAACTAGTCCCTCAGTTCTTGAGCTAGAGACCTGAACTTTTGCACATAGGTTTCTTTTTACCATACGCAGCACATTTGTCGGAATCAGCTGAATCGGACCACTAGGGGGGGTACCTCCCATGCAAACCATGTTCTTGTTAGAAAAAGTTTTTTGGTTTTTAACGTATTGAACTGAAATTTCGACACTATAAGTTTGTAATCCATGGCCATCAATCATGTAAATTTCATGATCCTAGGGTTACCAGGAGTGGTACCTCCCATACAAACACAAATTAAATGGCAAACTTCTTTACATAGTATAAAGTAAAGTCGAAATTTCAAGAAGTTAGAATACTGATTACTTCTAAACCACGTAACGTATTTCGATACGGTTTTCACTGTTAATTAAAGAATTTCCTTAGAAAAGTTTGCATGTACATAAGTAATTGATTCAATAATAAAAGTAATTATGATTATTATCATTAATTATCCATATTTGTCAGCAACACTAAGTTTGACATTAACCAAAACAGGTATTTGTAATTCACTACAACATCAAACAACTCTTTTTGGTTCACAAAACAGTTCAAGAAGTAGTTCTTTTCCCATTTACCAATACTGTATTTTGATAATTTCACAGCTTGGCTTTGCGGACGAGTCCCGTTTTGTTCGCTTATAAAATTAATGTAGTTGTAATAGTGTTATAATTTATGGAAAAAGCATTTACTGCTACTACAATATTGCAGCTTTTCATTCTTTTCACAGCAAAGTTGCTTCAAATGTGATTTTAGAATTAAATTAAAGTTATTATTATTATCATTTAATCCATACTATGAGGTAAAGAAAACATTTGTTTACTTGCAATATAAGGAAAAAATGTCACCTCCCAACGATCAAATAGGTAAAGTAAATCATTTAATTCTGTCAAAGATCAATGGACTGACTCAAACATACTACTCTGTAGACAATGCTATTGACCTGGAAGAGGCTGTTCATTTCCCAACAGAATTTCATTCGCTACAGTCTTCTGGTTTGCGCCCACATAAATTAGTTCTAAAAGTAGGGTGTCAATATTTTATTACGGAACCTTAATCCACCAAAATTGTGCAATGGTACACGTTTACAGATAAAATCATTAAAAAAACTACATAATAGAGTGTACAATACTGACCGGATGTGGAACTGGAGAAGTCGTTTTAATTCCCCGGATTCCATTAATACTAACGGATCTACCTTTCCAATTTAGAAAATTGCAATTTCCTATAAAATTGTCATTTTCAATGACAATTATCAAAACACAAGGTCAAACATTCAACGTTGTGGGATTAGACCTGAGCATTCAGTGTTTTTCCCATGGACAGTTATATGTAGCTCTTTCACGCGTCAATTCAGTTCGTATTGTGTAATGACAAAAAAGCTGTAGAAATTGTATACAAAGACATATTGTAAACAAAAATTTGTTAAAAAATTAATTAATAAAATTTCATGCTATCAATACCAAAGCGATATTTTTTAAATTGCACCCGTGCAAAGCGGTTTACTAGTTTAAAGAATAAATGTACAATAAAATTGCCACTCAAACTGATGTGATGCTAAGAAAGGAAGGTTGGATGTAACCCGGAGGAGCGTGAAGAGTATTATATCTTTGGCATAGCCAATGATAGCCTGCTTTCTGTTTGTTTTTATTCGTCATTAAACATAATTTAACTAAAAGAATTATACATATACAGCAATGTATTGTCTGTTGTTGGTGTTGGTGTTATTGACTTTGTATAGCTTTTACGTTTTCTTTAAACACACATTTTTGTATTTGTCAAGTAGTCAAATGTTATTTTTTTTTTTTTTTGTTTTTTTAAATTGTGGCAGTTTATTGTTTTGTTGGTTCGACCGAGCCGTAAACAATTTAAAAGTTGAAGTATCCTTTTATTTAATAAAATTATTTTCCTTTTTAAATAACAGGACACACGGTAAGGAAGACCGGTCGCGCCAATTGCCACACTTGACACTGATGGTATGGAAAAACGATTTGCTCATTTAAGCAGTAAAAATTATCTGATCTTTATTTCAATAATCTTCTTAAAGCTGAGCTTTACAAAAATACTTACATTAACAGTTTGTTAATTCACATTAATCGTTAGCCACATTTTTCTTAAGCATTTACTCTAACTGCTAACTTCAGCGTCTGGGTTTTGTCGTTTTGTTTATTTAGGACAACGTTCGGTGTCTAAAATAATAGTCTTCTGGTGAACCTGTCTTCAGTTCAGTACGTTTTAAGTTTTTGTGCGTGGAGATTGATGGTGGAGTGAAACGGTAGCTCCTGTAGACCGTAGTTTGGAGACCCCTGATCTAGATTGATTAGGAGAGTCGTGTGATGACTAATACTTGGTAACTACCTAATTATTTTTGAAGCGAAACTCCTTTAGCGGGGTTGGGCAAAAATTTAATACAAATTTTGAGTGAAAAAATACAGATTGTAACGTTTTTCGGATTCTGTACCTCATGAACCGCACTAGGTAGACACTTGAATGCAGTTTGTGTGTATAAAAATGTTTATAACAACAACATGCAAGCAAACAGATTGTGTGTTGTACAAAAACAAGCGAATATACGAAGAAAAGAGAACGAAAAACACACAGAAGCTCCTTGATGATCTAATTTTTTCCCAAGAGGGGATAGACGGCTAACGTAAACACAACTACCACAATTATTCACGCCAAAGAAAACAAAAGCAACGGACAGACGGGTAGACACACGGACAGACTGAAAAACAGACATAACTAAATTAACTGGATAGAATATTTTGTATGTAAATGTATTGTTGTATTTGTTTTGAGATGATCTCTCTCTGTTTTTAAAAAGTTTCACTTCTACCACGTGTACGATGGCACACATACAATTTTTTAGCTTTTAGTAAATTATTATGTTTCCTTTTTAATATGTATATATTTTTTTTTATTATATTTATTTATTTAAATTTTGAGTAGGGATATTTTTGCCAATATCAATACCGGTGATGATATTTAGAATAAAAATATCTATTTATCGGTGCATTTTCAATGAGAATATTGGCCCTCTAAAAATCTAGTATATTTTGCTTTATCTAGCTCAATAATCTCACATCACATAATATCATCAATCAACAGACATTTTTTCTAACACATCAAATAATAATTATCTGACATGAAGAACAACGATAAACGATCTTTATTTATAAATTAATTAATATTTCAAATACAATTTCGTAAAAATTAATTTGTTAGATAATTTGTAAGATTGTACACAGAAGTAATATTTTTATCGTTTTTAATCATAAAAAGTACTTTTAAATTTTCGTTTGTTGTTAAAAAAAAAATATCTTGTTTTATACTTTTTCGATAGTGGGAATTTTATATCGATATAGTGAAATATTAAAAGGCCTTTTATATGCAATTTACACCAAAGCACATCAACATTGATGTGCCTACTGATACGTATCAGATTCGACAATAACCACAAGGAAAATGACGTCATTCAGGGATTGTTGTTGTAGAATGTGATGGGGACAATAGTCGCATCAAGAACTGATGTGCCTTGATATGAAAATTAATAATGGTCTCTCTAGACATTTCTGCAGTGCTGCCAAGTTTTTTTGTGTTTTTCCATCTGTCGCATCACTTAACAGCAGGTGATGGCTCAAAACATTGTTAAGTAAAGAATTTAATAAAATAAGTATCAGGAATGAAAAAGGGAATTGCAAGAATTATTTGCATATGTTGCAAAATATTCTAAATCAAGTATTTTTCACAAACTTTTAGTTTTTATTTAACCAACGTGCTCGCAAGTTCCACGTGTGTGTAAAACCAAAACAAAAAACAGCTATTCGTGATGCAAAATATCCGATGTAAACGGAAAACCCCATCAACGTGATGTACTTTGGTGTAAATTGCATATTAGACGGTCAGTTCAGTCTCAGTTCATGTTATCGCACCGATAACCGAAACGATGACAGGAAAATGGACTAATGGCCCAGCTTATTTGTCAGTCCATTTCGATGACATATCGATAAATGTAAACAAGTAAACAACTGCAAGTGGCTGTTATGAATTTAAGATGTATGCTACGGATCATGATTTTATTTAAAAATTTATGGATGTTTATAAAAGTTATCCTTGCTTATGCGATAAAAGAGATGCATGTTACTACAATAGTAACAGAAAAAGTAATAGAAGAATACCAGCAGTATGACAAAATCCTAAAAGGCGATGATTCTAATCGAAGTTCCTTCATTAAATATACGTGCGACAAATAATTTTTTTTAAAAAGCTAAGCACTCATTTTTTCTTATGCTATTTCCCTACTTAAAGTTTAGTATTATTACATTAAAGTTGGCAGTTATTTGTCAGAAATAAATAAATTTACTCCATTGGCTTCTATTCTTCCGCTCTTTCTTCACCGCCAAAGTTAAGCCAGTTGCAATAAGTCATTATTTTACCAAATATGTTTACTTTTCATTAAACAAGTCTGAACAATATGTTAACAAATAGTGTTCAGTGTTATACAATTAACGATTGACAACAGTAAAAACTTGGACTGATCGTGTAAAAACAAGCATTTTGTCAGTCCATTTCGATTTCTGAAGCGATAACATGGACTGAGACTGAACTGACTGTCTAAAAGGCCTTTAATCGCTTATAATATCGGTATGTTGTAATAAAAACAATGGCAATATTTCGACATCCCTAATTTTGAGTACAGTTAACAATTTTTTGCGCATTGTTACTAACTTTTTGGTTGATTTTCCACTGTTTTCCTCATTTTTTGGTGCGCGCCAACATTAAACAGCAGATGATTAGGCAAAAAAAAAAATTAAGTAAATTTAATGTTGCGAATTTATTGTAACAATTTTAATATAATACCAGCTATTACAATCTTATTTTGAATACCACGCGTACGAAGTTTCGGGCACAGCTTTTTATATATAGATCGATATTTCTTTTTTTATTATTACACGATCTTAAATTAAGATTAAATCTATATAATTAAACGGCAAATATAAAATTTGTGAATCCGTTCCTGCTTAAACCCCTGAACCTATTTTGACAAAAAAAAATACCAATTGAAAGATATTTTTCGATAGATGTGTTATCGAAATAGGTCCAGAGGTTTAGGCGTAAAAAGGTGTTAAAAATAACCGCTTTATAACAGCAATAAAAACACACAGCCGTTCTTGAGTGCGTGTGTGCGCGCAGTAGTATGGGAGAATAGATAAGTTTGTGTGCCTCTCTCTTCTGTTGTATTGCCGTTGATGTTGTGAATGCAGTAGAATGGGAGAATGGAGAGGTTCCTGTGCCTCTCTCTTATGTTCTACTGCTGTACGCTCATTGGTTGTGTGAAGCCGTGTTATAGAGTTTTCGCAAAGAACACTGTTATAGAGAAGTTATTGTATTAGCACTTTAAAAAATAAAAATGTTTTTTCTAGAATGCGGTCGATTGTGTCGGCCGGGGGCTCCTCTAGTGCATTATAAAAACGCCTTCCTTTCTCATAGTTTTTCGTTTGGTTCTTTTATAATCGGGTTTTAACGATCGATAAACGAGGCTTAAGCATATGCACTGTCTAGATACGAGATTGCGTTATCCCGAACTTTATCTGCACAAGGGTTCAAACCCCAGAATGCGCCGTGGCAACTGAATTCCTCAAAACAATAGTAACGAACCTTGTTGTCAGTCTCTGCACAACAATTGACAATGGCCCAAACGCAGTTGCTGACCTTGTGTGAAGTGGCTAGTGGTGAAGGTGTTGCATCTGAAAACGGACCATTATTTGTTCGGATAGTTTTATTTGGTTTTATTATGTTAAAAATAAGTGCCAAAAAGAAGTTGATGGAAAAAAAAAGTTAAAAGATACAAATTTTTTTGCAAAGAATATGTTAGCTTCTGTATAGTTGCATATATATAACCAGATTTTATGTCACACATAAATATACGATATATTGCTTTTTTTAGAAAGTATTTTATCATACCTGATGCATCATTTTGTCGCCTGGACGTGCTTTGTCTGCCAGGTAGATGATGTGTCGCAGCATTTGGAATGGGATCTAAATTGATATATGATTTTAGAATTTTATATGCTGTACAGTTTGATTTGGATAAGTATATATAAATATTAACTATAAATAATATCATTGGTGTTGGTTTTAAGATTAAATACTTACTATCGTACTGGGAAAAGTCAAAATTATCCGGATTTGAGTCATGCCACAAGCTCGGTGGCATGTTAGAAAAATCAGGCGCTGTGGTGCCTAATAATTGAACAGTATTACTCGAAAACGATTTCTTCTCTTCTCTTAACTTACTTTTCTGGTCATCAAAATCGCCGCGTGCACCAATTTCATGCAGCTGAATTGGCTGCTTACCCTGCACGGGATGTCTTTACGAAAACAAATCTGTTTTAATAATGCCTATTTAAATGGTTTTTGCGGAGAAATACAAACCTAATAATCGCAAAATTTGGTTTCGAATTTTGATGGAATTGTGGTTGTGTTGAATAAAAAACAGCTTTTGACGCTTGCGTTAAATAGTGATAAGAGGCCTTATTATTAGTGTAGTAGTAACTTCTGCGGTAATAAGGATTTTGATTTTTGATGTCGCGTTTTTGTCGTCGGGGAAATTTTTTGGTCCCTTTTTCGGACTTCAGGGATCCATTTTTTGCAACTTCTAATTTGTCCATCAGCGGAACCAATTCTGCCACGACTTTTGCATCACTTGGATCTTCATCATCACTTATTGAAATAGGCCTCTGTGGTAAAATATCGAAGTATATTTTCTCCGGTTTCAAAGCATTATAATGGCGCGTATATCGTGCATTGATTTTCTTCTTTGTGAGCATTTTGTGTCTGTTTGGATCTGTTAATAAATGGCAAAAGCTTTATTAATTAGTTTCTATTTAAAAATGACTAAAGTATTGGCTTACCAAAATCTTCGTTTACAAAATCCTCCTTATACATGAGAATTGGGTGCCCCTCGTACATTACCCCATCGATGTTATAGACTTCATGAACCTGTTTAAAAAATGAATAATTATTAATAGAAAAAAAATAAACAAATTAAAAAGACTTTTACCTCGATATTGTCTACGACACCATATTTTTTACCATGTCCCAAGACGACATCGAAAGGTGTTTGATCTATATCTGCAACTTCATCTGTTTGATGAGCAAAGGACTGTACACCCAGTTTTAGGAAAAGTAATGCCGCGGAACATAGAATTTTGGTATTGATGTAGCACTTTCTATCCTTTACTGACCGGACAACTTCATTAGAATCCATCATACTTTCGAAAAATTATTGTTAGTATCGAACTATTAAAGTTGCTGTACTTTTAGTTAATGTAGGGTTGGCTTCATTATTTGCTCACTTTCCTTTTCAAATTTTATATTTTTAATCTGTAGAGCAATGAATCTTTAATTTAAAAAAAAACACATATTTATTTATGTGTGTACCGTAAAAGTATGTATGTCTAAAAGTTAAGTTTTCACTCAACTACTACGCTGTAGTACTAAAGTATGTTTCAATTGTGAAACTTCTTAGTTCGTTTTTTTTAAATATTTAATTTACTTTACCGTGATTGTGTTGTCGGAATCAAGAATCCAGTAATTGGATTTTGTTTTTTGAAAAATCGGAATATCCATCAGTACCATTTAAAAGTTATGAAACGTTAAAGTTCCATCTATATATATACTTTGAAACTTCTTTAGCGAGGTGTAAGTCCAAAAAAAAAAAACGTTTTGGTAATCAAATGTGTTGATGCGCGGGAGAGACGTTGATGGGGGATGCATATTGGCTTGTTCGTATGCAGCGTAGAGAATGAATGTTTTTGCACGAGTAAGTGAGAGATAAAAAATGGTTTATTGGTCTGTGTTTACTTTACGAATATTGTACGAACAAGTGATCGAATAACCGTCCACCATCCGAAGATGCTTCTCTCTCCCTCTCTTCGTGTGTGTTGTCGTTGTTGTTGTTGAGAGTGAACATACAACAGAGCTCTCTTCCTGAATTTGCGTTGATCGTAAAGGGAAGTGCGGGTCGCTGCTGTTGTTTGGTTTTGTGCACAACTTATCAACAACAACACACCAGCAATAACTACAGTTGCATTTTCACTCTTCTCTTTAATCATATATTATTCATTTCATTTGTGTGTGCCCTACACGACACCGATCTCGAATATTAATTTGTACGCATGTCGCTGAGTGTTTGCTGTTATATGTCATATAAATCAATACGTTATGTAAACCAATTTTTTAAATTATTAATTATAAAGTGCTATAATGAAATATATAAATAGTAATTATTTTAAAACTAAAAACTAAAACTTGAGTCCTAACATTATGTTAAGTGGTTTCACTTCAATAGTGTGCTTATATGGTTGAGGCACATTACTTTTTTTTCTTTTCTTGTCCACTCCTATTTAGAGCATAGGGCCTCAACAACGCTTCTCCATCGCACACGATGCTGGGCTGTTGTTTTTGCGCCATCCCATTTGATGTTGACATCAGCAAGCTCACGCTAGATTGATCTTCTCCAGGTGGTCTTTGGCCTGCCGCGGCTTCTGATCCCTTGCTGATTCCACTCGAGCGACATTCTCGCGATACAATCTGGTTGTTTCCTTAGCGTGTGGCTAATGCATGCCGGAGAATTTGTGCGAAAGGAGATAAATGTCATCGGAAAAGTCCAAGTCCTCCAGATTGCGTGATAGGTTCCACCTTATGCCAGTTTTCTTGTGCTGGGTGAGGCTGTTCATGACGCCATCCAACACAATGGCAAAGAGGAGCGGTGATAGGGGCATCCTTGTCTTACTCTAGCGTTGGTGGTGAATGACTCGCTGATGTTGCCATTGTGCAGAACCGCCAGTTCAGAGTCCGCGTACAGCGCTGATATGAGGCGGATTAGTTTCGGGGGGACTCCTTTTCGATTCAAAGCTAGCCAGATGAATTTGCGTTTAAGTGTGTCAAATGCTTTCTTGAAATCGACGAACAGCATGTATAATGGAGAGCGCCATTCAATCGATTGCTCGACGATGGTACGAAGTGTATTAGCTTGGTCAACACAGCTACGATTGGGGCGAAAACCAGCCTGTTCGTCCCTTAAAGCATTCTCAATGCACTGAAGCCTATTTTGTATGAGTATGGCTATAATTTTGTAAATGGTATTGAGTAGGGTTATTCCTATCCAGTTTCCACAGTCGCGCAAGTCACCCTTTTTTGGAAGCTTTACGATGATGCCCTTCATCCAGGAGGGATGTAGTTTTTCGTTGACCCAAACAGCAGAAATGTGCGGATGAAGGATTTCGGCTGATGTTTGTGGGTCGGTCGTCAGCAATTCAGGCTGAATGCCGGCGATGCCCGCCGCTTTGTGAGTTTAAGCTTCTTAATTACATTCCTTATTTACGCTATGTTTGCGCAGGAGTTTGATATTGTGCTGTTAATTCTGGTGTTGTGGAATTGATAGTTGTTATCTTCACTGCGCGTAGTGTTACTGATCGCTTTGAAGTGTTCTCTCCATCTCTGGATTTGCTCATCGCTATTCGTTAGTAAAGTGCCACATTGATCTCTAATTGGCTGGATTCTGGTAGATGCTGCGGCCTCAGCATCATTAGCGATGTTTTCCATGAACCATCTCTTATCTTTTCTGGCCGATTTCTTGACCAGCTTGGCTATCACATTGTAGGCCGGTCGTAGTGAGTTGTCGTTGTTAAGATCCTTTTTTAGTTCATTTCTGCGATGTATGATACTCCAAGTGTGGTCGGAGATCAATGGTTTTCGGTGGGCGGGCTTAATTGTGCCAAGTTTTTCGGTCGCTATCTGCCTAGCTGTGGTGTTGGTATCTTCCCAGCTTGTGTCTGTGTTGTTATTTTCTTCTCGCGTAATTCGCTGACTATTTCATTTTTTATAGTGATGTTATTTTGGAGCAAGTGAATATTGAAGCGCTTATGTCTGCGTTGTGTGTCGAATTTCTTTCTAGATTTCATCTTAATCTTGACGTCGCCGGTGATGAGTTCGTGATCGCTGTCAATATCAGCTCCACGTCTATTCCGGAGGACATCATGTAATGAGCCCCTCCATTTCCGACTGACACAAATATGGTCAATCTAGTTGCGAGTTTTCCCATTCGGTGAAGTCCAACGTGTATTTATGTATTTCCTTATGAGGAAATATGGAGCCGCCAATGACAAGTTGGAAAGTTTGACACAGCTCTATTAGCCTCTCGCCGTTATTGTTGCGTGTTCCACAGTCATGTAGTCCCGTAGCCCGCTCAAGACCGGTCTTGGTACTCCCAATTTTTGCGTTGAAGTCGCCCATGAGCAAGATTTTATCGCCCCTTGTGATGGAATTGAGCGTTATCGTTAGCTGAGCATAGAAGTCATCTTTTACCAAACAACCTGCGTCTTCCCTTGGTGCATAGCATTGCACGATGGTGATGTGCCGATGAACAATACTGTGGAAGCGGGCCAGGATTATGCGGTCGGAGATTGGTTTCCAGGAATGCAAAGTGTTACGCATGTCCTTGGATATAATTATGCCAACGTCGCTCTCCCCTCGTTCTTCTTTACCGCTGACCAGTACAGTCCTGCCATTTGCTGTTGTAAATTTACTTCTGCCATTCCATCTCATTTTGCTTATCCCCAGCTCATTGATGTTGTACGCTGTCATCTGTGTTTCGAGTTGCGCCAGTCTGGAGGTTTCCCTGAGAGTTCTTACATTCCATTGAGCTATTCTTGTCCGGGTGCGTGGGCCAAATGTCGTCATCATATGTGCATTTTTTGTATCGGAGGCATTGCCTTGTATTAGTTTTGGTAATCGTTTTTATTTCACTAAGGTAGGTGATTGGCCTATCGTCAGCGATCTCAAGTTATCGGCCATCTGTGCCTATATTGTTTATCGGAAATTGAGCACAAACGGTTGGGGACTTTTCGCTAAAGTGTTGTGATGCGTATTACATTATATGACCGCCGCTTCCCCTTGCTGTCGCTGCTGTGCACCACTCAACTGCACATTATTGTGTTTTGTCCTCAATATTTTATTTTGTAGCTGTATTGTATTGAAGATGGTTATGGATGATATAGGAGGTGTGTTCATAGGATTTAGGCGGTTATAGAAAGACGGGAAAAATTTAGGAAGAAGGAAAAGCGTAGAGAATCAGTTCGCCACCGCTGGAAGTCGAACCTGCGACCTTCGGGGTAGTAGTCTAGTGCGCTAACCTCTAGGCTAAAGAGGCCACATGTATGGGTCATATATGGACTCCGAAACTACTGGACCGATTTCATGAAATTTTCAGGGAAACTCAAGTATTCCTGTTCATACACAACGTCGACAGCAACATAAAAGACAAATAGACCCAATGAATATTATGATTACGAGTATTATGAATATTATAATCGTATGTCACATATGAATGTATCGGTGCCAATTCTTTGATTTAGATGTGGAAAATGTTTAATGAAATAATTAATTCATTAAACATATAAAATTTCAAGTCGATATGGGGATGCCCCCTAGCGGCCCGGATCGGCTGATTCCGAAAAATGTGCTACGTATGGTAAAAAGAAAACTATGTGCAAAATTTTAGATCTCTAGCTTTAAATTTAGAATTTATGCAAAAAAGTAAAGTAAAGTAAAGTAAAGTAAAGTAAAGTAAAGTAAAGTAACGGATCATATTGCATTGTGTCAATTTTGCCTATTTATTTTTATGTTCAAGAAAGCTTTGTATGTTTTTCAAAAGTTAGTTGTGAATAAATTGTCAAGCAGAACGCACATCGGCGTTTTATATATAAATCTTTTTATTTTATTTCGGTTTGATAATTTAAAAGTGGACAGCATAAACTCTTGCTGTACCCCAAACACCCTACTTTTAGAACTAATTTATGTGGGCGCAAACCAGAAGGCTGTAGAGAATTAAGAAATTCTTTTGGGAAATGAACAGCCTCTTCCAGATCAATAGCATTGTCTACAGAGTAGTATGTTTCAGTGTGTCAGTCCATTGATCTTTGACAGAATTAAATGATTTACTTTACCTATTTGATCGTTGGGAGGTGACATTTTTTCCTTATATTGCAAGTAAACAAATGTTTTCTTTACATTATAGTATGGCTTAAATGATAATAATAATTACTTTAATTTAATTCTAAAATCACATATGAAGCAACTTTGCTGTGAAAAGAATGAAAAGCGGCAATATAGTAGTAGCAGTAAATGTTTTTTCCATACATTATAACACTATTAAAACTACATTAATTTTATAAGTGAACAAAACGGACTCGTCCGCAAAGCCAAGCTGTGAAATTATCAAAATACAGTATTGGTAAATGGGAAAAGAACTACTTTCTGAACTGTTTTGTGAACCAAAAAGAGCTGTTTGATGTTGTAGTGAATTACAAATACCTGTTTTGGTCAAACTTAGTGTTGCTGTCTTTAGTGAATGACAAATATGGATAATTAATGATAATAATCATAATTACTTTTATTATTGAATCAATTATTTATGTACATGCAAACTTGTCTAAGGAAATTCTTTAATTAACAGTGAAAACCGTATCAAAATACGTTGCGTGGTTTAGAAGTAATCAATATTCTAACTTCTTGAAATTTCGACTTTGCTTTATACTATGTGAAGAAGTTTGCCATTTAATTTGTGTTTGTATGGGAGTAACCACTCCTGGTAACCCTAGGATCATGAAATTTGGTTAATGAATATAGATCAGAAACTTACAGAGTCCAAATTTCAGTTCGATACGTTAAAAAACAAAAAACTTTTTCTAACAAGAACATTAATTTAAAGGGGGGTTTGTATGGGAGGTACCCCCCTAGTGGTCCGATTCAGCTGATTCCAACAAATGTGCTGCGTATGGTAAAAAGAAACCTATGTGCAAAATTTCAGCTTTCTAGCTCAAAAACTGAGGGACTAGTTTGCATACATACAGACAGGCAGACGGACATGGCTAAATCAACTCGTCTCATCGAGTTGATCACAAATATATGTTTATACTTTATGTGGTCTGCGATGTCTCCTTCTGTGTGTTACAAACTTCATGACAAACTTATAATACTATTCACTCCCGTGAAGAGTATAAAAATCAGGGCAGGTAGTATCGATACACACCGTCATTGTATTTGCGTAAAACGTTTTTCATGAACGATTATTATTAAAGCAAAGTCGAAGGTCCAGATTTTTTCGATATTAGTCTATATATAGACACAATATATGTTAAGTCAACTAATACAGTAATTTGTAAATTGTAGAAATCAGTAGTAGTTCAGTTGTCGAATATCGACTATCTCCATAACATATGTTTTCATGTACGTATCAGCCAAGTCGTCTTTTGTAAAACATATATTTTTGTTAATTCATTGTGCGTCAATATTAAATCAATTCTATTTTAGTGTTGCGCAATATACTACAAAGTTTGTTTTGCATACATGAAAGTAAAGACGTTTAAATCAATTATACCAAGAATAAGAAACGAAAACAGACATCGTTTGCTTCAGAATGATGAAACCGATTAAGAAAAGAAAATGTTAATTGGCTGTCAGGTGTAATTTAATTATTTAAATATATTACATTTAACACAGGGTAATGATGTGAGAAATATAAAAATGCCTACATACACACTCACACATACGCCTGATCTTTTATCTGCTTTGACTATTTCATTTTATTCTCTTCACCCCTTTGCACATCATCAAAGGCATACGATGCTTCCCCATACACATACTCACAAATACATCTAACTTATGTCTGCTCTGACTATTTCATTCTTCTATTTTCCAAACACCTCAAACCCAACTCCTTGCAATTCTTCACAGGCACACCACGCTTGACCGTACACATACTGACATATACATCTTAAATTATGTCTGCTTTGCCTATTTCATTCTTTCATTCTATCCTTCTTCTTCCCCATACATACATTTTATGACACTGTTCGTATCCAATTTTTCAATTTTTTCTAAATAATAATAATACAAAAAGTCGAAATTTCCCACTTTGCCGGTGGATTTTTCAAAAATTTCGTTTCACATTCTTCTAATTGATCTATAACGAACAAAACAAAAGAAAATCAGCCAAATAGGACAATCCCTTCTCAAGCAATACGCTTTCAAAAGAAAAGTGAATTTTCCGTTTTAGTCACCTCTTTGAACGCCCCTCCCCCCTTGACGATATAAGCGCACTTGACGCTACGACTTTTGAGTCACGAGATATATTAAAAACAAAAGCGACAATTTTCGAAAAATTCAGCATATTGCTTTATGTATACCCATTTTCAAAGGTTTTCACGTTAAAAATTACCAAAATATGAAACAAAATAAATCACACAGCTTCTAAAACTGTGCGCAGTGCATATGGAGCACACGTTTCCCTTTAATTTTTTAACTTTATTTTAGTTTTAGTATTTGTTGCTATCATGACAATAGAAAGACACATTAGGTGAAAATTTCAACTGTCTAGCTATTACGGTTCATGAGATACAGCAGAGTCGGACGGACGGCCGGTGTAAGCTTAGTAATAGGGCCCCGTTAGCACCCTTTGGGTACGGAACCCTAAAAAGAGAGTGAGAGAGCATATATATGTTGTTGTTGTATTTTGAAGTGAAATTTCTTTAGCCAGAAATCAAATGTTGTTGATGTGGTTGTTTGGTGCACAACATATCAACAACAACACACCCACAATTACTATATTTGAATTATCGCTCTTCACTTCAATCATATGTGCTCATGGAGTGAGCGAATTGCATTTACGCTTTTCATTTGTGTGTGCCCTTGTGTACATGTCGCGGTGAATTTCGTGTTATATGTCATGTAAATCAATACGTTATTTGACTAAAATACTAATATTGCTTCTTTAATAATGAAATAAATGAATAATACAATATTATAGAACACAACTCTAGTAATTATTTTAAAACTTGATTCCTAACATTTTGTGCAGCAGTTTCACTTAAATAGTGTGCTTATATAGGTGAGGCACATTACTTTTTTTTTATTTTCCGAAATATGTATTGCATTGTTTGGAGCAATGTGCAATACCCTGTGCACACACACATACCCGTATATAATGACAGAGGGAGGGACGACGTATCACGTATTTGGAGGAGTGCCGCAGGCTCTGTCCTCAGGCCCCTTCTCGGGATGCATGATGGCATCCTCAAACTCTGCTTCCCATCCGGCGTAAATTTTGTGGGGTTCGCGGATGATATTGAACTGCTGGTCGTCGGAAAACACATAAGTGAGTCAGTCGACCGATCCGACTTAGCTATCACAACCATCACAGCATGGCTAAATTACGTTGGTCTTAGACTACTGGAGCATAAAACAGAAGCAAAATTGTGGTGAGCGCTACGGTTTCAGTCGGCAACACGGCCATTAGCTCGAAAAGGCCATTGGTGTATCTAGGAGTCGTTCTAGATTATAGATTCACCTTCAAGGTGCATATCAGTTACGCCAGTCATATAGTGGCAAGGGCATGTAAGGCTCTCTCGAAGATATTCCTCAACTTACGTGGACTTAAACAAGGACGGAGGCAATTCCTTATGAAGGCAACCAACCTTGATGCTCTACGGTGCCCCACTTCGCGTCGAAGCATTGGACAAGGTCTCTTACAGGAGACCCCTTGAGAGGGTTTATAGGCTGAGCGCTCACCGAGTTATCAGCATCTTTCGCACCGTATCGGTGGATGCTGCCTTAGTTCTCGCTGGGTGGGTGCCAATAGACTTGCCGGCCATCGATACAACGGAGGCTTATGCTTAGAGATCACGGCCCCCGGAGAAGATAAGAGCTCGGAACACCAAGCTCAAACATTAGGAAATGGCAGACACGATGGGTTACGTCAATCCCCAGCGCAATTCATTGGATAGGATGAAAATATTGGGAACTTCTACCTCAATCAGCTCCTGAATGAATACGGGTGCTTCCGGCAGTATTTTTACTGGTTCCAGCACGACGATGACTGCATAACCAGTGCGAGGAAGACGTATGCACATAGTCTTGAAATGCGTAAAGTTCGATAGAGAGGGACACGAGCTGAGAGATACCTTAGGTGAACGGGCATTGATCAATAATGTAGAGAGTTTCATGCTAGAGAACCCCGACAAGTGGAATGCTGCTTCCAACTTTGCGGCAAGAATCATTAAGGAGTTACGCGGCCTCGAGAGATCCCGCCTCAACCAAGATGATGGATACATTTCCTGGTACCAGCCTTATGAAGCTTTGCTTAACGTAAGGTCCTAGTATTATACCTCTACTGTCTTTTTATATATTTATTTATCTTTTTCGTTTCTACACTATGTACTTATGTTCTATTGTATTTGTATTATTCATTGTTGTTGTTACAATTTTTTTACATTAGTCAATTTCTAAATAAATGTACAAAAAAGCCAGGTAAAAAACGATTAATACAATCAACATTAAACTTTGGCTACTTTTCAACATTGTGTATCCGATGAGTCCGATGGGGTTTTTGAAGTGTTTCTTAAGTTTAATTTGCCGTGTGTGGGCACGTGTTGTCATGAAGCAAAATCACACATTAAGTCAATAGTTTAGACGTTTGGTTTGAATAGCAGCCTTTAATTTGTTTGTGAGCATATCACTGTAATACTGGCTATTAATAGTTCGTTGATCTTCGAGATAATAACAATAAATAGGCCCCCGTGATCTCAAATAACGTAACCAGCAGACGGTTTTTGTCTTAAAATTCTTTCGAATTGGAGAACCCACTTTTAAACTGTTTTGTCCATTTGGAAACGTTCGAACACTTTCAATTTTCATTCGTGGAATTCACTACCTTTGATATAAATCTAATCACTATGTGTTGTTCTTCCGCGGTTAAGCAGACTCGCCATTGTTAACTGAATATATTTGAGGTTATGCTTACAAAATACTCTCGGATAGCTGATGGTAAAAAAAAGTACAAGTATGCCAAATTGATGCACTGAAACTATTATATTGATTAAAAAAAAAATAAGAGACGGAATATCAGAGTATAACACAAATGCAAACAGACGAAAATATTTCCATACACCCGACTCGACTCTTGAAAATATGATTGCTAGTTTTATACAATATATATCTCAAGCTACGGCAATGATGCAAAACATGTTTCAAGAGATACCAAAACCGCAAAATCAAATCCTACGAAAACTACGTACTTAAAATGTCCTCGTGCTCATAAAATACCTATGAAAGACAGAAACTGATTGCTCTCGGAAACGTACCTTACAAACAGATATAAATTCGAGATACCAGGCTACTCTTTCTTCGCCACAAACCACCCTGATGGCAAAGCACATGGCGGAACGGGTATACTTATCAGAAAGCGAATAAAACACTATAAGTCGGTATCATACCCAAAGAACAAATTCAACTTTGCTTCTCCGGGCAGGCCTACATATTGGCCAGCTGATCCAAGTCCTTCCCGACCTAATCGAATTCGCAGTTACTCGCAACATTCCTCGTAGTGTGAGCAGAAAGTGATCATTCTTACATGCTTACTTCATGGAAAACTGATTGGCTCAGGTATAAAAAATACGTCAGCTCCCACATATGCATGAGAGCAAAACTTGATACCGGAACTGACATTGACAACTCACTGGAACATTTCAACATAGCCATTGCGAGCGCTGCTGTTGCCATGACACCGATTCTTCAACCAGGCCCTATGAAAACTGTTGTTTTAACTAGCGCGGAAATTGAACAGCTAGTCTTAAAAAAACGCCGGATTACACGCGAATGGCAGGTCAGTCAATCTCCAGCATCGTTACAAAAACTCAAAACTGCTAAAAAAAACATTTAAGCAATGCAATCATATCACCAACGATTACCAAATTCTCGATTTGGAGAGCATAAGTCGCCTGAATCCACGGATTGGCAATTCACAAGGAGCTAATTCCAAATAAAGCTCCTGGGTATTACCTCATCATCCCAAATTATTGAGCTACCAAACTGTGAAATATCATTCCTTGCAATGGTCTTCAATGTAATACTCAAAGTGGGTTACTTTCCAACACTGTGGAAGAAGTCCGTAATAATTATGATCCCTAAAATGGATAAGGACAAATCAAGTGTGTCTTCATATCGGCCCATAAGTTTTCTCCCGGTGCTATCAACATTATTTGAAAAAAATTTTATTAAGAAGATCACATAACACATTAATAAGGTAACAAAACATACAAAAAAACCAATGGTTATTACACCAACAACACAAAAAGCATTTGACATTATCTTATAGTGGCGTCTTCTTCGTCCATTTTTGTTGCGCGCCACAGATAATCAAAACAAAAAACAGCTGTTCGTGATGCTAAAACAACATTGTAAAGTACAAAACCGAATCTTCGTGATACGAGCCACTGTAAGGCCACTATACATGTGCTCTGCAGTGCAGTGATATCAATCAATATAAATAAAGACAAATACAAAAGATAAAAAGTCAAAAAGTGAACCAAACATTTGAATAGAACACAAGGTGTAAAACATACATAATTAAATTAATTAAAATATAAAGAAAAAATAATATATACAACAATAATTTTGTTTTTGGAAGCGCAATAAATAAAAATATCCTCAGTGAAAGTAAAAGCACAGAAAGCACAGTAAATCAACAACAAAAACACACAAGCCAAGGTATTCGGTATTTCTGCAAACTAAGCAGCTAACCGTTTGCATATAATCGGGAAGTGGAAGCAACAACAAAGTACAGTAGCAGAAAACATTCGCATAATACACTAGCTTTCTGTTCCCGAGCTTTGGACTTTGGACCCCAGGACCTTGAAAGCTGTGCATCACATAGTTGTAAATTAGAGATAAGCCCAAAAGTATACTCTAAACTAGTGCATACATATTTAATTTTAAGCATAAAAGTACTTCTTCGATAGAAACAACTTTGAGCGTGAAAGTAGCAGTAGCCGTTTACAATGCAACGAACACCAAATAAACAAAACCGAGATATGGGCACACCATCAGGAAAAAGGTCCCGAAGAGCGCTTTCGCCAGAATTGAGCGTTCATAATGCGATCAAATCGGTAAAAATTAAGTTAGAAGCAAAAATTGAGGCAGTAGAAATTAAAAATCCAAGCACCGAAGATATCAAGGCCATTGTAAGAGCAACAAGTAAGGAGACGAATAAAGAGGTTCTTGATAAAATATCGAGTATGGCAGAAAATGTAGCTGAGCTTAAAAAACAAAATATGGAAATGACAGCCGCGTAAGAGCAACTCAAAGCGGAAAGGGAAGCTGACCGAAAACGGAATGCGTAGATGGAACAACAAATCAAAGGCAGGAACTTGATATTTAAAGGGCTGCCTGCAACCAAGGCTGTTCATGACGAAGTGAAGAGGGTATGTAAAGAGTGCTTACAGTTACCATTGGCCTCAGTGGTGAAAGCAACAAAGAGAATTGAAGAGCGAGAGGGATTGCTCTCGGTTTTGAAACGCACAAACAAGGTGGCAGGTTCATCTATCTACATAGAACACGACCTCAATGCTGACCCCCAACTAAAGAAGAGGTTGATGCTGCAGTTTAAATCGGCGATATTAGCTACAAACAAAAAACATCCGATTATGGTGAGGGATGGCATCTTAAAAATCGGGAATAAATGGTTTAGGTGGAACCGCGAAAAAAAGTTGGTGCAAGACCAACATGAATCGTAGCACATACCAACAAAAATTAAATAAGAACCTACAGACCTTAAAGGAAGAAAATAACACACCGACCTTACCCCAGCTGGTTGAAGTTATCAGGAACTCAGTGGAGATACAGAGTGCCACAAAAGTAATTTTTAAACAGAAGTGGTATAATTTTAAATGTCATAAAGCGCGCATAAAATCATTTGAAGTACTAAACAAATTTAAAAGAACAAATATTGAAAGACACAAGTCTCACTATTTAAGAGCCATTCAAGTCTATAGAAATGTGTGTGGGCAGGCCAAACTTGAATATCTTAAAAGGATGGAACAGAAAATAAACCACATAAAAGACTCCTCAGATTAGTGGAGAGTTGCAAACGAAATAAGAGGGCAAACTTATAACACTGATGATATGAATGTACTCCAATCAATGATATATAAGTTTGGATTGACCTGCAAACTGCCAAAAATAGCTTCCATTTTGATGCCAATGAGATTTCGCCTTTGCCTAGGAAATTACGCCATGTCGAGTTAATGCTGTTTTTTGCTTGCTCAATTCGGTTGTTGATGTGCTTGGTGAAAGACATATTTGTTGTGAGAATTACACCAAGGTAACAGTACTCTGACGTTATCTTCACTGGTTCTTGCTTGTAAGTCCACATTTCTTGGGCCGAAAGTCGACCTCCCTTTCTGAACACCATTATTTCTGACTTCATTAGTTTTACTTCCATCCTCCATTTTAAACAATAATCCACTAACTTATATATCATTGATACTTCATTGATACTTCCATCCTCCATTTTAAACAATAATCCACTAACTTATATATCATTGAAGTAAACCTAATGAAGTCAGAAATAATGGTGTTCAGAAAGGTAATTCTCACAACAAATATGTCTTTCACCAAGCACATCAACAACCGAATTGAGCAAGCAAAAAACAGCATTAACTCGACATGGCGTAATTTCCTAGGCAAAGGCGAAATCTCATTGGCATCAAAATGGAAGCTATTTTTGGCAGTTTGCAGGTCAATCCAAACGTATGCAGCACAGGTTTGTGGAAACGCAATGCTGGAAGAGGTAAACAAGATCCAGCGGTATTTCTTGAATAGAGTGCTGAGCCTACCGGACACAATCCCAAACTATGCATTTTCATTAGAAACTGGTACTGAATACAGTCACTTCTATACATTAGGTCTGCATATGCAATACATCACAAAGACTTTTCTGTCATATAACGCAGATAGATTGCCTCATAAGTTGTCAAAAGCTATTCTAAGAGGAAACGTTGTGTGGGCAAATAAATTTAATCAGTTGGGAGCAGAACAAAATATAAGTTTTCAATGGAATGCTGGGGTAGAAGAAGACCGGTGTAATCGTTGCAATCAGCTCATTGAGGCATTAAAAGCGGTTCGTGGAGTACAATGCTTGAAAAAGTAGCAGGTAACACAGACCGCTTTTATAAATACCTGCAACCAGCAATTGGAGAACAATATTTTAAAGCCAACCTAACTCAACGTGAAATAACGATGATAATTAAAGTACTATGCAACAGGAATGAGCAGGAAACAGTGACGCACTTCATATCAAGATGCCCTGTGTTAAATGAATTTAAGGTGTCACATTTTAAGAAAAATTCAATTGAGCAAAATAAGCTGATAAAAATTTTAAACGGTGACCATGAAATCAGTTGGAAGACTATACAGTCGGGCCTCGATTATCCGTGATCCGGTTAACCGGTAACCCCGATTAACCGTGATGGCCAAAGATCAGTCTATTGTTTTTTGTTTGCAATGTTTTCAAATTGTTCGCTTCGATTAACCGTGATTACCTCTATTATCCGTGATGGCAGAATTTTTATTTAGAATTTTTTTTATTAAGCACAAAAGCAACTTGGAAGCAAACGCTCTCACAAGTCTGTATACATACATAAACTCCTTGAATTAATTTTTTTTAATGTAAATATGTAGTATGTACACCAATGTTCACTGGTTAAATAATAAAAATACATATTAAAAAAAAAACTGTATAATCAAAATTGTTATTCGATTAACCGTGAAAATCGATTATCCGTAATGCTTCTGGTCCCGACCATCACGGATAATCGAGGCCCGACTGTATATGCACAATTTTAAATTATAGCAAATTTCTGATATCAGAATTCAGCATACGGCTAACAGCCATGCTGTAAAATCACTCCTCGTTTTTTTTTCTTTTTTCCAAAAATGTATAAATTAAGTTAACTTTATTTGTACCTAAGTATATACGAAAAAATGAATAAAAAGTATACTACTACTACTGCTAGCAGTCCCTTACAGCATGACCTGAGCTGCCACAACTGTAGCATGTCCCAGGTTTCCTGGGTGGTTTCTTGCACTCACCTGTAAAATGTTCTTCTGCTGTAGATTCGATTTTGGCAATTTTATACCCACAAGTGCTCGTAGTAGATACTCCTTGGTGGCATGTTGTTGTATTGCGACTTGGTTACGGAGCTGCTCGTCTGGTATACCGTTTACCAAACTCAGAATTAACTCTCTTTCTCCTATCATTATACGTTCTGCCAACAGAACTTTGTCATTGAAATAATCTGCAAACAACTCGTCCGGTTGCCACTTGCGTGCGACATTTGCTGTTATTTTTTTTGAGAACAGTGCCCGGAATGTGTTGTCATCCAAAAATTGTTGTTTTTTTACATTATTAAGTTGTTTGACCCAGAAATTGGCATTATCATTCCATTAAAATCACGAACACAATTTGTTAGTGCTTTAAATGAAACTGTGTTATTTTGACACTCAACATTGTTTTTCATCTTTTCCATACTCTTCAACAGCATTTCATTCTCTCTTAACAACAATAATTGCTCTCGTTTGAGCAATTCGTTTTCACGTCTTTGCAATTCAAGTTCCTTCTCTTTGAGTTTAGCTTGCATGATCACTTGTTCAGCCTCATGCTCACGTCTCTGCAATTCTTATTCCTTCTATTTGAGCTTAGTTTGCATAGTTACTTGTTCAGCCTCAGCTTGAAAGTTTGCCTGCGTTGCTGGCAGCGTTAATCTTTCCATCCTTGTCATTGTCTGTATTCTTCTCTCTTGTATATTTGCTGCTAGAGCATTTAACTATTCGTTCCGCTTTGCTCTGCTGTTCGCCTTGAAGCAATATGTTTTTCGAAATATTGTTGCGGTAAATTCTCAGCTGTGTTCGTCATCAAGTTTTTGTTGTTATTGTTCAATCATAATTTCTAGCACGACATTCTCCTCTGCACAAATTTCGTCTAAAATTTTCTGAAGTTTACCTTCTGGAGCAAGCAGTCACAATCAGACACGCTCTTTCTTATGCACTACGCTTTTTCTTTTGTGTTTAGACAAACGACACGCATGAAAATCAAATTTTTGTTATTCTGCATGTCGCATGCATCCTCACTCTACGCCAGCCAAAAAATTGTGAGAAAAACGAATGACTTTTATGACGACGTTTTCAGAACATCACAGCTTTCCCTAAATGCCTCGCTTCTCTTACCTACCAAAAAAGCTGAGCCTATAGTCTAAATGCAGACTTACATATTAAGATTTACATATTAGCTTACACACTAAACATACTATAATTTTGCTTTATACTATGTAATAATAATGGTTCATGAAAAATGTTTTCACCCAAAAACAATTACGGTATTGCGATACTACCTGAACCGGTTTTTTTAAGTAAAGTTTTGATTTGCTTTATTGCCCAATTTTGCAAATGTTACTTAAAGCTATCGCTTAAATTTACAATTAATACAGAGAATTATTTCCTAGTGACTACTTTTACAGCTGAAAAATTTAGATTACATAACATATAATTAAGGAAAAATGGCAAGAAAACCTTGCTAACTTAAACTTACTTAAACTTAGAACTAGAACTTTAATTGTTTGGTACTTAATATGGCTCAACAAAGTGTAAACATATGAAGTACCAATCAGCTCACTAAATGTGCAATATAAAAATTCTTAAGAGCAATGTTATGTATTGCTCGGGAGATTTGTTCATCTATCCACCTAAAATCAGCTGTAACATGCAGTCGAGTAGTTGAAAAGAAAAATGAGGATTCAAGAATTATTTTTAATATTTTGTTTTGTATAAGTTGTAATTTATTCCTGTGCGTTGGCGCGTGGGAGCTCCAGATTTCAGCTCCATACAGCATTATTGGTGTGATAATCATTTCAAATATGATGAGCTGATTTTGTAGTGATAGCTGGGATCTGTGGTTAATAAAAGGATATAGGATGCACATGGTTTTATTGACCTTATCGATTGTTTGACCTACATATGTGCTCTTTGTGCATGAGCTTCTTATCAAGGAAAAATCCAAGGTTACGGATAGTATTTTCCCATTTGATACTACATCCATTTAGTTGCAACTCAAGATTGGGTAGAAAACATTGTTTTCTCTTCTTAGTGAAGTAAATTGCTTTAGTTTTTCAACATTTAATTTTATTTTCCATTGTCTAAAATAACTAGATAGGGAGGGATATAAGATCACTCTGAAGCTCATTATGAATCGCATTGTAGGATTCACCTGTGCAGTACAAAGCCGTGCCATCAGCGAAAAGTGACGTTATGCAGTCTTTAAACGTTGAAATGTCGTGAGTTTAAAGCTATATACATAAAATATGACGAGAAAAAATGTTTAACGGCTTTTTACTCCAACAACGTTTGACCAATCAGCATGAAAGTTGGCTTGTATATGTAATTCTTCATGAAGATTGTGTATATGATATCCATTTTGTATGAACTCGAAAGTTTTTATATATTTTCATATTTTTTTTAATAAGAAATGCATTTATTTTGACTCTACCATACAAAAAGCAGCGACGCGCGCCGGGCTATGCTAGTATTATATAAAACAGGCCCTAGAATAGATCCCTGAGGGACACTATTACAAATCGATTCTTTGGCGGATTGAAAACCATCCATGGATACATTAAAGAATCTTTCAGATAGGAAGCTTGTAGCAAGAAGTTTATGTAATGTAAAAGACCATTATGCCATACCGTATCGAAAGCGGATTGCACATCTAAAGTTACCATTCCAATTGATATATTGTGATTTAGCTGCTCTTTATCAAAGTTTGTTAGTTTATATTATGGATGGATGCAGTTAAGATGAGGTCGGATGCCGAATTGTGCAGTGGGCAGCATGTTGTTATACTCTAAATTTAGATTTAATCTGGTTTTAATTACTTATTCTAAAACTTTTGAGAAACCTCACAGAAGGCTGATCGACCTAAATTTTTCAGGAGAATTTAGCGGTTTACCTGGTTTAGGTACTGCAATAATTTTCACAATTTTTCAAGCTGAAGGAAAATGGCCAAGATTTTGACATTTAGCCAATATTTGCGTTGAATATGTAAGCGCACTATTTGGTACGTTTTTAAAGCAGATATTTGGAATTTGATCATTGCCAGGGGATTGGTGATTTTTTAAGGACTTAATGATATCTCAAATTTCACTTACTGTTAGAGGGGAATCAATTGTGTTAATTTCTTGAGATAAAAGCTCACTCAGTGAACTTTGTACTATTCTCGATATTTCTGAATCAAATTAGTCCTCAGTTAAATGATGTTTTAATTCATAAACGTCTTTACTTTATCATTTTAAGTTGAGAAATTTTCAGTGTAGACGTTTTTTGCGCTCAATAAATTGTGTCCGCATAATAATCAAACACTTTCACGTTAAGCAAATAAAAAAAAAATATAATATAAAAAAAATCACCACTAAGATGAGTTTCGCTCATCAAAAACCCAACAACAACAACGTTAAAAAGGCAACCAGGAATGCGTATTTTTCGATCGTATCTCCTGGCCCTACCAAAAAAAATGATGCGTTATTTTTAACCATCAAATCGCCAGAGCGAAGAGCTAGTTCTTGTTCTCCCGTTCTGTGCATTGATACCATAGCCACCACGAATCCACTACCATGGAGCAGCCAATGTCCATCCCCACAAACTCCACTGTACACAACACCAGCAACTATTGTATCAACAAATGCAACTGTAACAACACAAAGCACTCCAGCTATATCAACCGCTACATCAGCATCAAACACAACAACAGTTTACTCAACAACTGCTTCGATCATGTCATCGCAAGCAGTTTTCACATCAACATCAACATCAACAACAACATCAACAACAATGCAACCAACGATCGAGCTGCTGGACCAATCAGCAACAGTTATGCCTACATCAAACACACATACGCAAGTACATAACATAAATAACACCAATAATAATAGTCCTAGTTCTGAACAGTTACAACCTTGCAAAAGAAACCGTAATACACAATCCACAGGCAAATCAATAGAAGAAAACAATAACAAAAGTACAAAACCCATTTGCAAAAAAATACACAAAAAAAATTAAATGATTACTGGTTGAGCAAACCTAATACGAGGGTAACCCTAAAAGTTTCCGGAATCGACTACTAGGGGGCATTTGCTAGCGGCGTCATTATTATTTTCGTAAAGTTTGACATCTTTTAAGGTAAACTCCATTGACAGATCAGAAATTCGTCAAGTAGTTTCGTTTTTACAGCGTTTTAAAAAAATCAATTTTGAGAAAAAATGGAAATTTCTCGTGTTCAACTCGAACAAACGATTATTTAAAGGAGAAAAAGATCGAATTGTTGACTCATAGTCCGTATTCACCTGATTTATCGCCTAATGACTTCTTCCTGTTCCCATACGTCAAAAATAAAATGCGTGGTCAGCGATTTACGACACCTGAAGCGGCTGTTGAGGCATTCAAAATCCATGTTTCTGACATACCAACTTCCGAGTGGAATAAATGTTTTGATGACTGGTTTATTCGCATGCAAAAGTGTATTGATCTTGAAGGCGAATATTTTGAAAAACAATAAAGTGATTTTTTCGATTAAATTTGTGTTTTTTCTATGATTTTCCAGAAACTTTTAGGGCTCGCTACTAGCAATATGTTCGCACTGCTAGCAGAAAAAGACGACAACAACGGCGAAGATCCTAAGTCCTCAAATCGTAATGCACAAAATGAAACCAAACAGCTTCCTAAAGTTAACAAGCCACCGCCTATTTATGTGCAGGGGGTAGAAGACATTAATACTCTCATAAATGCTATTAATGAAGTTATAGAGAAAAACTATATTCTTAAATCCCTGCCCAATAATGAAGTTCATATCCAAGTGACTGAACCCCAACAATATAGTCCAATAATGAAAATGTTAAAAGCTAGAAATACCAAGTACTACACATTTAAGACTAAAGACGAACGCGGTTTTAAAGTTATGCTGAGACACCTTCACCAATCATCTGACACCAACGAAATTAAGCGAGAATTGAAAGAATTAGGCCATGATGTCACGAATGTATATAATATTCGACAAAAAAACCCAAAAAAATCACTTCCCCTGTTCTCACTCAAACTCGAAACCAGCCCTAACAACAAAACATTTATTACATAACTACATTACTTCACACCAAAATACAATTTGAGGCCCCCCATAGTAAGAGAACGATAGTGCAATGTTCTAACTGTCAAAAATACGGACACACACGAAACTACTGCACCAAAGATCCTGTTTGTGTTAAATGTGCGGGAAAACACAGCACGATTGACTGTCAAATTGATTCATCAAAGAAAATAAAATGTGCTCTTTGTGGTGGAGCTCATACAGCCAATTATAAAGGTTGCGAAATTTACAAAACATTAAAAATTCAAAGGTTTCCTGCTCTTCGCCCCAAAACATTGACCGATGAAACAAAAAACGAACAGAAGTCCGTAACCTCTCGCAAAGTGGAGAAAGGAATCAGTTACTCGCAGGTTGCTGCTTCTTTCTCACAGATTAAGTCAACCAATCGACCAGCTGACAAAGAAAAAGAAAAAAAAGATTTAAGTGTTAATCTAACTACTGGCGAAATTTCTTCCCAGCAAAACAACAATCATACCATCCCATCTGACGATATCTCAGAACTTAAAAACATGATGAAAGAATTAATCCAACAAATGGGTAACATGATGAACATTATAACAATTTTAGTAACAAAGCTTGACAAACAAAATGGACAATAAGTTAAGAATAATTGCTTGGAATGCGAACGGACTACACAAACATATTTTAGAACTCCAACTTTTCTTAAATGAGAATTCAATTGACATTGCACTAATATCGGAAACTCACCTTACAAATAACCACCTAAGCATTCCCGGCTATAAAATATATGGAACAAATCATCCGGATGGTTCAGGTCATGGTGGCTCTGCTATTATTATTAGCAAAAATAATATACGACACGTTGAACTGGAAAGCTATCAACAAGCACACATACAGTCGACCAAATTGATGCTGCAAGATATATATGGATCTTTTACAGTAGCAGCTATCTATTGTCCACCTATACACATAATCACAACAGCTCAATTTAAGGACTATTTTATTGAGCTTGGCCAAAGGTTCATCGCTGGAGGAGACTATAATGCCAAACATGTAAACTGGGGATCAAGGTTGACAAATACTTAAGGAAAAAATTTACAATGTGCAATTCAAATGATTGGAGGAACGCATTTGAGTACTGGAGAGCCCACATATTGGCCAACTGATCGAACAAAGATACCTGACCTAATTGACTTTTGTGTAATAAAAAATATGAATATGGCACATTTTGAAATTGACTCTCGATTAGAACTTTCTTCTGACCATTCTCCGATCCAAATTAATTATAATTGCTCAATAAAAAATGTTTTACCCCCATGCAAGATGTATAATAAACGAATAGACTGGCACTCATATAGAAAATTCATTGATATCAACCTAGCAATAAATGTACCTCTTAAAGAAGTAGACGATATTGAAAAAACAATCATACACTTAAATGACATTATAAACGAAGCATCTGATAGAGCAACACCCGAACTAAAACCAACAGAGGACAACTATAACATCCCACACTCAATTAAAAGACTTCTTGTGAGCAAAAATAAACTACGTAAGACTTGGCAAAGGACCAGAGCTCCAAATAATAAAGCAAAACTTAACAAAGCGATTAACGACCTAAAAGCCAGACTTAAAATTTGGAAAAATGAACAATTTGAAAATTATCTAAAATCCAACTCCAACGTCTGACACTATTACTATTATTACTCTTTGTGGAAAGCAGCTAAAGACTTAACGAATCGCACCATTCACCAGCCGCCACTAAAAAAGTCGGTTGGGACATGGGCTAGAACCAACTCTGACAAAGCTTCCCAACTTGCTGACTATTATGAAAAGGTTTTTACTGAAAACCAAACTAACAGCAACGCTCTTACTAATTTTACTAACAGGACTCCTCCACCGCAATACAAATTAAGAAAAATCTCAGCTAACGAAATAAGACACTGCATTGAAAAGCGTACTAGTCACAAAAAATCTCCAGGATATGACCAAATAACTGGAAAATTACTAAAAGAGCTTCCTCCAAATGGAATTATATACATAAGAAACTTGTTTAACGCAGTACTAAGACTAAGGCACTACCCGACATTATGGAAAATAGCTGAAATAATACCTATACCGAAATCGGGCAAAGATCCAACTTTGACGTCATCTTATAGGCCAATAAGCCTTCTGCCTTCATTATCTAAAATATTTGAACGACTTTTGCTTGACAGAATTCAACCAATACTGGATGTGAACAAAATTATACCTGATCACCAATTCGGATTTAGACAACGTCACTCCACAATACAGCAAGTCCACAGAGTGACACACAAGATACTATCAGATCTAGACGACAAAAAATACTGTGTAGGTGTTTTTTTGGACATAGAAAAAGCTTTTGACAAAGTGTGGCACGCTAGACTTCTTAAAAAAATTAAGACTATCCTACCAAATGATCTTTGTGATATCATCAGGAGCTACCTTGATAGTCGCTACTTCTACTACTTACACCTTAGTAAGGACGAAACCTCTACATTAAGGCAGATAAAAGCTGGAGTCCCACAGGGAAGCGTGCTTGGGCCCTTACTTTATACTATATATACATATGACATTCCAATCCCAGAAGACAATTCGACAATGGTGGCCACCTTTGCTGACGACACTATTCTTATGTGCTCAAACAAAAAGCTTTTTGTGGCAATAGATAATAATAGATAGGTGCAAGCAATATTGGAGGAAACATGCACTTGGTTTGATTTATGGAAAATTAAGATAAACGAAATGAAAACATTGCAAGTGATATATATTTTACGGACAGCTTATCAGCCAAGACAAGTAAAAATAAAAGGTACTGACATTCCATTAAGCAACGTGGCCAAGTACCTGGGCATGCATATTGACAGCAAACTGACTTGGAAATATCACATCCAGAAAAAGAAAGACCAACTTGTACTAAAATTCAGGCAGTTATATCCGTTTTTCGACAGACATTCAAACCTTAATACTTATGGGAAATTACTACTTTACACATCTGTAATTAAGCCCATATGGACGTATGGCATACAACTATGGGGTACTGCCAAGAAAACGAACGTAAATATAATACAAAGACAACAATCTAAAATCCTTAGAGCAATAGTTAATGCTGACTGGTACATAACAAATTATGACATACATAAAGACCTCGGTGTAAAAATGGTGCACGACGAAATCAACAATGCAAGCAGAAGATACCATAACACCTTAGAACGACATTCCAACGTTGAAATGATTGACATTCCTTCAGACGAATTAACAAGACGTAGAAGACTGAAAAGGAGCAGACCAGTGGACTTAACGTACCTGCTCTACTTCACACATTTTAACTTTACATATTACATATTATACCTACACTAATATGTACATGTGTTGGTCTTGGGTTGTTGAGAGGAACGTTGCGGTATCTCGCGAGAGTGGGGCAGCCGCAAGTAGTACTGAAAAATAAACCAAGCCCTCCATATTATTTCAAACTGACAATTCGAAAATGTTCGTATTTGTCAAATATAAATCCCCTTTTCAATGTTAAAAAAAGTATTAGTGTTTTTGTTTTAATGTATTGTTATATAATAAGAAACAAAACAAATGTACCTCGTCTATTGGGAAATAAAAAAAAAAAAATATTAAAGCGAAAACTTGGAATGTACTGTTTTTTGTAATCTTCCAAAAAGGTGTAGAGTTCTTTTCATGTTTAGACAATTTGAGATTTCAGTTAACATTATTAACAGTACAGACATTTTGTGACAGATTTGACAACTTAAGTACTGAACCCTGGCTTTATAAATTGGTTGTCTAGTCCGAATCCAAAGTCTCTGCGCTGTGTTTCTGTTTGAGATTAAATTTGTGATGCTGGTTGGCAGTTTTCGGGTCAATTGATTATTTTGCTTTCTAGGTATGGACTGGACTGGCCTTATCTATATCCTGTCACAGGTAATCAACCATTCTGTCCACCATATTTATTTATTTATTTATTCAATGCCACAAAAAAACTTTCAGCTTAAAACTAAAAACAAGAGATCAAACAATTACAATAATATAAAACAGCAGCCCCTGACCCGATGGGGGAAGTTTATTTGCAAAACTAGCGAGCTATGGCCCTACTCACAGCCATGTGTGGTCAGAGGCACATAAGCTACACAGACGGTACAGCTGATCAGCAAAATCCAGTGCATCCAGCCAGTGAGGTCATGTATCCCGTAGGCAACGAAGAATAATTGCATTAATTGATTCCGGAGATAATAATAAGAGAGAGAACATGATAGAACTTAATTTAATATGAGCATGAAACTCTGAAAGGATCATGAAGGTCAAAGTTAGAAGTGCATCTATTTAACACTAAAGGGACAAAATTTCTCGTAGGACGACAAAGGATAGAAAAGTTCAAAAGATTTAAAAGCTCTGGAGAGTCAATGTTTCCGATTAAGAGCTTATGAAAAAAGGAAATCCCTAGAGCAATTCTACAATGCGCCAAAGACGGAAGACTAATAAGTTGGAGTCTATCAGGGTAAGATGACAACCGGGAATTAGGATTCCAGTTAAGGCCACGAAGAGCAAACAGAAGAAATTGTTTCTGAACAGACTCGATTCGATCTTGATACTTTAAATATTGCGGTGACCAAATGCAAGAGCAATACTCGAGAATTGGATGCACAAGAGACCCAAAAAGAATCTTAGTGGTATAAGGGTCATAAAATTCAATAGACCAGCGTTTGATGAAACCAAAAACACCCTTTGCTTTGTTAACAACAGAAGAGACGTGCTGGTTAAAACACAGTTTAGGATCAAACAGGACACCGAGGTCATTAAACGTAGAGACTCGCTCAAGTAGGACATTGTCAATCTTGTAAGTAAACAAATGATGCTGACACCGATGATATGTCATGAGCTTACATTTAGAAATTTTTAGATCTAAATAATTTGCCAGGCACCAAGTACGTAAAGAATCAATATCCTCTTGAAGTTTAAGATGAGAGGCGCCAACAATAACTGAAAGGCACAATTTTACATCATCAGCGTACATGAGCACACGAGAGTGTGAGATGGAGAGAGGCAGTTCAATAATAAACAAATTGAAAAGAAGAGGTCCTAGATGACTAACTCGAGGAACCCCAGAAGTTACGTGGACAATATCTGAAACAGAAAACCTAAACAACACTCTTTGAGAACGATTTTTTAAGTAGGATGTAATCCAACTTAGAAGATTATACGGAAAGCCCATAACATTTAGTTTATACAAAAGAAGGTCATGACTAATTAAGTCAAAGGCTATAGTAAAGTCTGTGTAAATAACATCAGATTGCAACCTATTGACGAGACCTTGATTAACAAATGAAGTAAGCTGAAGGAGGTTAGTGGTTGCGGACCTGCATTTTACAAATCCATGCTGTGATGGAGAAATAACTGCTTAACAGAAATGTTACAAATTCGTTATAAGGACCTTTTCAAACAATTTTGGGATAGTGGATAGATTAGATATGCCCCAATAATTTGAGATATCAGATTTATTTCCTTTTTTATGGAGGGGAATAATGAAAGATTCTTTCCAAATCGGCGGAAATGAAGATACCTGTAGTGATAAGCTAAAAAGCTTAAATAACGGCCTATACAGGGAGTTTGCACTAGGGACATTAACTGGATCAGGAGAATAAGAAAATTTCAGGGATGTTAGATTATGAAGAATATTCACCTCATTAAGTTCAGGGGTTCTGAAATTGTAAATTGTGTTAACATAATAAGGGTAGGAAGTACCAGAAAATGTTGCTGAAGAAATGGTCGTTTGGAAAAATTTTCCGAATAAGTCAGATATCTCAGGATCATTTGATGCATGCAAATTATCTAAAAAAAAAAGAAGAAGGAAATAAAGCTGATTTGCGTTAGCATTAACAAAATTATAAAACCGTTTGGAATTACTTGAAAATTGCAACCTACAACGGATAAGATAAGTGTTGTAGCAATGGGAATTAAGGGAGAGAAACTTATAACGTGCCACACAAAATCTATAAAATCACAGGGTGTCCCAGAGATTTTAAATTTTTTATAGAGTGTGACTTTAAGTTTTTTAAAGTGGAGAGCTCACGCGTAAACCAAAGTTGTTTTTATGATACTTTTGGTGCATTCATTAGAGGAAAACATTTAACAAAGGCAGAGTACAATGTGTCATAAAAGAATTTAGTGGCCACAGACATATCGGTACAACTGTATAGAAAGGACCAGTCAATCTGTGCAAGCAAAAAATTAAGTGACTCGAAATAGTGTGTAGTCTGTACAGTACGATGGTATGTGAGACAGAGTGACATTTCTAAAGATGGGTGATAACAGTCTTCAGGAAGAGACAAGGGAGAGGTTTTAAACACAATGGTGACAGTACTATCATTACACCATACTAAATCTAATGACCTATGAAAAAGATTTACAACAAAAGGAGAGAGAAAGTTTGATCAAGCTATCAATGAAAACATGGTTTCCAGAGGGAACAAGGTAACTTGAATGTCCGAACAAGGACCAAGAAATGGTAGGTAAATTAAAATCACCCAGCATGACCAGGATATCACTATCACGAGTAAGTTTGGAAACGGACATAATAGCTTCATAGTGATGCGTATAAGTTTCTAAACTCGAACCTGGAGGAATATAAGAGCACGTAACAAAAATCGCAACATGGGGAAGGACTATTTTGGCGCCAATAAATTCAATATTAGCAGGCAGAACAACTTGAATAACTTCAGAACGAAAACATGACTTAACTGCAACAAGAACACCACAACCACGACGAAACTGGCGATCCTGTCTATAAATTACAAAATGATTACCAAGGACTTCATTATTAAGAACATTAGATGTAAGCCATGTCTCAGAAAAAACAATGATATCAGCAACAAAGGAAAAACTATCCCTATACAAATTATTAAGCTTGACAGTAAACCTCTAACATTTTGATATGTTATGGTGATATATTGAAGGTAGGAAACTAGTTTTCCGGAGCCGAACTTGGAGCCGAAGAAGAACTAGTATGTAACGGCAGCCTTATAGAACTAGACCTATATTGTGTTGTATGTGGTCCCAAAGGGTTACCAAGTCTGTATTGAGCCTTCGTACCTAGAAGCCATTTTAATTTCTTCCGATTTGCTTTACCATAATTAAGGTAAGTTTCAACATTAGTTAAAACTTTTACATACAATTGGGAGGTGGTCTGAAGAAAGGTCTGAGTGAGCAATAGGTTCAGACAAATTAATTGAAGAGTTTGTAATAAATAAGTCGATTGTTGACGGGTTACCTTTGTAGCTAGCGGGTATACATATGTTGGATCTCTAGTGCATATGATGGAAAATCAAAACAACTCATGAAGGATGTTTCCCCAACAGTTTACCCTCTCACAGTTCCATAGCAGTTTAAATTCCCTTCCTACAACGTAGTTTCCCTTAATGCTAGACAGCGCTAAAAGGTTACATTTAAACATGTCCTTTTTATGTTTAGTTGTGTCCGATGGATTTCGTATTGAAATTAGGCATCTGGCCATTGAACTATGAAAGTAGACCAAGAAAATTTTGAAGAAGTTTTCCAGGTTCTATACCCATGTTTTCGATTAAGAGTGTGTTTATGTCAATAATTTTTTTGTATTAATATAAAAATAAAAAAAAAATTTCCATGCGCCGAAAACACTATAGTTTTCTGTAGCGCCCCTGTATATAATTGGGGATAATGAAATTGTCCTTATGTGTAAGTCAGGTTTCACAAACAAGACATATATCAATTTGTTTTTTAGTTAGAAAAAACTCATTTCTAATCTTTTTAAGCAAACCACACGTGCATTCCATGCCATAATGTTGATATTGTCAACTTGTTGAGTATAGATGCAATCACAAAATGTCAATCACTCAAATGTGTCTATAGTAGTTAAAGGTGTTAAACCTTATTTATTATTCCTTTTTAGATGATTCCCAAGTGGATGCATTAAATGCAGCATACAAAAAAAAAAAAAAAAACACAAACCAGAAAGAAGGCAATCATTGGCTATGCCAAAGATGTAATAGTCTGCATTTAGACTATAGGCTCAGCGACAGCGAAAATTTTTTTGTAGGTAAGAGAAGCGTGGCATTGAGGGGAAGCTTAATGTTCTGAAAACGTCGTCATGAAAGTCTCTGCTGACGTTATTTTTGTTCTCTTTCGCCTCATTCGTTTTTTTCACAATTTTTTGGCTTGCGTAGAGTGAGGATGCATGCTACATGCAGAATATAGGAGCGGAAGGTGAAGAAATTTGCTCTGCGACAGAACCTACATTAAACTGATACTTTAATTATTGAGTAAATAAATACTTGTATACTAAAATTATGAAAATTTCAATTGCATATTTTTAGGCTTTGAAATCAATTCAATTTCAATTTCTCTCGATTTCTGTGACACACCTGATTAGCTACGTTCCACAGTACACTAAGACGCAAACAAAACGCAGTTATAAGTAAATTAAAACAAACACATAGTTTAAACGTTGCATCGTGCCACAAACATAATAAACCATTCTTTTCATTGTTGTGAAAATATACCATATAACCGCTATACTGAATGGGTTTAACACTTTTTAAAAAGTAAAATAGCAATATCTCTTTAACCGGCTGGTATGTATTTAATTTTACACTTCAATGATCTTGTGGTGGTAAGCTTTTAATTAAAATTTTGCAGCCTAATTCAGCATGAGACATAAATACAAGATTTGTGATTAAATGAAACTAAAACTGCATAATGAACAATCAAATTGACCTAAAAAGTTACATTGTGCAGCTGCGCTGTTAGATGACCTTTCATAATCGTTTCTCGTGTTAACGATAAACTGATTTGCTCACAACGTTCGTCTTGCCGCTAAATTATGATGCAATATTAGCTTATATGGTGTGTAGAATCGACCAATAAGTTTTAATTTTTTTAGTTTGTCAAATTACGTTTTTGTTATACAATGTGTTACGGTGTTTAATAATAATACTGGCGTTATAATGTTTAGTTATGCATAGTTTGTCGTGGCATACTTTCAACGCGTTTGTCAGTTTTTCCCTATTCGCGTTCTTAAGGATCTCTGTCTCGTTGCGCTGATTAAACAATTTAAGAGTACACACTTTAATGAAATTTTTTATTTATAATATAAATAATTATCTGTAACTCATAAAATACCATTATAAAGCCAAAAATATCATTTATAAATTTAAAAAAATATACAAATTTTTGCTAATTTTAGTATACAAAAGTATTTTAACCGATTTTATTGGAAACAATTGGAAATTCACAATACCGCATTTTGGTTATGGAGGCCGAACGGTACCAACTATCAGATGCTGGACCAACTCGTCTATTTTTTGTTTTAGTTTACTTATATACATAAGATATGTACTTATATTATTTTACTCTAAATAATCTCCAGTATCTAGACAAACTTGTGATGAAGTGCAGAAAATTCTCGAAAATGTATATAAACAAATTCAAATAAGACGCGACATTAAAAGTTACTTACCTAAAAAATACAAGGAAGAGTTAAAAATATTTTAGCAATTATAACGGTACAAATACGCTTAATTAATTATATAATTAATCTGCGCTTCAGTGACTGCGTTTTTCCACATTTATTCTGAAATAAAATTGAGATATGCAAAGAGGTAAGGATACATAGAATCAAACCATCATCTGTAAATAAAATCGTCATTGAAAAGAGTGAACAAATTAAACTACGAGGGCGGATGAATAAGTCATCAAAAATGGATGTTCGCACACGTTTAAATTTGTTGAACCAATATCTAACCGCGGTCATAGATGAGTCGAGTAGTCAAGCAAAGCAGACGTGTTTCTATTTCTAACGCTCTGCAAAGTTAAGTTCTTTTTATAATTGCTTTATTGGATCGTGTTTCGGCTTATTTAGTAGTGCTATATTTACTTTTTAAAATAATCTTTGTACTTATTAAGTTCATATTTTTTTTTGTTTTTTACATTTTTCTGAAGATCAGTGCATTCTTTTTTTCTTCTCCTGTTCATTAGTTTTACCTGTGCTTTATGTTTGTAACTTTGTGTGCATTGATTTTACATTGTACCAGCCTGACAGGGTGTCACAATCTGCATTTTGTTATTATTTTTATTTTGTTTTTATTTAAATTTACTGTTGTTGCATCAGTTTATTGAAAATGATTTGTTGCAATCCAACGTGTAAAAATATAGAGACATTTGATGAGGATTTACATCGGGAAGCACGATGTTGGCTGTGTGACAATTTTTGCCACATAAAGTGTGCGGGATTGACCGGCCGACCATGACAGAATACTTAATAGAGCTAAATCTGCTTGTGGCAAGTTGACATGGTCTTATCCATCCTGTTCCAAACGCCAAGTTGATTTTCCGTCAATGTATCGGAGTATACGTGACAAATTTATTAAGTTAAATAGCGCTGAAAAGCAACTCTTACTTGATTTTGATTCGGGCACTGAATTACTAAGTAATTATCAGTTCGATTCGCCCCTCCCCTTCTTTTGTTGTCACCTTCATCAACGGGTGACCACGCTCCATCATCATTTATAACTATTGTGGATAATACTGGGAATAATGAGAATATTGAAACCGTTGCCATCAATGCCTCTATGCAGTCCAGACCTGCTTCTCCACCCCTTACTTCAGAACATCTCTCAGCTGATGACCGCAATTCTTTGAATGTGGTTTCACCACCTATCTTGTCGGTAGTGGCCCCTCGGAAACAAATTTTCTTTTCTAGACTTTCTTATGATACTACCTGTAATGACATTAACAGGCATATTGCGTCCAAGTCTAATATGACGGATCAATGAAGTGTGTAATCCAAAATTCTGGCCTCCAAATATGGTAGTTCATGAATTTAAACAGAAGAAAAGGAATAGGTCTAGTTTTAGTTCTATAAGGCTGCCGTTACATACTAGTTTTTCTTCGGCTCCAAGTTCGGCTCCAAAAAACTAGTTTCGTGCTTTCAATATATCACCATAGCATATCAAAATGTAAGAGGTTTACTGTCCAAGCTTAATAATTTGTATAGGGACAGTTTTTCTTTTGTTGCTGATATCATTGTTTTTTCTGAGACATGGCTACATCTAATGTTCTTAATAATGACAGGATCGCCAGTTTCGTCGTGGTGGTGGTGTTCCTGTTGCAGTTAAGTCAAGTTTTCGTTCTGATGTTATTCAAGCTGTTCTGCCTGCTGATATTGAATTTATTGGCGCCAAAATAGTCCTTCCCCACGTTGCGATTTTTGTTACGTGCTCTTATATTCCTCCAGGTTCGAGTTTAGAAACTTATACGCATCACTATGAAGCTATTATGTCCGTTTCCAAACTTACTCGTGATAGTGATATCCTGGTCATGCTGGGTGATTTTAATTTACCTACCATTTCTTGGTCCTTGTTCGGACATTCAAGTTACCTTGTTCCCTCTGGAAACCATGTTTTCATTGATAGCTTGATCAAACTTTCTCTCTCCTTTTGTTGTAAATCTTTTTCATAGGTCATTAGATTTAGTATGGTGTAATGATAGTACTGTCACCATTGTGTTTAAAACCTCTCCCTTGTCTCTTCCTGAAGACCATTATCTCCCATCTTTAGAAATTTCACTCTGTCTCACATACCATCGTACTGTACAGAATACTCCTCTTCCTCACCGGCGTCTTTGTTTCCGCAAAGCGAATTTTGAGTCACTTAATTTTCTGCTTGCACAGATTGACTGGTCCTTTCTATACAGTTGTACTGATATGTCTGTGGCCACTAAATTCTTTTATGACACATTGTAGTCTGCCTTTGTTAAATGTATTCCTCTAATGAATGCACCAAAAGTATCATAAAAACCACCTTGGTTTACGCGTGAGCTCTCCACCTTAAAAAACTTAAAGTCTAGACTCTATAAAAAATTTAAAATCTCTGGGTCTTCCTGTGATTTTGATAGATTTTGTGTGGCACGTTATAAGTTTCTCTCCCTTAATTCCCGTTGCTACAACACTTATCCGTTGTAGGTTGCAATTTTCAAGTAATTCCAAACGGTTTTATAATTTTGTTAATGCTAACGCAAATCAGCTTTATTTCCTTCTTCTTTTTTTTTTAGATAATTTGCATGCATCAAATGATCCTGAGATATCTGACTTATTCGGAAAATTTTTCCAAACGACCATTTCTTCAGCAACATTTTCTGGTACTTCCTACCCTTATCATGTTAACACAATTTACAATTTCAAACCCACTGAACTTGATGAGGTGAATATTCTTCATAATCTAACATCCCTGAAATTTTCTTATTCTCCTGGTCCAGATAATGTCACCAGTTGTGTCCTTATACGGTGTGTAAACTCCCTGTATAGGCCGTTATTTAAGCTTTTTAGCTTATCACTACAGGTATCTTCATTTCCGCCTATTTGGAAGGAATTTTTCATTATTCCCCTCCATAAAAAAGGAAATAAATCTGATATCTGAATTTGCAACAATTCTGTAAAGCAGTTATTTCTCCATCACAGCATGGATTTGTAAAATGCAGGTCCGCAACCACTAACCTCCTTCAGTTTACTTCATTTGTTAATCAAGGTCTCGTCAATAGGTCACAATCTGATGTTATTTACACAGACTTTACTATAGCCTTTGTCTCAGTTAATCATGACCTTCTTTTGTATAAACTAAATTATGGGCTTTCCGAATAATCTTCTAAGTTGGATTATATCCTACTTAAAAAATCATTCTCAAAGAGTGTTGTTTAGGTTTTCTGTTTCAGATATTGTCCACGTAACTTCTGGGATTCCTCGAGGTAGTCATCTAGGACCTCTTCTTTTCAATTAGTATATTATTGAACTGCCTCTCTCTATTTCACACTCTCGTGTGCTCAAGTACGCTGATGATGTAAAATTGTGCCTTTCAGTTAATGATGCCGCCTCTCATCTTAAACTTCAAGAGGATATTGATTCTTTACGTACTTGGTGCTTGGCAAATTATTTAGATCTAAATATTTCTAAATGTAAGCTCCGGGTTACATCAACTTTCCTTTCTTAGCATCACATCAGTTTGAGTGGCAATTTTATTGGACATTAATTCTTTCAAAGTTTGCTATTTAATTTGGGTTTGTATGGGAGGTACCCCACCTAGTAGTCCTAGGATCATGAAATTTACACGATTGATGGCCATAGATTACAAACTTGTAGTGTCCAAAATTCAGTTCCATACGTTAAAAACCAAAAAACTTTTTCTAACAAGAACATTAATTTAAAGGGTGGTTTGTATGGGAGGTACCCCACCTAGTGGTCCTAGGATAATGAAATTTACACGATTGATGGCCATAGATTACAAAATTATAGTGTCCAAATTTCAGTTCGATATGTTTAAAAACAAAAAACTTTTTTTAATAAGAACATTAATTTAAAGGGTGGTTTGTATGGGAGGAGGTCCGATTCGGTAGATTCCGACAAATGTGCTTCGTATGGTAAAAAGAAACCTATGTGCAAAATTTTATCTCTCTAGCTCAAAAACTGAGGGACTAGTTTGCATACATACAGACAGACAGACGGACAGACGTCTCATCGAGTTGATCACAAATATATATACTTTATGTGGTCTGCGATGTTTCCTTCTGTGTGTTACAAACTTCATGACAAACTTATAATACTATTCACTCCCGTCAAGAGTATAAAAAGAAGAAGGAAATAAAGCCGATGATGGCCATAGACAGGAGAGAGTCGAACAATCAGGACGTGTGGAAATGTGCTCTGCAGTGCAGTGATAATAATCAATATAAATAAAGGAAAATACAAAAGATAAAAAGACAAAAAGTGAACCAAACATTTGAATAGAACAAACCGTTTAAACATACATAACATTAATTAAAATATAAAAGAGAAAATAATACATACAACATTAATTTTGTTTGTTGAAAGCGCAATACATAAAAATAACCTCAGTGAAAGTAAAAGCAGAAAAAGCACAATAAAAACAACAACAAAAACACACAAGCAAAGATATTCGGTATTTCGGCAACTAAGCAGCTAACCGTTTGCATATAATCGAGAAGTGGAAGCAACAACAAGTAACAGCAGCAGCAAAAATTCGAAAAAATACATAATACACTAGCTAGCTGTTCCCGAGCTTCGGACTTTGGACCCCAGGACTTTGAATGCTGTGATTTGCTCACTTAGTTGTAAATTAGAAATAAGCCCAAAAGTATACCCAAAACTAGCACATACATATTTAATTTTAAGCGTAAAAGTACCCCTTATGTAGCAACAAATTTGAACGAGAAAGTAGAGTAGCCGTTTACAATGCAACGTACGCCAAATAATCATAACCAAGATGTGGGCACACCGTCAGGAAAGAGGTCCCGAGGGAGCTCTTTCGCCAGAAGTGAGCCTGCAGGATGTCCAAGCGCCTAAGATATCAAGGCCATTGTAAGAGAAACAAATAAGGAGACAAATAAAGAGGTTTTTGAAAAAATATCGAGTATGGCAGAAGATGTAGCTGAACTAAAAAAACAAAATAATGAAATGAAAGTCGAGTTAGAGCAACTGAAAGCGGAAAAGGAAGCTGACCGAAAACGGATAGTGCAGATGGAACAACATATCAAAGGCAAGAACTTGATATTCAAAGGGCTTCCAGCATCCAAGGGAGTTCAAGACGAAGTGAAGAGGGTATGTAATGAGTGCTTACAGTTACCTCGGCCTCAATGGTGAAATAACAAAGAGGATTGCAGTGCGAGGTGGTAAAGTGACTGCGTTGGTTGAATTTAACTCGGAAGACGGGTTGCTCTCGGTTTTGAAACGAACAAACAAATTGGCAGGTTTATCTATCTACATAGAACGTGACCTCAATGCTGACCGCCAACTGAACAAAAGGGTGACGCTTTAGCTTAAATCGGCGATATTGGTTACAAATAAAAAACATTCAATTATGGTGAGGGATGACAGCTTAAAAATCGGGAATAAATGGTTTAGGTGGAACCGCGAAAAAAAGTTGATGCAAGACCAGCAGGAAAGTGGAAATGCTCTCAGGGAGCTGTATGGAAACGATGCTAAACTAATATCCATAGATTATAAGTACTGGTTCGACAAGCTACAAAAAAATTAATTAAAACGCCCTGCCAAAATGCAAAAATTAGTCTTATCTCCTACAACGTTCATGGCCTGCATCGTAAATTTATATATCCTGACTTTTTCCAATATTTGCGGCAAAATGATGTATTCCCTTTAATTGAAACACACATCACTGATGATAAAGTAGTGCAGGCAACTAAATATTTTAATGGATTTGATACATATTGGAAACCAGCAACAAGAAATAGCCAATAGCGGTGGAATGGTCATTGGAATTAAAAAGGAATTAAGCAATAGGTGAATAAGGCATGTGTACCGTACTATAAATTGAATTGGTTATATTAGATTATACGCTAACGATGAAGAAATAACTTTGATTCCAGTATACATAAGAGGATCTAACTGGCAAGGCGAGTTCTCATTGCTCAAAGATTTTTTCAAAGAAACAACAGAAAGAAATTTGATAATTATGGGCGATTTTAATGTACGAATTGGACAACTACAACAACAAATAGATTTAAATAGACTAAGTTTTAATGCAGTTTACGAAAACAGGAATTCAAAAGACATGGTAACAAATGCAAATGGAAAGGTACTCACTGAGTTCTGTACAGACTGTGGATTATTGATACTGAATGGAAGGACGCAAGGTGATCAAAGTGGTGATTTTACTTTTGTAAATGTGATCGGAAGCTCTGTAAATGACCTTTGTGCAATATCAGTGGAGTGCCTTCATTTGGTCACAAATTTCGAAGTCGGTCATCAAATATGGTCAGATCACATGCCAATCAAGCTTACTATGGAGTTTGAAAATATTAACACCCAGACAAAACCACAGAATTTAATACCGAAACTGCGCTGGATAGAGTCGAAGCGTAGCACATACCAACAAAAATTAAATAAGAACATACAGACCTTAAAGGAAGAAAATAACACATCGACCTTACCCCAGCTGGTTGAAGCTATCAGGAACTCAGTGGAGATACAGAGTGGCACAAAAGTAATTTTTAAACAGAAGTGGTATAATTTTAAATTTCATAAAGCGCGCATAAAATCATTTGAAGTACTAAACAAATTTAAAAGAACAAATAATGAAAGACACAAGTCTCACTAATTTAGAGCCATTGAAGTCTATAGAAATGTGTGTGGGCAGGCCAAACTTGAATATCTTAAAAGGATGGAAAAGAAGATAAACCATATAAAAGACTCCTCAGATTGGTGGAGAGTTGGAAACGAAATAAGAGAGCAAACTTTTAAAACTGGAGCAAATTTATCGGCGGAAGAGTTTAAACATTACTTTGCAACCTTCTTAAATCCTACCCAAGAATTATGTGAAATCCATTATTGCCAACGATATCAATCTCATGACATCCTAGATAGTGCTATACAAATATCCGATATTCATCAGGTTTTAAAAAAGTCAAAAAATAACAAGGCCCCTGGAATGGAATGAATTTGTCAAAAATGCAACCAGCGAGGTCTTAGAGGAGTTAACCAGAGCTTACAACGTTGTACTCGAAACAGGAAAAGTGGACAATACATTTTTAAACACAATTCTGTTCCCGACATTTAAAAAAAGAGATCCAAATATGGCAAATAACTATAGAGGAATAGCTTTTATGAATACCATCGCAAAAGTGTTCATGGGTGTGCTAAATGAGCGAATCTACAAATGGGCAGAGCAGTATAACATCATTAACGAATTCCAAGCAGGTTTTAGAAGGGGATACTTAACGGTGTATAACATATACAACCTGTCAAGTATTGTGCACATAAAATTAGCGGAGAACAAAAAAGTTTACGCCTTCTTTGATGACTTCAAGGCTGCTTTTGATAAGGTGCCCAGAAACTCTCTAATATACAAGCTGCATGAGATTGGCCTTTCAACAAAAATGTTGAGAGTAATAGAAGATATCTACAAAGACACCAAGTACGCGGTATGGTGATGAAATGTCAAATGTATTTGACACTTATTCTGGGGTAAAACAAGGTTGTCTACTGTCGCCGTTGCTGTTTATTTTATATCTAAATGATATCCACAACAATTTGGAAGGTGGTCTAAATATTGATGGGACAAACATAAGAGTGTACATGTACGTGGATGATATAGTACTACATGCTGATGATATGAATGTACTCCAATCAATGATATATAAGTTAGAGGATTATTGTTTAAAATGGAGGATGGAAGTAAACCTAATGAAGTCAGAAATAATGGTGTTCAGAAAGGGAGGTCGACTTTCGGCCCAAGAAATGTGGACTTACAAGCAAGAACTAGTGAAGATAACGTCAGAGTACTGTTACCTTGGTGTAATTCTCACAACAAATATGCCTTTCACCAAGCACATCAACAACCGAATTGAGCAAGCAAAAAACAGCATTAACTCGACATGGCGTAATTTCCTAGGCAAAGGCGAAATCTCATTGGCATCAAAATGGAAGCTATTTTTGGCAGTTTGCAGATCAATCCAAGCGTATGCAGCACAGGTTTGGGGTTACACAATGCCGGAAGAGGTAAACAAGTTCCAGCGGTATTTATTGAAAAGAGTGCTGAGGCTACCGGACACAATCCCAAACTATGCATTGTCATTAGAAACTGGTACTGAAGACAGTCACTTCTATACATTAAGTCTGCATGTGCAATACATCACAAAGACTTTACTGTCATATAACGCAGATAGATTGCCTCATAAGTTGTCCAAAGCTATTCTAAGAAGAAACGTTGTGTGGGCAAATAAATTAAATCAGCTGGGAGCAGAACACAATATAAGTTTTCAATGGAATGCTGGGATAGAAGAAGACTGGTGTATTCGTTGCAATCAGCTCATTGAGGCATTAAAAGCGGCTTCATGGAATACAATGCTGGAAAAAGTAATAGGTAGCACAAATCGCTTTTATAAATACCTGCAACCAGCAGCTGGAGAAAAATATTTTAAAGCCAACCTAACACTACGTGAAATAACGATGATAATAAAAGACCGCTGCAACATATTACCACTGAATGCAAATCGTTTCGCGCCAGATATATCAACCATTTGTACGCTATGCAACAGGAATGAGCAGGAAACACTGACGCACTTCTTATCAAGATGCCCTGTGTTAAATGAATTTAGAGTGTCACATTTTAAGAAAAATTCAATTGAGCAAAATGAGCTGGTAAACATATTAAACGGTGACCATGAAATCAGTTGGAAGACTCTACAATATTAAATCTTAGAAACTTTTTAATATCAGAATTCAGCTAACGGCTAACAGCCATGCTGAAAAATCACCCTTCGTTCTTTTTTTCTTTTTTTCCAAAAATGTATAAATTAAGTTAATTTTAATCTGTACCTATGTATATTTTACGAAAAAATGAATAAACAGAAGTACTACAGTAGCCGATTTGCGCTAAGCATTAATTATTACTTGAAAATTGCAACCTACAACGGATAAGACAAGTGTTGTAGCAACGGGAGTTAAGGGAGAGAAACTTACAACGTGCCACACAAAATCTATCAAAATGACAGGAAGAGTCCAGACTTTAAGCTCTTTAAAGTGGAGAGCTCACGCGTAAACCAAGGTGGTTTGTACGAACTTTTTGGTGCATTCATTAGAGGAATACATTTAACAAAGATAGAGTACAAAGTGTCATAAAAGAATTTAGTGGCCACAGACATATCGGTGCAACTGTAAAGAAAGGACCAGTCAATCTGTGCAAGCAGAAAATTAAGTGTCTCAAAATTCGCTTTGCGGAAACAAAGACACCGGTGAGGAAGAGGTGTAGCCTGTACAGTAGAATGGGATGTAAGAGATAGTGAAATTTCTAAGGAGGGATGATAATGGTCTTCAGGAAGAGACAAGGGAGGGGTTTTAGACACAATGGTGACAGTACTATCATTACACCATACTAAATCTAATGACCTATGAAAATGATTTACAACAAAAGGAGAGAGAAAGTTTGATCAAGCTATAAATGAACACATGGTTTCCAGAGGGAACAAGGTAACTTGAATGTCCGAACAAGGACCAAGAAATGGTAGGTAAATTAAAATCTCCCAGCATGACCAGGATATCACGATCACGAGTAAGTTTGGAAACGGACATAATAGCTTCATAGTGATGCGTATAAGTTTCTAAACTCGAACTTGGAGGAATATAAGAGCACGTAACAAAAATCGCAACGTGGGGAAGGACTATTTTGGCGCCAATAAATTCAATATCAGCAGGCAGAACAGCTTGAATAACATCAGAACGAAAACTTGACTTAACTGCAACAAGAACATCACCACCACGACGAAACTGGCGATCCTGTCGTTATTAAGAACATTAGATGTAAGCAATGTCTCAGAAAAAACAATGATATCAGCAACAAAAGAAAAACTGTCCCTATACAAATTATTAAGCTTGGACATTAAACCTCTAACATTTTGATTCCTTATCTTCTGTTTAAATTCATGAACTACCATATTTGGAGACCACAATTATGGGTTACACACTTCATTGAACAAATCGGAAGGTACGCTAATTTTAAACGACGAGATTTCCCTGGGTTCTGAAACATTGAATTTCTTCACACTAACCGTCATATTAGACTTGGACGCAATATGCCTGTTAATGTCATTACAGGTAGTATCATAAGAAAGTCTAGAAAAGAAAATTTGTTTCCGAGGGGCTACTACCGACAAGATAGGTGGTGAAACCACATTCAAAGAATTGCGGTCATCAGCTGAGAGATGTTCTGAAGTAAGGGATGGAGAAGCAGGTCTGGACTGCATAGAGGCATTGATGGCAACGGTTTCAATATTCTCATTATTCCCAGTATTATCCACAATAGTTATAGATGATGATGGAGCAGCGGGAGAGTATTATAAGATTGTCATGAAGTTTATAACACACAGAAGGAAGCATCGCAGATCACAAAAACTCGATAAGACGAGTTGATTTAGCCATTGTCCGCCTTTCCGAATGTATGTATGCAAACTAGTCCCACAGTTTTTGAACTAGATGGCTGAAATCTTGCACATAGGTTTCTTTTTACCATACGGTGCACATTTGCTGGAATCAACCGAATCGGACTACTAGGGGTGGGTGGCACCAGCCATACATACGTCATTTAAATTAATGTTCTTATTAGAAAATTTTTTTTGTTGTTTAACGTATGGAACTGAAATTACTGACACTATAAGTTTGTGGTCTATATCCACAAACCATGTTAATTTCATGATCCTAGGGTTACCAGTAGTGGTACCTCACATACAAACCCCCATTCAAATTAATGCTCTTATTAGAAAAAGTTTTTTGTTTTTTAACGTATCGAACTGAGATTTGGGCACTATAAGTTTCTGATCCATATTCATCAACCCTAACAAGCCCCCATTTAAATTAATGTTCTTATTAGAAAAAGTTTTTTTTTTTTTGACTCATTGAACTGAAATTTAGACACTATAAGTTTCTGATCTATATTCATCAACCATAGAAATTTCAAGATAGGGATACCAGGAAGGGTACATCCCATACAAACCCAAATTTAAAACATACAAAAAAACTGTATTGTGCCCCTCAAACTGTTCTCTTATTTGATACTCAAACTGTGTTCTTTGTTGATACTCAATTTGTGCTAAGAAAGGAAGCATATCTGATATATGGCATTTGCTGCCGTTCGGTTGGATGCAAGCCGGAGGAGCGTGAAGAGTATTACATCTTTGGCATAGCCAATGATAACCTTCTTTCTGGCTTTTTATAACTTCCAATAACGGACAATTTAACCAAACCGTATTTATAAACGTCAGAGATTTCAAAACCATTGAAAGATAACTCTGGCACTAGAGAATTGTAATTAAGTTGATATGGGGTTGAAAGAGATTACTGGCACATGCCTGATATACCTACCATATTTATTTTTCACTAAAACAACCAAACTGCTGTGGTTGCTGGTTCACCGTGTATGGTGCCTATTTGTGTTTATTTTTTATGTATAAAGTGTGTATGATACATTCCTGCAGACTGGGAACGATGGCATAATTACGATAGCTACTACACTGTCATACTTCGTCTGCATACTTAAGTATACAAAAATTTTGAAAGCGAATACATTGCAATGAAGCGTCAAGTTTTGCAAACGCGGCCATACTTTTCCACTACTTTTCCAACGATGTATACCCATCAGCATCCACAAACGAAGTGAATTTTTATATGAGGTATACGACAAACATCAAAAAATTGTGAAAACCATTAGACGTGTCTGACATATCCCACATACTTGCTATTACACGATGAATTTGGTATGGCATCATACCAAGTCTGCAAGCATGTATCATCTTTTAATATCCGCTTAAGATATAAGAAAACAAATGTACGGAACCAATCGGGAAATAAAAAACATTTATGAGAACTAACTGAAGTGGGAAATGTGAATGCACTCTAATTTGTACATACCCTTATCTATTTTTATTAAGTACAGTATGCTGCCGTTTTTCCTCTTTACACTTTTCTGGTGGTGTTAAATGTAATATGTAATTTATTCCTTTCTTAGTTTTCTTGTAGAGTAACAGATACAAATATAGTGCACAAATTTTAACAAATTTAATGTTTTCATTTAAAAACTACGCATCAAATTCAAGTTGTTATACAGTAACCTTATACATACATACATATATACAAATATCTGTCTGTAGGCATATACAACATGTATATTTTTGAATATGACGTCTTTTTCGCATAAAAACTGAAAGGTTTTATCTTGTTGACGTCACACCGCCCATTTTACTTTATTTCAAACACTATATAATATCTATAGACTCACGAATTTCGCGTGCAACTGATTCATTCTCCATAAACGTTTTTTATTTCAATTATATTTCTTGTTTTTGACACAGTTTACGTATTCAGTTATTTTGCTCTTTTCAACTGGAATGCCGCTCTCATAGGAAAATAAAGAGCGCATCACAATGTTCGCAGCCGATCTGGCAAACTTTCGCTACGTAGCGTGATTTTCATGAGATTAGAACCAAAGACTATTAAAATACATAGACTGGTCAAATACACAATTTAAGCGGTGCTTCTCTTTATTTCTTAGCCCAACAACAAATTGTGTGCATGTTTCGTCGAGAGTTGCCTTGAAATTTAATTTTTAAATCAAAATTACACACGATTTGTTATTGCGTATGTAAGGTGCTGCCCCACGATCATAGAAAACTTGTCATATAATTAGTCGCGTTTTACATTATCCAACTCGGTGTTCGAATTTATTCTTCTTTGTTGTTTGATGGTTGTGTCTGGCTTGCTTATACATTGTCAGACTTTCGTAAACATACTTTTTCTCATTTTTCTTCATTTTTATTTTCGTATGCTGGAGTATATGTGTCATCGCAAGACACTTTGTTTACATTTTTGTTTGTATATGCATTTTATTTAGATTTAAATGAGTTTTGAAAAGGCAAATGCAATTATAGATTGTGGGAAATTAATTCTGAACATGGATGAGAGTGAGAGTGATGACGATGAATTTATGCTTAAATTGATGGAGTGCTACAGAGTGGAGTTAATTGTCTTAAACAAAAATTATTTTCTTTGTTAGACTGGATCATTTATTTATTTTTTATTAATTAGAACTATATAATATATAATAATCTATAATCTTATTATAGTTATAAATTATAACCTAGTTGTATTTATAAGCAATAACGACAGAGCAAAGCAAATTTCTTCACATTCCGCGCTATATTTTTCATTTCTCATGCATTCGCATTCATCCTCACACTACGAACGCTAAACAAAATGAAAAAACACACGAAAGAGGTGAAAAGAAAAGAACGAAAAAAAGGCAGCGAAATTTTTGTCCGTGGTACATCGGACACGGCTGCATAACCAACCCCCGCGCGTGCTTGTCCACAAGCAAAAGTCGGCTGAGTGAATTCTGCCGCAAAGTTGGACAATGTAAAAGCGGTCTTAGGGTTAGAATGATACGAGTAAATACGAGTACGTATCAGTACTTTTGTTTCGATACCAACTTCTTTTAGCATCTATAGTTTTTAACCGCGTAACAAGCAGGTATTGGTTAAAAATGCTTATATCGGTACTCATAATTGCTATGCTTATTGTCTTATTTTACCACAACACGAAAAAGCGGAAGACAATCGAAATGACCAAATATTCGCCAACACTTCTCCAAAGAGCACCACAAGCAACTAGCAGTTGGCCAAATGCGAAGAACTCAAATCCGATGAGGTGTATTGCCTCTGCAATCCTATCTGCGCATTAAAAGCCAACCTATTAGAAGAATGGGAGGATTTGAAGCCCGTTTTGGCCACTTTCTATAAACATGCTCGAATGTATTTGAACATTGTGGTAGATTGTTTTCAAAAGCTAGTACGACGATTACTGCAGCAAAAAATCATTTGAAGCAAAAAATCGTTTGACGAAAAAATACGTAGACAAGTTATTATTGTTGGGGAGCGCCTCAACAATTGACTTTATACTTAATTTGTTTCTCTTTTCCTTTTTCACTTTGTAATAATTTTATTATTTCTATAATGTTATTTTACACATTTTAATGGAAATATAATAATATAATTTTACGAAAAATTTACCGATACGAGTACGTATCGATCATTTTTAGTCGATGCCGAGTAACTATCGATACCTTGCGACCGATAAGGCATCGAAAAAACCTATACTATAGTGGTATCGTTCTATCCCTACATGATTTGTCATATTTTTTTAAATTTCATCATTTTTCTATGATCATAGGGCAGCATCTTTAAAAACTATGATGAAAAATATTATATAATTTTCTATGACATAGAAATATGATGTATACTTTTTTGCTGCCACACAATGTCATTTTATATAATGTATTTTTCATGATAAAATTGTAAATAAATATTTTTCATGATTTTAGTGTGTTAATTAACGGCGGCAGTTCTGAAACAGAGAAGTGGTATTACTTGCACTGGAAGGAATTTGTTATTTTATATTGTCATCTTTTTGTGTCTCACTGGTATCCTGCCAATACTAATATTTGTGAAATTAAATATACTATAAATAAATAAAAATTGGAGAAAATATGGTGCAAAGAAAAAATAGAAAAACTGATTTATTTAATAAAAATTAATTAATTAATTGATTAATAAATTTTCTTCCATGGAAAATATATCACGTCTGAGGATCCACTCCTTAACCCATACTTTTCTCTTTTTTTCTCTCCTTTCCCGAAATAAAACACACACAATACTCTCTTCTAGAAACTCTTAAATGCTGAATTGGGATTTCTTTAAATGTAGTAGGAGTCTAAAATCCAATTGAGCCTAGAAGTAATTTTTTAGGCTATCATAGAATATATTTTAATCATAGATCATTGTTTATAATTATAATCTTAGTTCTAATTAATAAATAATAAATAAATACTCCGGTCTAACAAAGAAAACAATTTTTTTTTTAGAAAATTAACTTAATTTTTTTACATACTCTTCTTCTTGGGTGATACATTCATTCCAAACAGAAATGTAAACAATATGCTTTGCGATGAAACACGCAAAAAAATGAGAAATGAGATAAAGTATGTTTACGACAGTAGCACAATGTATAAGCAAGGCAGACACAACCATCAGAGAACAAAGAAAAATCGACGACAAGTCTGAACACCGAGTCTGATAATTTAAATCATGACTTAGTCAAAAGGTCTTTCCTGTGTTTGTATAAGTTTTTTACATTTGTGTGTCTGCTTGTGCGTTGCAGACGACTATGACTGCATTTAGACTAACGTCATATAATCGTAGATTCTTCCTTGATGATTTTGGTTTGTCTTTAGACAAACGTCACTCGTGAAAATTAGTGGTGAGCTAAACAGTGATTTCACAATCACAGTGAGAACTGTGACTGCTCTTTTAAAATCACAGTGGTTCTAAACAGTGATTGAGTCACAGTTTAGATTCAGTTCAGCTAAATATGATTTGCAACTGTGATCCACTCACAGTTTAGAATCACTATTAAAAGAACATGTTAAAAAGCCCTAAAATGTAATCATTATTTTTATATGAATAATTTTTATATGAATCTGGCTTATAAGCAAAGCAACAAATTTGTTTAAAATGAAAGAAAAAAATTAAAACAATGCCTAAAAGATATTTAATGAGATACTTATTTTAAAAAACTTTTATTATTTAATTATTTATTTAATAAATAACTTATATCAAATTATGAGCCAGCTTGAAAATTAAAAGAGCAATAGCATCGTAGGCCTTCAGCTCATTGGTATTAACAATGGATAAATATGTTTTAATACTGTTATAATAAATAGTAATATAGTAATTTAATTACTTAAAAATGAATGAAGGTAATGTAATATAATTAAAAGTTATTGTTCAATCTTCTATTTACTTATTTATTTTAATATTACTTATAATACACTTACATAGTAAATAATATTATAACTAAATCTTATATCTTTAAAAGAAAGTCGTGTGTGTAACACCATTTATAACTCAATAAAATTTTGCATAGAAACCCTAGAGCCTAATTTCATCTATCGACTAGTCTTTGTCAAATCAGAGAATTATGTCGTTCGTGAGCAAGTTCGTTTTAGTTCATTGTACTCTATTTTTTGTTTACCTTTGTGGAAAAATTAAATTTTTGTTAGTGATTTTGAAGAAACTTTTCTAAAACATGTATAGACCCTTAACGGTTATTTTATTGGGAAAGAGTAGAAATATTAACGTCATATTTTTACACTGCAGGAGATGGTCATTATCCAATGTTTTTGAATAAAAACTCAAAATTTGAAAATTGTAATAAATTATTATTAATATTATTAGTAATAATACGTATACTCAAACACACACCAAACTTGTCAAAAATTATGAAAGAAATTATCAAATCGTTCATATACATATACATAATAGATATACACATACAGTTCGCGAAAACAAATGACCAGTTTACAAAAAACCTGTGATCACAGTTTAACTGAGCAACTTTGCTTAAACTGTGATTGGCAATCACAGTTTAGAGAGCAACTGAATCACAGTGAGTCACTGTGACTAGCGAGTCACAGCGAAAAAAATCACCGTTTGCTCAAAAACGTTCATCACTAGGCACATTGCCAATGTATCAAAACCAGAGTTCCACGATCATGAAGTAGCCGAATCAATATTATTATTTAAACTGCGTTCCAGTTCATATACTTCTCCATTACTTTAATTTTAAACCAAAATTTCTTTGGATAAAACTTTTTATTTTCTCAGCTGGGTTGTGAAAGGTTTTGTAAACTTTGACAAACTGAAGATTATGTATTTTCATCTTTTTATTTTTATATAAAGCTACAACAAACTTTGTTGGGAAGTTCACGCAGAGTGTTCGCCGTATTGTGCAGGACGTAAAGGATGAAGGAGCCCCAAGTAAGTTTGTGACGATATGCAATATATTCAAATTTGTTGATTTCTTGAAATGTACAATATATTACCAGGTGGTATGAGTCGAGAAGAGGTTATAGACACTAATGAACGCTTACGTGCCCTTCGGTTACGACTCGAAGATTCGTACGATACAACCAAAAAGGCGCTTATTAATCTCATGAACAAGTACGGTGACTCAAAAAGCCAGCGCAACATATTTCAACGTTATCCAATGCTTAAACTGATGATAAAGGTATTGTATATGGTTAATTTCTTACAGATTTGCCAAAATGAGGAAATACCTGCTATATAAACGTACATATGTATGTGTAAGTTAAATATAAGGTGAAGGAATTATTAAAAATCATTATGGAATGGAATTTAAAACCATAAGCGAATGGAATCTTTTTACAAGCGAACAATAACCTATCGCTTCAAATCGTAAGTCCTGACTAACTTAACCAATGCTATAGGCAGACTAGGGAAGCTTAGCAAATCAATCAAACATGTTCAATGTTTGAATAACCATTCAGCAGTTACGCCTTCCTACAGTTTTGGGGATAAATTATTTCTTTTTTATTACATAACTCTTCCCCCTTTAAAATCGATCGTCCCGAACGATCATAATTCCTTAGACACTATATATTTTTTATATTGGACGTATGATGACCTACAAACATTTATCTATAGATTTTTTTCCCAGTTTAACAAACATTCAAATTTTTTTTTTTTTAACTTGTTACAAACATTGAGATTTTCTTTTAAACACCGTACATTCATAAATTTTTGTCTATTTTTTTGTCCTATTTACTATATTTGATCATTTATTTATCATTATCTCATATATAAAAATCTCGTGACACGGTGTTAGTGTATAAACTCCTCCGAAATGGCTCGACCGGTTTTTATAAATTCTTTTTTTATGTATTTGGTAGATATGAGAATGGGTCATTAGATATTTTTTATCTTTCTACCCCACCCCCCAATTTTTAATCACGATTTTTGTATTTTCGTATGAACAATTACAAATAATTAGAGAAAAATTTTAATCAATCAAGTCTCCTTTGTCAAATATATCAGAAATAATTAGTTAATTCGTCTGATTTTTCAAATGTCACGGTGTTAGTGTACAAACTCCTCCGAAATGGCTCGACTGATTTTTATGACATTTTATTTATATATTTGGTAGGTATGAAAATAGGTTGTTAAGAGCAGCCTCTCTTAAATTCGCTCTTAATCAAGATGATGTGGAGTGGAGTATACCAAGATATGAAGATTAAGATAAAGCAAAGATAAAGTAAAGTAAAGTAACGGATCATATTGTATTGTGTCAATTTTGCCTATTTCTTTTTATGTTCAAGAAAGCTTTGTATGTTTTTCAAAAGTTAGTTGTGAATAAATTGTCAAGCAGAACTCACATCGGCGTTTTATACATAAATCTTTTTATTTCATTTCGGTTTGATAATTTAAAAGTGGACAGCAAAAACGCTTGCTGTACCCCAAACATTGGTGACCCCGACGTGATCGTTGTGTTTAAAGCAAATATCGTTGGTGTTATATTCGTTAATTCCATTAATTTGCTTTAATTTAAAGTGCACTATTTCGAGTGCATAAGCATCGGTTCCGTTATTCTTCTTTGCGCTTCGTTCGTTTTGGTGACAACAATAAATATTCAATCGAATTTGCGGTTTATCATTGTTGTTGTGCGTTTGGTTCTTTTTATTGCTTTATATTGTAATAAAATCAAAAAGATAATGCTAAAAGCAAATAAAGGACAGAAAACGGGACATTCTAATCGTGAATTTCTTAAGAAAAAAAAGTAACTGGTTCTTAAGACAAATTCAATCGACTCTTGATACAACATCTGAGGATACCCTACAGTGTTTGAATGAGTCTATTGTGTCTGTTAAATTAGAACAGCTTTCGGAATTAAAATCCCAGTTTGAGGATACTCAAACGCAGCTCGAGCAGATCTGTTTGGACGAAATCAACAGTAATGCTCGAGTTCAGTTCATGAAAGCATTCATAATAGCTAAGTCATCTATGATGGCATGTTTAAATTCGCGAAATATGCAAGATTCGCATGCGTCTACTCGAATTGAGCACTCGGCAGGTTCCAGCACATCAACAAGTAAAACGCGTTTGCCGGCACTGCAGTTACCTATGTTTAGTGGCACAGTCACTGACTGGCCTGACTTTTGGTCATTGTTTCAGGTTATTGTCGACAATGAGTCAACTTTGAGTAACATCGAAAAGTTTCAGCATCTGAGATCAAGCTTGGCTGGCACCGCCCTGGATGCAGTTCGGTCTCTGGAAATATGTCATGAGAACTACGAAAAAGCGGTAATGTTATTAAAAAGGAGATTTGATATTAAAAGTATGCAATTTCAGGCACATATTAATCAATTGTTTGGCTTAAAATCCATGGCTGAGAACTCAGCAACTGATTTACGAGAGATCGTGGCCAAGAGTAGTGCGCATATTCGAGCATTAAGCACTCTTGCATCCAAGGAGGAAATTCTCGAGGGTCTGCTAATGCATTTGATTGGCAAGAAAATGGATGAAATGGAATGGGAAGAGGAAATGCCTATGCAAGGCTTACCTTCATGGGACTCAATGGCAACTTTCTTCGAACGCAGAGTAAGGATATTGGAAAGAGTGGATTTGGCCTTGGCAACAAATACGCCAGGCAATCAGGTGAACTTTAAAAAATCGTCAAATAGAAAATCTTTCGTAACCACAAATACTAATAAGCGCTGTGTATTTTGTCAAGCGGAACATTTTATCACAAGTTGTCCATTCTTTTTAAATTTATCACCCTCCATTCGCCTCAAAGATACCAAAAAGCTGAAGCTATGCCTCAATTGTTTGTGCAAGGGTCATTTCGTAAGAGATTGTAAATCACGTTGTTGCAAGTCATGTTCTGCCAAGCACCATTCGCTATTGCATATAGATCAGCAAGTCTCAGATAGGATCGAAAATTCAGTCGTATCAGAACCTCAAAGTGCTCTTGTCATTGACTTTAATCCTGCTGCATTGCTTAGCAAAAATCATTCATCGAGAACCATTACTATCCTCGCTACTGCGATGGTTATGGTCAAAGGTCGAAACGGAATTTTGTTTCCATGTAGAGCATTGCTCGATTCAGCGTCTCAGATTCATTGTATCACATCATGTTTAGCTAATCGGTTACAAGTCAAAAGAACTAAATCTACAACTACAATTTCGGGATTTGGTCAATCAGACATAGTTGCAAAAGAAAGTATTATGATAGGATTGCAATCTGTAAATGGAAAATACAATACATCACTCTCAGCCGTCGTCGTTCCCACAATTACTTCTAACCAACCTGAAACAAATTTGTCATCTGTTCAATGGAATATTCCAGAATATATTACGCTTGCAGATTCAGGTTTTCATCAGTCGCAAGGAATTGATTTACTTATCGGTGCTAGTGTGTTCTTCGATCTGATGGGTGTAGGACAATACAGTTGGGTCCGAATTTGCCTATTCTTCAAAAAACCAGATTAGGATGGATCGTCTCTGGAAATGTCAGTTATCCATTGAATCAAGCTTCATGCTGCACAGTTGTTGTTGCCGATGCAGTGGATGGTGATTCAGATTGTACCCTACATGAATTAATAAAAAGTTTTTGGGAAGTTGAAGGGCATACTCCACAAAGGATTAAGAGATCAAAGGAAGACCTAGATTGTGAGAAACATTTTATTAGCAGTTTTCGCCGTTTGGGCACTGGCGAATATGTGGTGAGATTGCCAAAAAAGGTTGATTCCATTTCATTGGGTGATTCGTACGTGCGAGCAGTAAATCGACTGAAATCAAAGAAAATTCATTAGTCATCCTGAATTGAAACAACAATACTCGGAATTCATTAAGGAATACGTTGACCTCAAACACATGACTTCGATTAGCTCACTACCACCTAACTTAGTATCGTACTTTTTACCACATCATTGTGTTTTGAAAGCTGATAGCACCACGACGAAATTACGTGTAGTATTTGATGCATCAGCTCGAACATCTACTGTTTATTCCCTCAATGACACGTTAATGGCAGGACCTATAATACAACCAAAATTAGTTGACACACTTCTTCGTTTTCGATCTCACAAGATTGCTATTAAAGCAGACATATGCAAGATGTATCGTTGTGTGCGGATAGAAGAAACAGACTCATTTCTGCAATGTATTGTATGGCGTGAAAATCCTGATGATGCACTACAAATATATAGATTAGACACAGTGACCTATGGCACAAAACCCGCTGCATTCTTGGCTATTCGTGCAATGCAAAATATATCTATAGACGAAGCATATGATTTTCCCCTTGGTTCAAAGATAGTGCTACGCGACTTCTATGTTGACGATCTCATCTCAGGTGGCAGTACAGAAGAAGAAGTCTTGGATATTATATCACAAACAAATGCATTACTTTTACGAGGAAAGTTCATGCTCAGAAAATGGTGCTCAAATGATGATAGCGTCTTACGAGGAGTTAAAGAATCGAGTAGAGAACAAACAACAGCATTTAGCGATGGTAATGATTGTATAAAAACACTTGGATTGATGTGGGACCCAAAGAATGACGATTTCTTATTCTCGTTTTCTTCATTTGATATTGCTGAGCGTGTTAGCAGGCGCCAAGTACTGGCTTCTGTTGCAGCGATATACGACCCACTTGGTTTGATTGGACCAGTTGTGTTAAAACTTAAGGTGTTTCTTCAATCACTTTGGAAACAAAAAATGGCGTGGGATGAAAGTATACCACAATCTTTACATTGTAATTGGAATCAATTATGCTCAGCCCTAGGTCGAGTCAGCAAAATTTGGTTCCCTCGTTTCGTTGGATTAGATAATGCTGAGCTAGAAATTCATGGATTTTATGATGCTAGCATAAAGGCATTTGGAGCTTGCGTTTACGTTCGAGCAAAGAAGGGCAATTGTGTGAAAGTCAACTTATTGTGTTCTAAATCACGAGTAGCTCCATTGAAGACACTCACAGTACCCAAACTGGAATTATGCGCAGCAATACTACTGGCTGAGTTGATGAAATCTATTTTTGATTTGAAGATTTTTAATGTAAGTTTCTTTTGTTGGTCAGATTCAAGTATAGTGCTTTCCTGGTTGGATGATGTCGCTGCTAATTACAATATATTCGTGGCAAATCGTATTAGTAGCATACAAGAAATTTCGAACGGCATGATTTGGAGACATGTACCAACTGAACATAATCCTGCCGACATTTTATCTTAGGGTGCGCTTCCTAAGGAATTTGAAGAATCTGAGTTGTGGAAGCATGGACCTAAATTTCTGCAAGAGTTTGGATGGCCAAAATCAATTAAATTGTCTCCTAACACTGTTGAGAGGAAACGTAACGTGCTGAGTGTAGTGACAAGCAACACAGATTACTCAATTGATTGCAAATTCGTTAATTTGTTTCGTTCAACGCAAAGGGTGTACGCTTATGTACATCGCTTTATGAATGCAAAGTCGCTTCATTGGTCATCCCCCAAGTTTACTGTGGAGGAGATAGAAGCTGGAACATGTGTACTAATTCGGATGGTACAAAGGGCAACCAAGCATCAGGACTACATCGAGTTGGAAGCTAATGGGACGATCGGTCCTTCCAGTAGATGCTCATCCCTGAACCCTTTTATGGATAAAGCTGGTATTATGCGTGTTGGTGGTCGATTACGGAATGCAAATTTGAGCTTCAGCGAAAGGCATCCAATTATACTACCGGCAGATCATCCAGGGACAAACAGCATCATAGTTGACTACCACCAAAGACTACTGCACGCTGGACCTCAGGCCTTGTTGGCAAGCATTCGTATGAGGTTTTGGCCCCTCGGCGGATTAAAAGCTGTAGTTAAGGTTGTAAACAAGTGTATTCGATGTTTTCGTGCAAGACCATCGTTGATGCAGTATATCATGGGCAATTTACCTTCAGAGCGAGTAAGGCCTCAGACTCCGTTTTATACAACAGGCGTAGATTTTTGCGGACCATACGTTTACAAGTCAGAGGTGCGAAACAGGCAGCCAATTAAATGTTACATTTGCCTTTTCATTTGTTTTGTCACGAAAGCTGTACATTTGGAATTGGTGAAAGATTTGGCAACTCCTTCATTTTTGGCTGCATTGAAACGTTTCGTAAGCTTGCGTGGCCGACCACGAACTATTTGGTAGGACAACGCAACAAATTTCGTAGGTGCCAGGAATGAGCTGAAAAGACTTCATGAGTTAATGTTTAATGAAGAACATCAGAAGGAGGTACACAGACATTGTCTTAATGAAGGAATAAATTGGCGTTTTATTCCTCCGAGATCACCACATTTCGGTGGCCTCTGGGAGGCGTCGATAAAATTAGCAAAGCATCATCTTCGTCGTTCGATTTCTTGTTCGGTGCTCAATTTTGAAGAATTTAGAACTCTTGTTTATCAAATTGCAGCTATAATAAATTCTCGACCTCTTTATCAACTCACAGAAAGGCCTGACGATCTGCAAGTTCTGACTCCAGGACACTTCTTGACTGGTGGAATGCTGACAGGAGTAGCTGAGCCGGATTTAGTTAACTTAAACCCAAATCGTTTAAGGCATTGGCAAGTCGTGTGCCAAATACAACAGTCATTCTGGAAGACTTGGCATATCTCACTTTGCTCCAAGAGCGAGCTAAGTGGCGTCTAAAAATAGCAAACATCCCCGAAGGTTCTCTGGTCTTACTTAAAGATGACAACTTACCATCGATGAAATGGCAAATTGGTCGAGTGGTTGAAACTGTCAAAGGCAATGATGGTGTCGCTCGTGTGGCAAACATTCGTACCAGCACAGGAATCATCAAGCGAGCCATAGCTAAGTTATGTCTCTTACCGATAGAAGATGTTGAAAGCCGTAGTCCTTCAACGGGGGGAGGATGTTAAGAGCAGCCTCTCTTAAATTCGCTCTTAATCAAGATGTTGTGGAGTGGAGTATATCAAGATATGAAGATTAAGATAAAGCAAAGATAAAGTAAAGTAAAGTAAAGTAAAGTAACGGATCATATTGCATTGTGTCAATTTTGCCTATTTATTTTTATGTTCAAGAAAGCTTTGTATGTTTTTCAAAAGTTAGTTGTGAATAAATTGCCAAGCAGAACTCACATCGGCGTTTTATACATAAATCTTTTTATTTCATTTCGGTTTGATAATTTAAAAGTGGACAGCAAAAACGCTTGCTGTACCCCAAACAAGGTCGTTAGGTATTTTACACCCACCTTCCCCACCCACAATTTTTTAAGCGTAATTTTTATATTTTCCTATGAACAATATCCAAATAATTGGAGACAAATTTTAAAATCAATGAAGTCGCCTTTGTAAAATATATCAGATAATAATGTCAATATTTTTACTTAATTGATTCGTCTGATTTTTCAAATTATTTCAATAGCTGCGCAAATTACTACAATTAAACAGAGAACAGCATCATTCATTTTTTAATACATACGTAGTACATACATAATCATACATATTACCTTGTTAAATAAATAAAAAAAATTCATATGCATATATAAAATATTACTTATATTTCAGTCATGCGATTAATGCCCAAAACAACAACAAATAACAAAACAAGATTTCTAACGCAGTAAATTTTCAAAATCTGCCTCTGCTCAGACATAAATAACGAAAGAATAATCCAATTATTGCTTGCTTAAGGTCATTGCAGCCAAATCGTTCGTTGCTTAAGTTCAGAAACAGCAAACGAAAGAGTAATGAAACAATTGCTTGCTTATGTTAAGGACAGCCAAACGAATATAAGCAAAAGCATAAATAAAAATTGTGGGTGACTTACTGTCGCTGCAATAGTATTTCGTTTTAAAAATTTCGCTGTTGCTGACCTGAGCAAGCTGAAAACGAAATACTTCGTTAGTTCATCCAAGTGATTTATTATTTCTTTTCGCATTTACTTTTTGCTTGTACATCGTTAATAAACATTTACTAATATGCAATTTACACCAAAGCACATCAATGTTGATGTCTGATACATATCAGATTCGACAACAACTACAAGGAAAATGACGTCATTCGGGGGTTGTTGTTGTAGAATGTGATGGGGATCAATAGTCGCATCAAGAAATGATATGCCTTGATATGAAAATTAATAATGGTCACTCTAGACATTTTCTGACAGTGTCGCCAAGTTTTTCCTAGTGCTTCCAAGTTTTTTTTTTGTGTTTTTCCGCCTGTGGCATCAAAAACAGCAGCTGATGGCACAAAACAAATGGCCGTCTTCGAAATATCGTCCTCATGAACAGGTACTTGGTGGAAAACTTTTTGTAAATCTAGCTTCACCCTACCATACAAATTGCTCGTAAAATACGGTAGCGGATAGCGGTCTGGTAGTGTTTGTGCGTTTAGGGCGCGGTAATCACCGCATGGACGCCAGGTGCCATCACTTTTTCTAGCCATGTGTAAAGGGCTCGACCAGTTGCCACTTGAAGGACGACAAATTTCGGCTTTCATTAGAAACTCAAATTCGGCTCGAGCGGCTGCTAATTTCTCCGGCGAAAGGCGTCTTGGGTGCGAGTGTACCGGTTGCCCTTTAGAGTCAATTCGATGGACAACGAGTGCATTGGTAGCAGTGCCGCACACTGGGTGTCTAGTAATTGGCAAATGGGGTATTGGTGTTGAAAGTTTTTATTGCTGCGGCAGAGAATGGAACTGTAGTTGTAGCTGACAATTTTAGGGAAGTTATGTTGTCTATGAGTTGATTGCGATGCATGTCAACAAAAAGATCGTAATGTCGAATGAACTCTGCACCAATAATAGGACTCGACACGTCGGCGACCACGAAAGACCAGCAGAATTCATGTCTTACGCCTAAATATGGTTTAACACGCATTTCACCAATGATCCAAATAGGTGTACCATTCGCAGCATACAGTTGTGTAGTAGTTGGACGTAGGTCGAACGTATTTGGGGTTATTGGCAAAATGGACACGTCTGCACCCGTGTCAACGAGGAATTATCTCTTTGAAATCATGTCACTCACCTGCAAGCGAAAAATTGTACGTTCATTGGTAGAATCTTCGCTAGGACTCGCCACGTCCTTTTGCAGTCAGGACCGATGTTCATTTGATCCCGCCGCTGATGTGTTGGCTTACGAGTTTCTGAATTTGCATGGACTTCGGAATCTCTGTGCGTTGCGGCCAAACTTTGCGTGGTACCAGGACATACCGATTTAGGAGCTTGCAGAATTTTGTTGGCGATGTCGGGAGTGCTGACGGGATCTTGAGCCGTTCTGATTTCATCACATCACTTAAAGGAGTCCCTGACACTCGCTTCATCTCAAAATATAAATCCGATGGTTTTTTTTATCTCCAAGAGGAAGCTCAGACAGTAGTCCATTAAGACGGCGTTGTTCACTGTCTGCAAAATGTTCTATGATTTTGCGTCTAATGAATTTGAAACGGTTGGTGGTCGGCAATGCCATAATCATATCATTGAGTTGTGAGTTGATATTTGTGTCCAGCGCTGATAGTATGGTTGCCGGTTTTTACGATCGTCTCTCATTCCAGATGCGATGAACCAACAGTCCATAGAGGTGAACCAAGCCTCGATATTAGTGCTGCTCATTTGTGGTATCAGCAAACTCGCGTGCACCATGTCCACCTCACTGTCTTGTGTAATTGTGAGTGTTGAAGTGGTACCGGCAGCACCATTCGCGCCAGCTTTATCATCGGGTATGCTGACTTGTTTACCGGGGTCACCAATTTAGCTGTTGCAAATTTTGTGTTTATTTAATATATTATTTTTTTTTATTATTTTTCATACGTAGCGCAATCTTTAGATATTGGTTCTTTTATTATTTTTGCGAGTCGGACGTCGTAAACAAAAAATTAGTAAATCAGTAAATTTTCAAAATCTGCCTCTGCTCAGACATAAATAACGAAAGAATAATCCAATTATTGCTTGCTTAAGGTCATTGCAGCCAAATCGTTCGTTGCTTAAATTCAGAAACAGCAAACGAAAGAGTAATGAAACAATTGCTTGCTTATGTTAAGGACAGCCAAACGAATATAAGCAAAAGCATAAATAAAAATTGTGGGTGACTTACTGTCGCTGCAATAGTATTTCGTTTTAAAAATTTCGCTGTTGCTGACCTGAGCAAGCTGAAAACGAAATACTTCGTTAGTTCATCCAAGTGATTTATTATTTCTTTTCGCATTTACTTTTTGCTTGTACATCGTTAATAAACATTTACTAATATGCAATTTACACCAAAGCACATCAATGTTGATGTCTGATACATATCAGATTCGACAACAACTACAAGGAAAATGACGTCATTCGGGGGTTGTTGTTGTAGAATGTGATGGGGATCAATAGTCGCATCAAGAAATGATATGCCTTGATATGAAAATTAATAATGGTCACTCTAGACATTTTCTGACAATGTCGCCAAGTTTTTCCTAGTGCTTCCAAGTTTTTTTTTTTGTGTTTTTCCGCCTGTGGCATCAAAAACAGCAGCTGATGGCACAAAACAAATGGCCGTCTTCGAAATATCGTCCTCATGAACAGGTACTTGGTGGAAAACTTTTTGTAAATCTAGCTTCACCCTACCATACAAATTGCTCGTAAAATACGGTAGCGGATAGCGGTCTGGTAGTGTTTGTGCGTTTAGGGCGCGGTAATCACCGCATGGACGCCAGGTGCCATCACTTTTTCTAGCCATGTGTAAAGGGCTCGACCAGTTGCCACTTGAAGGACGACAAATTTCGGCTTTCATTAGAAACTCAAATTCGGCTCGAGCGGCTGCTAATTTCTCCGGCGAAAGGCGTCTTGGGTGCGAGTGTACCGGTTGCCCTTTAGAGTCAATTCGATGGACAACGAGTGCATTGGTAGCAGTGCCGCACACTGGGTGTCTAGTAATTGGCAAATGGGGTATTGGTGTTGAAAGTTTTTATTGCTGCGGCAGAGAATGGAACTGTAGTTGTAGCTGACAATTTTAGGGAAGTTATGTTGTCTATGAGTTGATTGCGATGCATGTCAACAAAAAGATCGTAATGTCGAATGAACTCTGCACCAATAATAGGACTCGACACGTCGGCGACCACGAAAGACCAGCAGAATTCATGTCTTACGCCTAAATATGGTTTAACACGCATTTCACCAATGATCCAAATAGGTGTACCATTCGCAGCATACAGTTGTGTAGTAGTTGGACGTAGGTCGAACGTATTTGGGGTTATTGGCAAAATGGACACGTCTGCACCCGTGTCAACGAGGAATTATCTCTTTGAAATCATGTCACTCACCTGCAAGCGAAAAATTGTACGTTCATTGGTAGAATCTTCGCTAGGACTCGCCACGTCCTTTTGCAGTCAGGACCGATGTTCATTTGATCCCGCCGCTGATGTGTTGGCTTACGAGTTTCTGAATTTGCATGGACTTCGGAATCTCTGTGCGTTGCGGCCAAACTTTGCGTGGTACCAGGACATACCGATTTAGGAGCTTGCAGAATTTTGTTGGCGATGTCGGGAGTGCTGACGGGATCTTGAGCCGTTCTGATTTCATCACATCACTTAAAGGAGTCCCTGACACTCGCTTCATCTCAAAATATAAATCCGATGGTTTTTTTTATCTCCAAGAGGAAGCTCAGACAGTAGTCCATTAAGACGGCGTTGTTCACTGTCTGCAAAATGTTCTATGATTTTGCGTCTAATGAATTTGAAACGGTTGGTGGTCGGCAATGCCATAATCATATCATTGAGTTGTGAGTTGATATTTATGTCCAGCGCTGATAGTATGGTTGCCGGTTTTTACGATCGTCTCTCATTCCAGATGCGATGAACCAACAGTCCATAGAGGTGAACCAAGCCTCGATATTAGTGCTGCTCATTTGTGGTATCAGCAAACTCGCGTGCACCATGTCCACCTCACTGTCTTGTGTAATTGTGAGTGTTGAAGTGGTACCGGCAGCACCATTCGCGCCAGCTTTATCATCGGGTATGCTGACTTGTTTACCGGGGTCACCAATTTAGCTGTTGCAAATTTTGTGTTTATTTAATATATTATTTTTTTTTATTATTTTTCATACGTAGCGCAATCTTTAGATATTGGTTCTTTTATTATTTTTGCGAGTCAGACGTCGTAAACAACCTGTTACTAGTGTGAATGAGAATTCAACAAACCTCCAATCATTTACACGTGTCTACTTAAATCATTTTACAATTCGCAATAGTAAGAACTTATTCACAATAGTAAGAAATTTATTCACAATAGTGAGGTCAGATCCTTTAATTTCGATGGTGGTGAGATTCCTAATTTGGAGTTGCCACATATATAAATTAACATCAACAATATTACTTCTAGAATAGTAAAAGCAACAACAATTGTACAAGCTAGGACAATAACAACAACACAGGCTAGCAGTATTTTTGATAGCAAAAACTGTTGACATTGGTTGTTCAGTTATTAAAAAAGGGGGTGTTTGAAAAGTATATCAATTGAATAAATTGTATAATATAATTAATGCCACCTATTAGAACACCTCCACCTGGCGGAGGAAAAATGCCAAACAATCTTGACAGTATCAAAGAGCTCAACAAGAAACTCGAAAAAATGGAAGTATTGTGTGCCAAACTTGCAAAAGAAGTGGTCCAGCTAAAAAATGAAAACACTGAATTAAAACTAAAGTCCAAACTAGTAATTATTGGAAATACACACAATTCTGTCGAACGAGAAAAAATACTGTTTATGATACAGTATGAAGAGGAGCTTGCTCACGAGACTGATTGGTTCCTGAAAGGGAGACTCAGCAAAAAAGAAAGGCTGAACTGTCACTTAACCCTCCCGAATTTATGTCCCCCAAGATCACTCCAAAAAAGACAAAAACTCAATCCAAAAAAGAGTTTTATATCAAATTTCTTAACAATAATATATACAAAATCAATACGTCAGATGCTGAAGATTTTAAAAATTTAACGTAAGTTTTAACAAGCGAAGATCTCTCATGGTACACTTATGAAAATAAGCAAACCAGACCCTTCAAAGTCACTGTGAAAAATTTACATCACACATGCAGACCACAAGCCATAATATCTGATCTTAAAGAACAAGGATTCAAAGCTATACGTGCAGTCAATGAGTTAAAATGGAGAACGAAACAACCATTAGACATGTTCCTCCTTATCTTTGATGCAACAGCAAATTTAAAAAACATTTATCAAATTAAGACTATAATGCACTCTATGGTGACTATCGAGGCAGTTAAGCAATCAAAAGTGATCCCTTAGTGTAAATCATGCCAGGCTTTTGGCCACACGCAAAACTACTGTTCGAAACAGCCAAGGTATGTCAAGTGCGCAGGAATGCACTAGAACATGACTGTAAGAAACCAGAACAGCAGCAACCAAAGTGCTGTAACAGTGGTGATACCCATCCTGCTAGCTACAGAGGATGTATTGTTGCTAAGGAATTACAAAAGATTCGCGACCAAAGAACTGGCAATAAGAAAAGTGAATCTCAGACCAAAAATACCACAAATAAACCTTTAGAGAGCTAGCCATATAGGTATCAGAACAAACCAATTCCTCAAAATAAGGATGCAACTCAAAAATTACCAGAATACTCGCAAGTTGCTACAGACAAAAAAAAAAACTGAGGAAACGAATATATTACAACAAATATTGGATAGACTTGTGAAGCAGCAAGAGTTTATGCAACACTTGAAATGAGGCTGCAAAAAAACATTATACCAAGTTTAGTAAACATGCCCAGACTCATAAAAATTATGTTATGGAACGCTAACGTACTACTGAAACACCACGACTAACTAGAAATGAAATAGTCACAAAAACCGTTTTTTATTGGTGGCCAACTTCAATGCTAAGCACACTTTCTGGAGCTCTTTCAAAAGGCAGAGCACTTTATAAAACCCTGCAAATGACAGGATGTAATACCTATTCTACTGGCACACCAACGTACTGGCCAACAGATCCACAAAAAACCCGAATTCTTTATTTCGAGAAAAATTTCAGACAATTATCTGTGTATTGAAAATGGTATAGATATTAATTCTGATCATTCTGTTATATACCTAACACTCAATGAAAGCGTAGCTACTAAGGAGCCACCACCCACTCTTGTCAGTAAACTCACCGACTGGGAATACTTCAAAAAAATCCTATCTGACTACAATCATGATGAAATCGTTATAAACAGCACTACTGACTTAGACGATGAAATCCTTAATCTGACAAAAATCATTCAACTTGCAGCTTGGAGAAGCACACCAACCACAAGAAATACTACGGCAGGACACAAGTACACCAAAGAAATAATGGAAATGGTTATGGAAACACGCAGAATGCGTCGAAGATGGCAACAATCAAGATCTCCTATTGACAAAACCCTGCTTAATAAGCTAACAAAAAATCTCTGCAATAAAATTAAAGCTTTTAAAAATAGCGCTTTTAGAAAATTATTAAGTGAGCTAACTTATGACTGTAACACTGATTATTCTCTTTGGAAGTACACAATCAAGTTTGCACAACCAACTGTGCGATATACATCAATACAAAAACAGATAACACTTGTGCCAAAAGTAGCGGAGAAAAGGCACAAATTTATGCAGATTATCTAGAGAACACCTTTAAGACATATGACTCATCAAGAGCATCTGAAATGGAACTTTGTCCGTTCGACAATGATATTGAAATACCCCTTGTAACAGTAGTTGAGTATCTGAAGAGATAATGAAACTTAAGTCAAATAAGTCTCCTCTCTCAAATCATTCAACCCTAGAGTTATCGAAAAGGCTTTTGATGAAAAGAAGGTGTGCTCTGCAGTCTTCCTTGACGTATCGAAAGCTTTTGACAAGGTCTGTCATAATAGCCTACTAAATAAAATTAAATTGTTATTACCCAAACAATATTATCACTTTATCAAGAATATACATATTCAGAAATTGAAGAACTTAATGCTGGAGTTCCCCAGGATAGTGTACTGGGCCCCATCCTTTATATTTTATTCACTTGTGATCTACCTACCAACAAAAACTGCGTTACTGCAATATTTGCTGATGACACACCCATACTATCTATTGGCAGCACAGATAATGCAACTAATGCACAACTCAAATGCGCGTTAAATGAAATCTTTGAGTGGACATCAACATGGCGCATTAAACTCAATGAAACAAAATCCATACATATAGATTTCTTGTACAACAAAATACGATACCTCCCATTGCTTATAAATTCTACACCATAATACTGCTAAATACTTAGGGATGACTCTGGACATAAAGCCCAACTGGAATGAACATGTAAAGAAAAAAAAAGAAGAACTTGAACTAAAATTCAGAAAAATGTATTGTCTCAAGGATAGGCGGACGGCGCTATCGACCTACAACAAAGTATTATTATTCAAACAAATACTTAGACCTATATGGACATCTCGTATCCAGTTATGGGGCTGCTCGTATTCCAGCAACATAATGTCAATACAAAAGTTCTAGAACAAAGTGTTGAGATGTGTTGTGAATGTACGCTGGTACGTCCGTAGCAGCGATATTGAACGTGATCTTTTCATCGATTCAGTCCCAATAACCATTCGGAAATATGCGAGGTTTATATAGATAATGAAGCTTCAAGCCTTATAGATCCAAGTGGTCGGAAATGAAGGCTGAAACGAAAAAAGTTGAATCAACTCCTAGAGTAACCCAAATCTTTTCAATCAGGAATCCCAACAAAATGACGAGCATTAGCTAAGCCCACTTAAAAGTGACCGTTAGTTTAAATATCTTTTAAAAAAAGTTGCAATATAAAACCAGAAAGAAGGCTATCATTGGCTATGACAAAGATGTAATACTCTTCACGCTCCTCCGAGTTGCATCCAACCTTCCTTTCCTTTGTGTGGCAATTTTATTGTACTTTTATTCTTTATAAGTTTCTCATTTAATTTGGGTTTGTATGGGAAGTACCCCTCCTGGTAACCCTAAGGTCATGAAATTTACACGGTTGATGAATATGAATCAAAAACTGATATTGTTCAAATTTCAGTTCGATACGTTAAAAAACACAAAACTTTTTCTAATAAGAACATTAATTTAAAGGGGGGTTTGTATGGGAGGTACCCCTTCTAGTGGTCCGATTCAGCTGATTCCGACAAAAGTGCAGCGTATGGTAAAAAGAAACCTAAAACCAGCTCTATAGGTCAAAAACTGAGGGAGTAGTTTGCATACATACAGACGGACAGACGGACATTGCTTAATCAACTCGTCTCATCGACCTGATCACAAATATATATACTTTCTGTGTTACAAGCTTCATGACAAACTTATAATACTATTCACTCCCGTGAAGAGTATAAAAAAATTGTAGCAGTCAATGGGACTACCGACCGAAGTGAAAACGCAAAAATAGCAACACGATTTTTTCGTGCTCATGCAAATCTCATTCAAATGTTATTTTGTAAAAATATAAATTTGATCTCCCCGACTATATTTCACAAAAACAATTGCCACAAATTCTTCTCACAAAACACATTTGCCCTCTACGACTACATTTCACAAAGCAATTTCGCCTCTACATACCGGGGGTATCCAACCGGCGGACCGCGGGCCGCATGCGACAAAGCCCAAAGTGACAACAGAAAATGATATTTCTTTGGCCAGCTGCTGTGCGACCTTTTACTTTCCACTTAACCAACTCACTGCGGATTTTTCTTAAACGGCCAACCTAAATTGTAGGACAGCCCCGACGAGAACAAACCATTACCGATGACGGTAATGTGCGCTGTTGGCTGTGTTTGCAAACGCAAGCAAATGAGCACAAAACGGTATAACGGGATAGCATGTTGGTGACGAATTCATATTTTTAGCCTCTAACAAAATATGCCAAACGCGCGTATAGAAGTTTTCACTTAAAAAAAAAAAAAAACATATTTTTAAAAACACTTTCTAACTACAACAAATAATTGGCAATACCACAAAACTCATTTGGGCTAATATCATTATCATCATTTGCTCTTTGTGAGCTTTGGCCTGTTGAACAGTATGCCTCCATGTTACTCGATCCTTTGCCGCCATCTTCCAGTTTTCCAGTTGCAGTTTCTTTAGGTCTTCGTTTAGTTCGTCCATCCATCTTGTTCGTCTTCCCCTTGCGCTTTAATAAATCGCATCACGTTTTCTTCTTGGATTAGATGTTCAGGTTCGTCGTTCCATCTTATTCTCCATTCATCAGGCCCAGTTTTAACTGCGCCGAAGATTTTTCGGAGAATTTTTCTTTCGAAAGTCAGCAATTTTGTTTTGTCTTTTTCGCTCACAGTCCAAGTTGCAGCTCCATAGCACAAGACTGGTCGCACCACTGTCCTATATAGTTTTAGTTTGCAGAATCTGTTAAGCAGTTTTGATTTGAAGAGTTTTATAAGTGATACGAAAGATCTACTAGCTGCTTGTATTCTTTCGTCAATTGTTACGCTCATGGAGTTGTCTGTTGTCAGTTTGTAGCTAAGATATGTGCATGTGCTTACTACTTCAAATTCATATTTTCCAAGCTTAATTGTTTTTAATGTTTGGTCTTTTCTTCGGGTATTTTTAGTCCAATTTTTCCTGCTGCCGTTTTAATATCAGAGAAAGTGGTTAAAAGCGCGATTTTATTTCTACTTACTATTGCAATGTCGTCCGCGTATGCATATATTTGTATAGTTGGGCTAATATAAAATTATTAAAGTTTAATAAAAATTAAAGTTAATAAATCGAATTAAAAAAATGTGAGTGAAAGACTTTAAGTATGCACTTTCCAGCTACAAGCATAAGTACCTCAATAGCAAAGTGTGTAAAGCGCCGGCTAGCCGATGACATAAAACATCAGAGGGTTGGTTCGAGCCCTCCATCAGGATTTTAAATATTTCTTTTTTTTCATTGAAAATGATTAAGGGCTGGTGTTTTGAAAAATTACGTTACCAAAAATCTGTTACGTGATGATGGCGGGGAAGTCAAGGAGAGAGAAGAATAAAATGCTGATTAGGCACAAATAAGTTAAGGTGTATGTGTGAGTATGTGTATAGCAAAGCAATGAAAGGAAGGAATCAAGAGAGGAGAATAAGGTAGTAAAGCAGAAATAAGTTAAGGTACATGTGTTAGCAAAGAGATGTGAGCTGTGGGTCAATGAATTAAATATAATAAGTACAGGCGTATGCATGAGTGTGCAGATCTTATTAATTGAAATGTGAAGGCGCGCAAGCCGAGGAAGAGAGAAAAATGAAATAGTTAATAGAAACTATATAACTTAACTTAACTTAGAAATAAGTTAAGGCGTATGTGTGTGTGTGTAAGGGCATTTTCAATGATGGCGTCGTTTACGAATTTCGTAAGAACAGTTAATTTTTGTTTTCTTTTTTTTATTTTCTTTGTATTTTTTAAACTTTGCAACTACAACAAAGACAACATACAGAATTAGAATAGAAAATATTCAATGTTAACAACAGAGAAAGAGTCAATTTTATGTTATTTGACAGCGTGTACACACACACTCACTTTGTTGCTCTGTTAACAGCAAAATTCTCCTTCTTAAATGGTTTATTTATATACTTCTTGTTTTCAAGCGTCAAATATAATACACATTAGAAAAACAGTTGTACATATCAAACTTTCATTAATTCATTTAGCTACCTAAGTAAACGTGTTTTACATCAAAGGCTCGTAAGTCTTAAGCAGACTCACTTTTTTTTGTCTTAAGTAAAATAAATCGAATAAAATACAATTGGGGTCATCACGAGATTGATTAAACTACATAAACAATCGGCAATAAAACCAATCGACTGTCTAATTCACAAAATCATTCACAATGTTGTGATTGCGCTGACTAAAAATTAATCATAAAATACTTTGATTACTTGAAGTTAGCGGACTTCAATCAGCTGTATTTTGTATGTAAACAATACAATAAAAAGGCTATTGTTAAGAATATTTTTAGGGGAGAGTTGAGAAGGATAGGGGGAAGAATTAGCAAAGTGCAGGAACCAGACTTGATTGGGAATATTTATTTATGTTGTTAATATCTGTTTCAAATATGAGTGGAATGGAGAATATCTTAGTTGTATGCAATATTATCATCCATATTAAAATTGCGTTAGACTTCGAAGCAGGACATATTACAAGCCCGTAATTTTACAAGTAGTCAGCACTGCGTTCAGAAAAATCAAATCAGTCAGAGCTTACCAAGTAATCGGAAAAAAGTAATGTGCCTCACCTATATAAGCACACTATTGAAGTGAAACTGCTGCTCAAAATGTTAGGACTCAAGTTTTAGTTTTTAGTTTTAAAATAATTACTAGAATTGTGTTCTATAATATTATTTATTTACATATTTCATTATAGCATATTATAACCAATAATTTAAATAATTGGGTTAAATAACGTATTGATTTATATGACATATAACAGGAAAGTATCAGCGACATGCACACAAATTAATATGCGAGATCGGCATCATGTAGGGCACACACTCCATGAGCACATATGATTGAAGAGAAGAGCGAAAATGCAAGTTGATAAGTTCTGCACAAAACCAAGCAACAGCAACTACCCACGCACTTTCCTTCTCCACAACGCAAATATATGTATATGTTCTCAACAGTCTTGTGCTTATGAAGTGCTTACAAGCAAACAAACAAATCGAAGAACTAAGCCTGCTTGGGCTTACAAACAAAAATGAAAATGATCAAGTCCTATCCTCATCATGCGTATTTGTTTTTGTAAAACTCTTAGGCATAGCCTGAGCATTCTGTGTACGTACACTGCACGTATACTCTGCCCAACGCATTCAAAATACACTCACTCAAGTAAACATTTTTTTTATTTTGATTCTTCTCTGCATATTCTTTTATACACATTCGCAATAACGTAGATTTTGTTGTTTTTTGCAGTACGATTTGATAGGAAAACAATTTGCAACTTCTCATTGAGAAACACTTAGAGAAATCGCGATTTGTTTTAAATTGCAAAACTTATTTTAATTATAATGAAAGAAAGAAAGAGAGGATTTTGCGCATATAAGATCTTAGTTGTTTGATTTAGCATAAATAGAATTTGTATTCCATGTTTGGTAGCACATAAGTATATTTGTGAAAGTATTTTTTCGAAATTAAAGCTAATAAAAAGAAAACACAGATCTAGAATAAGCAACGAACATTTGGAAGTTTTATTAAAATTGTCTACAACTAACGTTCACATAAATTTAGATAATTTATTGGAAGGTTCGTGAAAGAATTAAAAGAAATTTGTATACTTAAGTTTTTTTTTTTAAGTGTATATAAAACATTTTTCGTTTCTATTTGCTCTTCCGTAAGCAATGTTTCACCACCTCTGGCTTAGTGTATGTTTGTACACATCACATTTTTACATTCAAACAAAAACAAAATAATAAAAGTGAGGTATTTGTCTTTCGTTGATGCTATAGTTGCATTGGAATGTGTTATTGTTGAAATTAGCAACTACCACGCAATAGACGACCGCAGCTTACAAGCAGACGGACGTTAACACAACACCAAGAAGACTAGAAGAGTGAGAAAATATTGTCGGCTGGTGGTCGGCAATACGATCACTTGTTCCTACGCTTTTCGTAAAAACACGCAAACATATATTCTCCACGCTGCAGACGAACAATTCAACATGCAATGTGTATCCCCATCAACGTCTCCCCCCGCATCCACACATTTGATTACCATAACGTTTTTTTTTTGACACCTCGCTAAAGAAGTTTCACTTCAAAAATTTAGCGATTGGTCCTGCTGAACGCGCCCAACCTCTGATATAAACGGACAGTTAGTCCATATTAAAAAAACTTAACATTTGCGTAAAATTTTGGGACGATTGAGTTGAGCAAACTGCAGGAAAGATTTAAAAATTTGAATTTTGAGTGTACACTTTCAGGTAAAATATTAACAAAATACGTAGCAAGAATGAAAAAGGGAGATGCCAGAACTACGTAAATATACTGCAAAATGTTCTAAATCATGTATTTTTCACAAAATTTTAATTTCTCACTGTTTGCGTGCACTTGTATTTGTGTATATCATCAAAACAAATAACAGCTGTTGAAGATGTGAAAATAGCACTATAAACACTACTCTGCATTTTCATTTGCATCTATGATGCAGAGCCACGGTAAATACACTATTACGGGTATAGTGCGAGCATTTGGCATTGCGATGAGATGCAGGCGAGATGCGGTTTCAAGTTTACAACAACCACAGGGAAATTAGGGTTGTTCTAAAATGAAATGCGGAATCTATTCAGCATTTCGTCGAGTTGCCGAATCGACAGGCAAAGGTGTTGCCATTTTTTAGTAGTGTTGTTAAATTTTAGGTGACTTTTAGGTGATTTTCGACTCTCGTGTTCTTTCTTTTTGTGGCGCGGCAATAAACAGCTGATGATGGCACAAAATATATTTAAGTAAAATTAAAATTGTACATGTATTTGTAAAATATTAACAAAATTCGTAGCAGGAATGAAAAATGAATGTTTCACATCAAAGGCTCGAGAGTGTTAAGCACACTCATACATTATTTTTGTTGTGTTTGTCTTATTACCGTAAAATTTAAAAATTGAAATCAAAATGTGCAAGTGAGATTGCTGTGAAATGTGAAAAATTGGGCTAGAGTTGCCATAGGTATAGAAAAGGCACATGACAGGGCTGTTTACTGGTCCATAGCTGCCATATGCATAAAGTATAGTGTGACATCAGAATAAGTTATTTTTGAAATTACTTTGCATAGCTTTTTTTTTCTGGAAAAAACGAAACACGAGCAAAACTCGGTCAGATTTAAATATAGAACATACAACAATGGTCCGAGTGAATAAAAATGTTTTTTATACTAGATAGTACTTAGTACTAGTACTAACTAATACTACCTGTTACTACCTAAGCTGAAAAGTATATAAAATGAAATTTAAATGTAATGTTATCAGCTGGGAGCAGAACACAATATAAGTTTTCAATGGAATGCTGGGATAGAAGTAGACTGGTGTATTCGTTGCAATCAGCTCATTGAGGCATTAAAAGCGGCTTCGTGGAGTACAATGCTGGAAAAAGTAGCAGGCAGCACGCTTTTATAAATACCTGTGACCAGCAGCTGGAGAAAAATATTTTAAAGCCAACCTAACACAACGTGAAATAACGATGATAATAAAAGTACGCTGCGACATATTACCACTAAATGCAAATCGTTTCGCGCCAGATATGTCAACCATTAGTACGCTATGCAACAGGAATGAGCAGGAAACACTGACGCACTTCATATCATGGTGCCCTGTTTTAAATGAATTTAGGGTGTCACATTTTGAGAAAAATTCAATTGAGCAAAATGAGCTGGTAAACATATTAAACGGTGACCATGAAATCAGTTGGAAGACTCTTGCAATTAAATTATAGAAACTTTTTAATATCAGAATTCAGCTAACGGCTAATAGCCATGCTGAAAAATCACCCTTCCTTCTTTTTTTCTTTTTTTCCAAAAATGTATAAATTAAGTTAATTTTAATCTGTACCTATGTATATATTACGAAAAAAAGAAGTACTACTACTACTACTATATTAAATGTAACACTGCATTCAGTATACTAGCAGAACTTGCACTGTGTTCTGCAATGGTCAACCTAAAATAGTGTTGGTAAATTTGGTCTCATTTATGTGTTTTTCTATAGTCTTGGTCTTTCTTTTTGTTGCGCAGCAATAAACGGCTCATGATGTCACATAACATATTGAAGTAAAATTTAAATTGTGATTTTTTTTTTTTGTAATTTATTATCAAAATACGTAGCAGGAATGAAACTATGTCCATCACTGCAAAATGTTCTAAATCATGCATTTTCACAAAATTTCAATTTTTATTTCTCTTAATTGCCACAACGTTCCATTTGTGCATTTGTGTGTATAACTAAAACAAAAAACAGCTGTTCAGAACTTACAACTTGCAAATGGTGATGGTGAACGGCTAACCAGAACTCGGATCAATAGAACTCGCTGTCTGAACACAGTATAAATAAACGTTTGCTGGTACTACATAGCTAGTATTTGGTAGTACAGCAATTTACAAAATCAGCTGACAGAAACTGTTTGAAAGTTGCCACTGCTTAAAAATATTACTATTTTTTACTGGTTTCACACTAAGCATCCGATGCAGCATTCACAGAAAGTGTTCTCATTGCATTTTGCATTTTCGGAACAGCAAATTTTTGTATTGGCTATACACACACTTGGAACTTTGGCTAAATTAAAACAGAAAATTTGTGAAAAATACGTGATTTAGAACATTTTCCAATGTATGCAAATAGCTCCATTTGTCCTTCCTGATTCTTAAGTAAAATTTCAATTGTAATTTTTTTTGTAATCTATTAACAAAATAAGTATCAGGAATGGAAAAGGTAAACGCCAGATTTCATTCAATTTATAAATAACAATAATGACAAATGTTTACTTCTTTTCCGTTTTTGCGTAGTAAAGAAGAATTCGAAAAAACACTATGGTAAACAAACAAGGGGTTTGGGATTGCCAGTTTAGTGGAAAAAATTAAATTCAGAACAAAAATTTTAAATGGTCAAAATTACTTGGAAAACCAATTTTCATTTTTTGTATTATTCTATATTTTTAAATCTATATCTCTATATTCTATATAAAAAGGGTGGGCCATCTATCGATTTCATATTGAACCACGGGTTACTTAGACTCTGGCAATACTTATGTCATTCTGTTCTGTCATAAAATTCAGTATATTATCTCCGCTGAACGAAATGAATCGGTTTACGCTTGAGCAACGTTGGAATATATTGGAAATTTATTTCCAAAACAAAGACAAAAAACAAAAAAAAAAAATCATCTTTTCGGACGAAGCTCATTTTCATGTTGGTGGCTACGTCAATAAGCAAAACTGCCGTATTTGGGGCTCGGAAAACCTACATGAGGTTTTAGAGAAGCCAATGCATCTATTGCGAGTGACTGTTTGGTGCGGATTGTGGAGCGGAGGCATCATTGGCCCATATTTCTTCACGGTCAATGGAGACACCTATCGCACCATGATAACCGATTTTTTTGTGCCCGCTCTTGATGGTATTGATGTGGACAATGTTTGGTTTCAGCAGGATGGTGCAACTTGTCACACATCTCATGCCACAATCGACTTATTGCGCGAAACGTTCGATGGCCGTTTTCAGCCGAAATGGTGATGTCAATTGGCCGCCAAGAAGCTGCGATTTGACACCGTTGGACTATTTCCTGTGGGGCGCCGTTAAAGACAAGTGTTATGTCCACCATCCAGAGACAATTGACCAGTTGAAGGCCAACATTCGTGATTGATGAGATACGGCCCCAAACACTCGAAAAAGTGCTCGAAAATTGGTCCGATCGAATAGGCTACTGTGAGGCCAGCCACGGCAGCTATTTGAATGAAATAATATTCCATTTCAGAATAAAAAATAAACTTGGCAAAATCTCAAACCGTTTTTGTTTTCTTGCATTTTTAAATCGAAACTTTTATATAATCGTGTGCACGCTAATTTCAGAAACGGCTTAACCTATTTGAATGCGGTTTTGATTGGTGTATTGTGGCAGGCTTCATGTAACATTTAGCGTTTATTTTATCGAAAACGACCTTAGTAGGTTGATTCATATTTTAAATTCTGTTTCCTACTTTTTGGCTGATTTTCGAATGTTTTTCTCTTTAGCTCGGGGGCAACATTAAAGATCTGATAATTAGGGAAAAAGATAACAAAATACACGCTATTACAAACATATTTCGAATACCACGCGTACAAATTCGGGGGCACAGCTATTTATTTAATATTTCCAATATATTTTTGTTTTCTTCTAAGTTGGCAACCTTTAGTTAAGTTACGTTTATAGACGCTTTGCAGACCCATGTTAAAAACATCTTTTTGAACAGTGTAGCTTCCAATGAGAGCCAAAAGCTCTTTTTCTAATCAATTTTATTACAACATTTCTTATGACGAATCTAATTACGAGAATCGACCGGTTTGTTGCATTCTTATCGAATGAACATTTTCTACTCCAACAACAACTACAAAATTTTCCCTGTTGTTGTTGTTGACGAATTCAATGCCAGCATTCGAGAAATATACATTGGGTGCTCAGTGTGAAATGGCTATTACTCCGATCAATGCTCTAGATTGTTAGCTTCTTGTTGCTCGATGAGAAAAAAAAAATGGTCTGTGAGTGAGAATAGTTGCAACCAGAAAGAAGGCTATCATTGGCTATGCAGATGTAATACTCTTCACGCTCCTCCAGGTTGCATCCAACCTTCCTTTCTTAGCATCACTATATTCTCTCTGTTACAGTTTGAGTATCAACAAAGTACACAGTTTGAGTGGCAGTTTTATTGTACTTTGTATGGGTGGTACATCTTCTGGTAATCCTAAGATTATTAAATTCACATGGTTGGTGGATATAGACCAGAAACTTATACTATCCAAATTTCAATTTGATACGTCAAAAAACAAAAAACTTTTTTCAATAAGAACATTAATTAAAAAAAGGGTTTGTATGGGAAGTACCCTCCTAGTGGTCCGATTCGGCTGATTCCGACAAATGTGCAGCGTTTGGTAAAAACAAACCTATGTACAAAATTACAGCTCTGTAGCTAAAAAACTGAGGGACTAGTTTTGCGAACAGACGGACAGGTGGAAAGAAGGACAGACGGACATGGCTAAAACAACTCGTCTCATCGAGCGGATCTCAAATTTATATACTTTATGGGGTCTGCGATGTCTTCTTCTCTGTGTTACAAACATCATGATAAACTTATAATGCTATTCACTTCCGTGAAGAGTATAATTCATATACAAAATAGTTTAGAAAAAAATAGTAATGTGGCACACCTAAAGCACACTATTACACAGTGGTCGGACTTGTATGGAGAGAGCGACCAAAAATACTTTTAGTGGAGGTATCAACCTAAGGCTTTGGTTACGTCTTTGTATGAATGAGAGAACTATTCCATGAATAATGATCAGGGAAAACGTCTATCCACCTTCTTTGCCATTTTTGTATGCTTGCCTCACATACTCTTTAGATGCACCTGTGTCATAGCTACTTGTGAGTTCTCGTGCCAATATGTCGATTGGTAGTATAGAGGCAATCACTTCAATCGCAAAGTAAGTAGTGGACTGTATGTTGTGAGTGCAAAACACTGAAGTATTTAAAAAAAAAAGACGTGTGTTGCGTTCGAGTGTATATTTGCAACTGACTCTACACATTTGAATAAAGAGTTATACATCAATTGCAATACTAATACATATATATGCGATGAACATTTAAAGAATATATCATGCATACTAACATAACATAACTGAGAACTCTGTCTAACAGAAAGTTTAAACATTCTCCCCGCCGTTAAGGAAATTTACTTAACCATCACGCTTCGACGGGAAGCGAACATCTGGTCTTGTTGATTTTTGTGTTTTTGTTCTTTTTGTCTTGTTATAAAACCAACATTTTGTTGCTGTGAGTTAAATAAATTTACCACTTTTGGTATTGTCGTTGCTGTTGCTGCTATTTGCGTTTAATATTGAGACCAGCAAGCTGGAGCTGCTGCCGCTGTTACCACCGCCAAAGGGGAATCGCAAGTGGCGTTTGCTTTTTTTGATCACAATTGTATTATCGGATAATGGTGGTGGTGGTGGTGGCTTGTTTGCATATGCGTTTTTCGATTCGTTATTCATGGAATCATTAGTGATCAATGAGTTTGAGTTGTTGGAAACAATGCCTGATTGTGTGGCATGGAACAGCAAATGTTGTGCAATTGAAGCAACTGTATGGTGACCGCCAGATTTGATGCCATTTCGGTATCCGCTTCAATTGTTATTATTAATGCTGGTGAAGCTGTTGAATTCGGTATCACCGTATGACGACGACGCAAGCGTGGACGCCGATGCATTGGAAACAAATGTTGAACTGCTCCCGCTGACGTGTTGTTGTTGTTGAAATTGTTGTTGATGATGTTGCTATTGTTGTTGCAACCACTGCTGGCGCATCCACCGCCAAATGATTGGAAAATTGCGATTCGCTCATGCGACGGTCATCGTGCTGGTGAGTGCCCACTGCTGCCGCTGCTCATGTTGTGGCCATGGACTTTGCGAATAATCGGTAGTTGGTGGTGCTGATTTTAGCGATGATGATATTGAATACGTTGATTGCTGAATGGTGGTACTGTGTTGCTTAACCATTTACTTATTCACAACTCTGTCGCCGCTGTCGCAGCTTCCTGAGATTTGAGCAAACGTTGATGCTGGTGAACTCTGTGCAATTCCAATTCCGCTGTGTAAATGTTGTTGTGCTGCGGTATTTGCTGGCCACCAGTGAAACTAGAGATGCCGCCGCCGCTAATCTTTGTTGTGGATACAACTCCTGGTGCTGTCTTTGTTGCAGCAGATTGCAATGATGATCTGGTATTGTTCTAATGGTGGTGGTGCATAAGTCGTCTCTCGATTGAATTGCTGATACGATGTTTTGTATGAATTACCAAATGGTTTACAATTATTCGTGATTGGAATGCGTACAACATGTCGACCATCTCCAGCATATGTTGATTAAGCAGCGATTGTCTTCCCTCCGTTATGTACTTTGCCAGCTAGTACGAGGCTGGTTCATTAAGTACCCGTGTTTGACGATAGAGGACGTTCCTGAGTAAAGTTAGTGTTATCATCGTGTGCTGCCATCTATCAGACGACGATTATACAAATTTCAGACTGATTGATAGGTTAGTTTCGATTTGGCAGCCATCCGAGTCAGACGCGTTTCGGGATTTTCGCTAAGACGGAAAAAGAGCAGTATCGTTGAGTGATTCGCTTTTTGTTTTTGGATGGGAAAAAATGCGAGGAGATAAAAGCAAAGTTGGATGCTGTTATGGGGACACGTTGCCATCTATGACCACAGTTAGATATTGGTCCAATGATTTTAAACATGGGCGAACATCCGTTTTTGATGAGGAGCGACCAGGACGCCCGGCAGACGTGGTTACCGAGGACATCATTGAAAAAGTCCACGATATGATTCTCGCTGATCGACGAACGAACGTGCGCGAAGTAGCAAAGGCCGGAGGTGTGTCAACCGGAACGGAAATTAATATTTTACATGATAAGTTGACGATGAAAAAATTGTCGGCCCGATGGGTGCCGCGATTGCTCACGCTGGACAACAAGCAGATGCGGCTGTCAACTTCGAAGCAGTGTTTGGGGCAATTTAAGCGAGATCCGAAGGACTTTTTGCTTCGAGTTGTCACCGTTGATGAAACCTGGATTCATCATTACACACCAGAAACTAAGCAACCATCAAAACAATGGATTTCTCCCGGTGAATCTGCACCAAAGAAAGCGAAGACGGTTCCATCGGCCGGTAAGGTCATGGCGACGGATTTTTTTAGAAAAAAGAAGAACGATCACTGGACAATACTACAGTGAGTTATTGGACCGCTTCGACAAAAAATTAAATGAGTCACGGCCGCATTTGGCGAAAAAAAAGGTGTTGTTTCATCACGATAACGCACCAGCACATTCATCTCCATGAATTGAGTTATGAATCGCTGCCGCACCCCCGTGTTCACCCGATCTGGCTTCTTGCGACTTTTTCTTGTTCCCTAACATGAAGAAATGGCTCGCAGGAAAAAAATGTAGCTCAAACGAGGAAGTCATCGCCGAAACAGAGGCGTATTTTGGAGAGCTCGACAAATCCTATATTGAAATATTGGAGGGGTTAAAAAAATTGCAGGGACGTTGGGAGAAGTGCATCTTTCTAAAAAGGGACTATTTTGAAAAATAAAAAACATTTTTTTGAAGAAAATGATGTCTTCATTTCTAACACGGGTACTGAATGAACGGCCCGCGTATATAACCAAAAATGGTGTTTTGGGCGGTTGGGAAACCAGAGCTATTTACAAATCTTTCTTGCAACAGAAAGTCAAAAAGTATTCTAAATCAATGAGAAGATCTATGGGAGCATTGTGTAGAGATGCGTCGTCTGCCATGCAAAGATGGTCTGGAAATCCACTTCCTGATAAATTAACTGATTGTGACGAATGGTTATGTGCTATGAAATTTAGCACATATGCGTTGTAACTATTCCACGTGTATATACGTGCGCCGATCCTACATTGCCACCAATTTAAATACGTCCATTTCTGCTTACAAGACGAAGCTTCTGAACGAAACTTTCGGAGATGAATGTTTCCATTGAAGCAGAATCCATAAGATTTCAGTTGCCGTTCCATTCACCCTTGATATTTTGACCACTGCCGTGGGACGTAATGTAGCGTTTTGTGACTTGTCTTGATTGGATTGTATGGCAAACGTTGACAGCGGGTTTTCCTGATTATGGACACTTGAAAGTTCTGGTTGACCCTGAGGAGTGTTCACCATATCTAAGTGACATGAATGATGAGCTTGTCCGCAATGATGGCATTTGTGCCGTGAGATACAATGAATTGCTTTATGATCTGGGGAGAGGCAATTGAAATTCTTTTCGCACTAAGTATCATTTTGATACTTCAAGACCCAGCTAATTTCCTAATGGATACTGCGGATGCTTCAGAAACTTGTTCTAACTCACAGAAAGCCTTTATATATGACGTAATGATAGGTTTTTGCTTATCATATCGTGCACAGAATTCATCGTTCGCAGCACTAGAACATACCATACCCGCAATGATTCGCATTTTAGGTACATTTGTAGGTACTGGAACTTCCGTGACTTTGAAATGCTTGAGGCATTGTGAACTGCATTAATAAAAAGATCTTTAAATGTAGGCCACTTACAGTATTCTCCAGTAAATGTTGGTATGTGGAGTGGTGGCAGTCTTGCATCCAAATTTTGTTGTTGCCTTTCCAATAGACTGCGTTGTGTGTCTGCAAATCGCGCAAAAGAAACGTTGAAATCGTCGTACGTTTTCAGTGATTAATTGTGTTCGGCAACGCATTAATACCCTAAAGCGTACCTTGACTTCCAAAAAAAAATCTTCCTGGCTATCATATTCTGACACTTGATCTGGCAATGCCACAATTTTCTACTCAACTGAAACAAATTCTTTCCACAAACCATCAAGTCTGTCGAAACGCAACTTCAGTGCTTTATAGGAAGTGGAATCGTCCACATTATTCAGCAAATATTTGTATTTTGTAAATGACCCTTTTATTTTGCCTCGCGCGCGTGAAAGATTTGTCAATTCCATTGCAACTGGGTTTATTTACGAAACTGATTTGTTATAAAATCAGCAGCTCCTGACGATGATGATTTAGTAGATCCTTCTGTTGGTATTGTTGTTGCAGTTACAGTTGCAGTAGTTAATTTACTCGATGTTGTTTTTGTTGTGGATGATGATGATGATAATGCTAATGACGTTGATGAAGAAGAAATTGACGATGTTACACTGGTTTGACCAATATTATCATAAATATGAACTATTAAGGATTCGCTTTTTGTCTTTTGTTGTTGTTGTTGTTTCTTTAGAATTTGTTTCTCTTAGTTCTTTATATATGTATACAGATATGTGTGAGTGTGTGTGTTTGTGTGGGTGTGACTTGCATAAATATTATTGTTATTTGTGTGTGTTTCTATTTTCTTAATTAAATTTAATTTTATTGTATTATGTTCTTTAATTTATTGTATAATATTATTTATATTTCGAGAACGACACTATTTTGTGTAACAATATTTTAATACTGTTGATGCTGTGCTATGATTTTTACTTTTGATGTTCTCTTGTGGTTAAAGGAAATATTGAATTGATTACTTTTGTTTATTATAATTAATATGGAAAGCCAAAGTTATCCTTTACAATTAAAATAATATATTGTAATTGAGCACTATTTATGATCCAAAAAATAAAGAACAGACATGAGTAAAAAGAAATGACCATTTTTTCAATTTTTATTTCGTTGCTTTTGTTTTTTTTTATTTTATTTTGTTTTGTACAGTTTCTTATGTATTTAATGTTTGCTTGCATTAACTGTTGTTTTGTGCTTTGTTTCAGATTGTGTTTGCAAAAAATTTTTTATTACAGTTAATTATGTATGTAATTTTCGCACCACAGCGACTGTGCTTATGCCCTTGATTTTTACTTGATTAAAATTGAATTTTGAAACCATGTCGAATGTGATGTACCCTGATGATTTGATTAATGAGTCGGACACCGAAAATATATCTTGCCACTTAGTGGTCGAAGGACCCCTGCCGCGAGGCTGTACATGCAGCAACCCCCGTGGCTTCAGCTGTACATGCTACAACCTCCTTGCAGTAACTACAACAACCCCACACCACGCACTTTCAATACAATTAAAAAAAAAATTTGAAAGCAATTATTTTTTCACGTAAATTTATTTATTTATATTAACACACCAGTGCATATTCAATAACGTCTGGAGCGTGAATTAATATTTTGTGATCTGAAGGTTGCAGATAGTAGCATGTATTGTCAGCTATTTAGCAGTATCCAGAGAATATTTCCTAAATTTAGCCACATTAATTTTGTACCCTGCAGACAAAGCTTGCAATAATATGCCTACCATTCAATCAAATTTTGATCAAGCCCAGTTATTTTTAGCAGGCAAAGCACAGTTATTGAAAAATTCTTGTGCCGTGTTTCCATCAGTATAATATGCAATTTACACCAAAGTACTTCACGTTGATGGGGTTTTTCGTTCACACCAGATATTTTGCATTACGAACAGCTGTTTTTTGTTTTGGTTATACACACACGTGGAACTTGAGAGCACTTTGGTTAAGCAAAAACTAAAAATTTGTGAAAAATACATGATTTAGAACATTTTGCAACATATGCAAATAGTTCTTGCAATTCCCTTTTTCATTCCTGATACCTATTATATTAAATTCTTTTAAAAAAATTGATTGATTGAATTTATGGTTTACTTAACAATGTTTTGTGCCATCAGCTGCTGTTTTTAATGCCACAGGCGGAAAAACACAAAAAAAACTTGGAAGCACTAGGAAAAACTTGGCGACACTGGCAGAAAATGTCTAGAGTGACCGTTATTAATTTTCATATCAAGGCACATCAGTTCTTGATGCGACTATTGATCCCCATCACATTCTACAACAACAACCCAAGAATGACGTAATTTTCCTTGTGGTTCTTGTCGAATCTGATACGTATCAGAAGGCACATCAATGTTGATGTTGATGTGCTTTGGTATAAATTGCATATAAGATCCACTCCTTCTAGTTTTCAACCCTATTTTGCAGGTTATCGCATATTTTTCACATACGTGTAAATTCGCATTGGTAAGTTGCTCCTGTCTAGCACAGTCAAATAAGGATTTTCCTGCGGAATGAAACCAAATAAGCTGAAAATTGGTACACACGTTTGTATTAGCATTCTATACATGACCTCAAAAGTCTTGGTCTGTGTGGTGTGCGCCAGTCAAGATATTCAAGGTCAAAGGTCATCAAAATCAGTTTTTTGCAAATATCTTGTTTCCTATGCTTTTAATGACAATTAATGTTCCCACTGTTCGCGATGTATCTCAATAACGGTTAACTGTATAATAAAATGGCAAAGCCCAGAATTTTATGCTCTACAACTTTTGTTTCAGCATTAATTGTCATTAAAAGCATAGAAAACAAGATATTTGCAAGAAACTAATTTTGGTGACCTTTGATCTTGAATATCTTGACTGGCGCACACCACACAGACCTAGACTTTTGAGGTCATGTATAGAATGGCAAAACAAACATGTGTACCAATTTTCAGCTTATTTGGTTTCATTCCGCAGATTACCCTTTTTTCACCTTATTTGACTGGGCTAATCACAAAAACAATGTATAAAGAAATGAAATTAGAAAAATATATATATATAAAACACATTGAACAAGAAGTACATCCCACTTCTAAAACATAACAGTGTGTTGCTAACAAAATAAACAAATCAACAGAACCGCATAGAAATTCACAGAAACAGTACGAAAATCAAATCTGTGGGAGGTAAAACAACGACTGGCAGTTTCTGGCAGCTGAAATTAACAGCTTAGAAACTTAGAACATTGATTAATATAATAAAATAAATTTCAGTACTTGGTCTTGGAGGCGACATAATTGAAACCCTAGCTGAAATTGCATTATATGGACTAAAGAATACTGACAAAGGTACTTGTTATGTATGGTCAGTCGATCATGAGACTCCAACCGAGACGGTTATCAATAAGCAAATAAAGTACATACACAAAACTGGCGACGAGGATAAAAGTTCAAAAAGAAAGAAAAAAAAAAAAACAAAGATAAGCAACGAGTGATCAAGCTTCCAGTGGAAGTGCCGCCAAACTTATTAAATTCTTGTGTGTGTATTGCGTCTACGACACGAGAATAAAAGTAATAAAGAAGAGAGAAATCAACGGCAAACGGTAAAATAACAGCAAGCAACAAAAACAAGATAATTAAATTCTTGTATGCACGTTTGTGACTGCGACGCCAACAATTGTAAAATAACGAACGTCAGAAGCCATAAGGAAATCAAAGCGACGACGAAGGTCAAAACTATTGTTATATATAAGTTGTGTGCGTGTGTGCGACTACGACGCCGGCAAGCCAATGAGCGATCAAGCGTCTAGTCAAAGTGACGCGAGTGCAGACGAAAAGCCAAATATCAAAAAGAATAAACTGGTGATTACTACACACAGAACTACCATGGCCGGAGTTGGTAGCCTGGAACCCTTCGATTTGGATCATCCAAACAAGTGGACAATGTACGTCGAACGATTTAAATTATTTCTACTAGCCAACGATGTCAAAGAAGAGGAGCGTAAGAAAGCAGCTTTCCTCACGTTAGCTGGCGCTCCAATGTACGCACTATTGACATCGTTGGCGTCTCCTAAACAGGTTAGTGAATTATTGTTAGTGGAAATTGAGAGAATTCTAACAGATCATATATCTCCACGACCATCGGAAATCACTGCCTTCTTCAATTTCCACAAACGCGATCAACATGCTGACGAGTCTGCTGGCAACTATATGGCAGCGCTTCGCACATTGGCAGTTGACTGCAAATTTGGAGCAGCTCTGGATCGCATGTTGCGCGACCGATTCGTTTGCGGCATGAAAAATGAGTGCTTGCGGAAAAGTTTTCTAGCAGAAAACAATTTGACGGTGCAGCGCGTGTTGGAGCGAGCAGTCTCGAACGAAGTTGCAGCAATCAGCGCTATGGCCATGAGACAGTCGGAGTTACAACAAAATGAGCCACAGTGTAACGAGTCTGTCCATGCCGTGAAGACAGGTTATTCTCGCCCTCAACAACGTAACCAATCCAGAAGCAGTGTCCACATCGTGAAACTGTTTGTCATTCTTGCGGCCTGAAGGGGCATCTACAGCGCGTCTGTCGCAGAGCCATGTCATCATCGTTGTCACCTACATCAAATTTACGCCAAGCTGAGGCACGACATGAAGCAACCCGTGGAGGGTCTGCTGTCCACCAAGTTTTTCCTTTGGTCAGCCAGAAGAAATCAATCTCCGTAGCTATTAACGGCAAGAAATGTGTATTCGAAGTTGATTCGGGGTCGCCGGTGACTATCATGAAAGAAGCTGCGTTTTGCGAAATATGGCCAGGAGGAAATCCTGACCTCTCCAAGTGCGACTTGGATCTGAGCGATTTTCAGCACAACCCGATTCCAGTGAAGGCCGTTATGGATGTGGCAATACACTTCAATCAGCATTTCATTGAAAATTTACCATTGATTGTTGTTGCTGGTAGTGGCTCGAATTTAGTTGGGTGCAATTGGTTCGACGCACTGGGCATACGCATTGAGGGTATTCACAGTATCAACAGCGAGAGCAATATCCAAACGATCCTGGATAAATTCAAGCATTTATTTGCATCCAATCTGGGTCGTTATGCTGGGCCACCAGTGTCTTTGCATATTGATCCAAATACGCCACCAGTAAGGCTACCACCGCGGCGCATTCCTTTCGCTATTAAGGAATTATACGAAGAAGAACTTTAGCGTCTGTGCAGCCAAGGTATCCTGATGCCCGTAGAATACTCAGAGTGGGCCACTCCTCAGTGCCTGTCATTAAATAGGATGGCTCTATTCGCATATGTGGAGACTATAAGTCAACGTTGAATTGCGCTATTACACCACACAACCACCAAATTCCGGCAGTCAGCACGCTGTTGGCGTCTATTGAAGGTGGCTCAATTTTTGCAAAAATTGATCTGGCACAAGCATACCAGCAGTTGGTCGTCGATGAACGCTCGGCATTACTGCAAACTATAGCTACACACAAGGGGGCTTTTAAGGTAACCAGACTGCAATTCGGAATATCTTCAGCACCGGGAATATTTCAAAGCTGCATTGAAAACATTCTACAAAATATTCCTGGTGTGTTGCCTTATTTTCACGATATTATCGTTATGGGAAAATCTGAGCAAGAGTTGGCAGAAAGGCTTCATGAGGTTTTTGTCCGATTCAACAAGGCTGGACTGCGATTGCGTAAAGACAAGTGTCAATTTGGTGTACAATCAGTGGAGTTCTTGGGTTTTAAAATCGATGCTTTTGGTATACGGCCATCAACTGACAAGGTCAAGGCAATCCACAACGCACCTGCACCGAAAGACAAAAAGCAATTACAGGCGTTTTTAGGCCTGATTAATTTTTATCACTCTTTTTTGACACAGAAAGCGACCGTAGCGGAGCCATGACATCGACTGCTTGATAATAATGCACGCTGGTCATGGAACCGTCATCACGAAAGATCTTGAGCGTAACAAACAGGCCACTCAATTTTATGAAGCAGCTGGGTGTTAAGGAGTGTTATGTATAGTCAGTCGATCGCGAGACTCCAACCGAGACGGTCATCAATAAGCAAATAAAGTACTTACACAAAAGTACTGTTAAAACTTTAACTTTAAAAAACATATACAACATGTAAATTGTTTATAAATGAAGCAAATACCTTTCTTTTCAATATTCATTTTAAATAATTGCAATTAATAAAGTTTTTATATTTGTTTTATTTTTACAAAGTTGCACTTCACTTTTAAGCTGTTCACACTGCAAGATCCAACTAATTATATTCTCTCTCTTTTAAAGCAATTCTTAAAGAGTTCGGTAAAAATGAAACAAAACGAACTTCACTTTTGAAAAGCTTAGTCTTTTACGAAATAGAAATGCCCTATTTGGTACCAAAAATTTGATTTTTTATTTTTTTATTTTTGGCCTCTGGCAGCGACCACTGTGTATTGATGACAAACTACTGCACAAAATGGTAGGAATCAAGTCTTAAAATAATAACTAGAGTTATGTTCTATAATATTATTCATTTATTTCATTATTTTGTGATACAAACGTTATGAGAGGCTTATGATAACTAAAATGAGATACAAATATTCTTGGATTTGCAGTGTTAAATATAACGTCTATTGTTGTTGATTTTGCCGGATCGCCATGGTGACAAGAAATTTTTTTTGAGTAAATTCAAAGTGGTGCAGTTAATATTTTATTATCTAAGTTACAATAGCTTATGTATTTACAGGAGGAGATCTGAATGTTTTGTGTTATGTGCTTACTTGTTGCCGGTTACACTTCAATTGTCTAGCTTAACTCTAGCTTAACATACTTACATCTATTCTTACGCTAGGACAACCGTTGTAAAAAAAAGATCCGAAGATGTGTTGTCAGTTTACTATTGGCTACTCTTGATGCTTGATCCATGGACAACGGATGAAATAAAATAAGATAACTAAACGGACAAAGTGAATAAGTTAATTATCATTCGGACAAGAGAAAAGGGAAATACTCTCTTTATTGCACCAGGGATGGTGACTCTATATTATAAATCCTTAAAAGCAATTTTAGTTTGAAAGTATATTATCTATATATTTGACGAGTCTCTACGTTAATGACCTCGGTGTCCTGTTTGATCCTAAACTGTGTTTTAACCAGCACGTCTCTTCTATTGTAAACAAAGCGAAGGGTGTTTTTGGTTTCATCAAACGCTGGTCTATCGAATTTAATGACCCTTATACCACTATGATTCTTTTTGTGTTTCTTGAGCGTCCAATTCTCGAGTATTGCTCTTGCATTTGGTCACCGCAATATTTAAAGTATCAAGATCGAATTGAGTCTGTACAGAAACAATTCCTTCTGTTTGCTCTTCGTGGCTTAAACTGAAAACCTAATTCCCGGTTGCCATCTTACCCTGATAGACTCCTACTTATCAATCTTCCGTCTTTTGCTCATCGTAGAATTGCTCTAGGGCTTTCCTTTTTTCATAAGCTTTTAATCGGAAACATTGACTCTCCAGAGCTTTTAAATCTTCGTCGTCCTACGAGAAATTTTGTCCCCCTAGTGTTAAATAGATGCACTACTTACTTTGCCCTTCATGATCCTTACAGAGTTTTATGCTCATATTATACTAAGCTCTATCATGTTCTCTCTCTTGAATTATCTCCGGAATCAATTAATGCAATCATTCTTCGTTGCCTTCGGGATTCATGACCTCACAGGCTGGATGCACTGGATTTTGCTGATCAGCTGTACCGTCTGTATAGCTTATGTGCCTCTGACCTCCATGGTTGTGCGTAGGGCCAAAGCTCGCTAGTTTTGTAAATAAACTTCCCCCGTAGGGTCAGAGGCTTCTGTTTTATACTATGATATTATTGTTTTTATTTTTAACTCTGTTTTGTTTCTTTCTCTTATAATTAATGTTTTTTCAATTTTTTATTTTTTTTCTCTTTATTAAGTGTAATTGTTTGATTTTAAATCTCTTGTTTTTATTGTTAAGCTGACAGTTTTTTGTCATTGAATAAATAAAGAAACTGTTAGGTTAGGTTTTTAGCGCGTATCTTGTATGTTTGTAAATGTCTATCTTACCATGTTTCTTCCAAATGGCTGGATTGATTGCGATGGTTGAGGTATCGTTATATTCGTTTTGATAATCCTAAGATAGGTTTTTTTTATGTCAAACATCTTTGGTTTGGGTATGATAAAATTTTACATTTTCGTCATCGTCATAGGCAATTTTTTAAACAAACAGTTGGCGGCGACAACATGATTTTTAAATTTTTTAAATTTATATTTTTTTGGTTTTTTAGTTTTTATATTTTAATAAACATTTTGTAACGACAAAAAATAAGTGGCAATACAACAAAACTCATTTTGGGCTAGTATAAAATGAGAGAAGAAAGAGACAGAATTGCTGGAAATATTAGCTTGGCTAGAAGAAGTTAATTCATCGGACACTTTGGAAGCACAAACAGAGAGAATTACTGCAAATACTCGTCGAAATGCACAAATAATGGCTGAAGCCGATATAATCGAGGTTCTGCCAATATCACCGCGCTATGGATCAGTTCAAACTACGCTCATCAAAATGCCAAAGCTTATCGAAATCGCAAAAAAGCTAGGCTAGAAGAAGTTTATTTATTGGACACTTTGGAAACACAAACAGAGATAATTGCTGCAAATCTTTGTATAACTTCGATGTTACTCGCGCTTGTGGTACCCCACAATTGAGAGCCATAAGTCTAAATTGGTTTTATAACAGAGTTATACAGCTTGTACTCAAGTCTCAGACCAGATTGAAAGTTAATTAGCCAGTGAAGACTTTGTGCCCTTAGTTTCATAAACGTCTTTTAAGCTTCTATATGTTTCCTCCAGGTGAGACTTCTGTCTAGAACACGCCAAGATAAGTTACCTCTTGAGTTTGAGGAATTGTAGCACCATTGAGCGTTACTGGAGAGCATGTCCGACAATTTAAAGTAAACGTAATGTGTTTACATTTCCCCTCATTGACTGTAATACTCCAGTTGGATAACCACTCCTGGAGAATTTTAAGATGATTATCCAGGACTGTAGAAGTTTTCACTGGGCAACGGAAGCGGCTGATTATGGCAGTGTCATCGGCAAAAGTCGATTTTACAATTTGAGTACTTGTTTGAATGTCAGCAGTGAATAAAAAAAATAATGTTGGTCCCAAGACACTGCCTTGGGGAACGCCTGCCTTTATCATAATTTCATTTGTTACGAAGTTATTCTGTCTTACTATAAACACTCGATTTGTTATGTATGATTGCAGGATTTTATGCATATTTAGGGGTAGAAAACATTTAATTTCGTGAATTGAACCTTCAAGCCATACTCGATCAAACGCTTCTGCTACATCAAGAAATACTGCTGAGCAATATTCTCGTTTTTCAGAGGCAGTTCTTATTTCCGAAGTAACTCTATTGACTTGCTCAATCGATCCATGTTTTGCTCTGAATCCAAACTGATGGTCTGGGATTGTTTGTAAATGGTAGTTGAGTTTGACTTTAAGAATCTTCTCAAATAGTTTAGAAAGACATGGAAGCAGACTTATGGGTGTATAAGAAGAAGAACTTGACCTATCCTTCCATGGCTTTATAACCATTATGATTACAGATTTCTTTCATTACATTGAAAAGTATCCAATTCGAAGAATAGCATTGTAATGATACGAGAGAAATGCTATTGCTGCGTTTGGAAGTTCAGTTATCATTTTTGGAACAATACAGTCATAAGCATTTGAGAAAGATTTTCTGCTGAACTTGTGCACAACTATCGCAGGCGTTGCTACCTCAGCTCCAGCTACCAATATTGAATTAATCTCATTAACTGATGTGTCAATATCACTTTCAGACTTGATCGCTTCTGCAATTTCGATGTGAGAACTTATATATTTTTCATATTGCAACCAATTTGTTTTATTAGATATAAGTTAGAGCTGTGCGCGTGACGAAATTCTATGTCACGAACATGCACATTCACGAAATAAAATTTCTGTCACATTCACGAAAATTCAAGGTTTTTTGGTCTTTCACGATCACGCACGTTCACGCACGAAAATTTACGTAGTTCATTATATATTTAAAAGTCGCGTAGTCTAGGCATGTTATTATAGGCTGCGGTGAATTAAATTATTTTTTATGTGTTTATAGATATTATTTATTGAAATTTATTCTTAATTCAACATTCTTAATAATGAAGGATGTCATATCATACAAAGAATCTCATTTGTTCATTTTGTTTAATCGTAGCTTATTTACTAATTAATATTTTCCAATTTTAATCTTTCTCTTTAGCTTATTCTACAATAATAATTATCTAAGCATTACTATATTCTCTCTGTTACAGTTTAATTATCAACAAAGAACACAGTTTGAGTGTCACTTTTTTTGTACTTTTTTTTAAAATGTTGTCATTTAATTTGAGTTTGTATGGGAGGTACCCCTCCTGGTAAGCCTAGGATCATGAAATTTACATGGTTGATGGATATGGACCACAAACTTATAGTGTCTAATTTGATATGTCAAAAAACAAAAAACTTTTTCTAATAAGAACATTATTTTAAATGGTGGTTTGTATGGGAGGTATTGGTCCGATTCGGCTGATTCCGACAAATGTGCAGCGTATGGTAAAAAGAAATCTATGTGTGTATTTCAGCTGTCTAGCTCAAAAACTGAGGCAAAATTTTGAAATTTTTGAAATCGTCTGTTGCGGAAAATTTCTGTCAGAACAAAATACAACGACAGTCGTGAGTTTTAGTGAAAAAACCATTTCACGAATTTCACGCAATTTCGGCATTGGTTCACCACCACGAAAAATCACCACAAAAAAACCAATGTGAGTCGAATCACACGGGAGATGTGTAAACCTATAGTATATGAAGAATTTTGTAAGTTGCGAGTAGTGAAGCGTTCAGTATATTTTTTGTCAATTTAAAGTATCTAAACTTTCAGTATTGGATAAATAGAATGGAATATGCGGGTTTTGTTTGTTTTATTTTATTTAAGTTGTATTTGTAAATGTATTAATTAACAATGGTTAGTATTGGCTTATGGTAACTAAAATAAGAAATATAAATTCTCGACTCTACTGTATTTAAAAATCTATGAAAAACTGCATCTATAGTAGTGGAATTAATAGTTTTTGGGGTTTGTGGAGATAACGTAGATTTTGTTGTTGTTTGCCGTACGATTTAATACTCATTGAGAAGCACTTAGAGAAATCGTGGTTTGTTTTAAATTGCAAATCTTATTATAATTATATTAAAAGGAAGAAAGAGAGGATTTCGCGCATATATGATCTTAGTTATTTGATTTGGCATAAATAGAGTGTGCTGCTTTAAATCAAAATCATTCTTACATTGTTTTTTCAGTATATATAAAAAAATTTTCGTTTTTATGTATTGTAGTTTTCTTGTACATGTTTGGTATTTGCTCTTCCATAAGCATTGTTTGGGCACCTCTGATTAGACCATTGCAGCATGCATTATCGATTTTACCAAAAAACAAACATAATAAAACCAACTAAAAAATTTCCGCGACAAGATTTGAAGAAACCCGGGTCCTCATTTATGCTGGCCTACGCCTTTACTCACTGAGCCAACGAGTCTTACGGCTCTCCGTTGCTTACTTATGCATGTATTGTAGGCATAAAAAAGCAGTCGCTTCATTATAATGGAAAAGCACATTGTGGTTTGCTAGCAAATAGACGCCAAATCACATTTTCTGATACATTTTATATACTTATGAATGTGTTACATTTCATATAGTTATATGAAAATAAAACTGAAAACTGATTAAAAACAAAAATATAAAGACCAACTCAAAAAATTTCCGCGACAAGAATTGAACCAGCGACCTCATTTATGCTGGCGAGCGCCTTTACTCACTGAGCCAACAACCCTTGCAATGATTCGCTGCTTAATTACATATTAAGATCTAAACGTATATATTTATATTTAAACTTGATTTTTGCACCAATACACTCTCATTTACCTCACACCGATTTCGTCTTACTCTGTTTTTCATCTGTATTGTGAAACGATATTTTTACCCCCTGAGCCTAAAGATGTTTTCACATAAAAAAAAAATTGGCGGATTTTTGCCTTGAAATAGTAAAATTAAAATTGTTCTTATTAGAAAAACTTATTAATTTTTGGTCTTATCTAGTTGAAATTTGGACATTATGAGTGTCTGGTACATATTTCCTAACCAAGTAAATTTCAAGATCATAGGATTACTAGAAGGGGTACCTCCCATGTAAATCAAAACGCAAATTTTTAACAGAAAAACTCTTTTTAACAGTTAACAAAACAGAACTTTTAACAAAACTGTTAATGTCAACGTAGATATAAGCTAAGGTATATGTGTGTATAGGCAAACATCGTATATTTTTTGCAGTCGCTTTTTAGTGTATTACTTTAAATTGTATATTTTGCAATCGGGTTTTTATTTTTTTTAATCATTACTTGTTTCCTATTTCACTTTGCTTATTGTTTCTACTTCTTTTACAAATTTGTCTTTGCCCTTAGTTGACCTTCCCTAGGATTCATTCACATTTTTTCTCCTTTTTGAATTTTATTTTGTGTTAGAATTTTATGATGTTAAGGGAAATTGATATCAGATATTGCTGACTTTAAAATAGTAAAAGCAGAGAAATCTTTGCTTTACTTACAATTTTTTTCAGTACATCCATAAAATGAGTCAGCAAATGCTCACTTAGTATGTGTTTATTAACGATGTATAAGCAAAAAGTAAATGCGAGAAGAAATAATAAATCACTTGGCTGAACTAAAGAAGTATTTCGTTTTCAGCTTGAGAAGGTCAGCAACAGCGAAATTTTTAAAACGAAATACTATTGCAGCGACAGTAAGTCGCCCACAATTTTTATTTATTCTTTTGCTTATATTCGTTTGGCTGTCCTTAACATAAGCAAGCATTGATTTAATTACACTTTCGTTTTCTGTTTCGGAATTTAAGCAATGAACAATTTGGCTGCAATGATCTAAAGCAAGCAATAATTGGATTATTCTTTCGTTTGCTATGTCTGAGCAGAGCAGAGGCAGAGTTTGAAAATTTACTGCGTTCGAAATCTAGTTTTGTTATTTGTTGTTGTTTTGGGCATTATTTGCATAAATCAAATATAAGTATTATTTTATATATGTGTGTAAAGATGATGTTCTTTAATTTAATAGTTTTAATGTAAATGTATTATATTCGGTATAATAAGTGTCTGGTATAATAAAAGGAATAATTCAATGCAATAATAAAACACAAAACAAGGTAATAATAACACTCGAAACAGCTTCTGTGATACAACTTCAAACGGACAGCTACAACGTTCTTCAACGACTTCGACCTCTTCAACGACTTTGCTCCTTTTATATCCTTCCCATCTGCCATCGACACAGCGTTAGATTCACAAACCAACGGTAACACATCTTACACTCGGTCATCCTGATATTCATCTGCCTCAGATGAATCGAATTCTTCATCCAAATCGACACTTCTCCATTGCTTCATGTAATCACAACTGGTAGACGTCTTGTTCGGCCCTTCAAAATCTGCTGCTTCTTCAACGTCGTATCACCAATTCTTTTAACCTTCACTTCTTTATATGGACCCATGAACTCACTCGCCAATTTCTTCCCCGCAACAAATTGCGTCCGCTTTATTGCAACCAGGTCGTTCAAGTTGTACTCAATCTCACTCTTGCGCTTCTTGTCGAAATTGCTCTTGTATAAATTCTGAGCTTTAACAATCTGCATTCTGGCATTGCTTCTCAACTCACGTCTTTCGCTGTCCAATGCATGTAGTTGCTCATCCTGAAGAACCCTTAGCAAACCACTACTAATGTCACTTCTCATCTTGACACCAAACATTACTTCGAACGGGGTATATTTTGTTGAACTGTGCACGTTATAATTAATAGCCTTCTGCACTGCACCCACATGTCTAAACCACTTAGACGGTTCATCTACCGACATCTTCGAAATAATTGACAATATCAGTCTGTTAGTACGCTCCACATGGCCATTACCCCTCGGTACACCCATTATCACCAACACCTGCTCAATAGAATTATTTCTACAGAACTCAGCAAAGTTTGTACATGTGAAAGCTGGCCCCTTACCACTGACAATGCGGCATGGAGTACCAAAAGTGTCAAACCAATTCTCCAGTCGCCGTATCACCTCGTCACTGCCTGTAGATTTCGTCGGAAATAACCATACAAATTTTGTAAACGCAGTGTAAAAACCCTTCTTTCTTCTTCTTGTTAAAATGATGCATTTCACACAATTACTGACAACTTTGTTCACCTTGGTCTCTAAATGGGGTATAAAATACGTTTGCTTCACAGCATGCAGCGTCCTCTGTGTGGCAAAGTGACCAACATCATGTGCATTTTTAATGATTTCAGTTTCCATTCGCTTCGGCACTACCAATAAATTATTCCCATCAACAAATCTGTACAACAACTCATCCTTGACTACATAATTTTCATACGGCCTACTCTGTAGTATTTCCACAATAGCTTTTACATGATCATCCTGTTGTTGCGCCTGTTTGAACCTTGCTGAAATTTCACCTTTCTCAACCATCATATCATCGCACGGGTATTGACTTAAAGCATCAACAAGTTTTAGTCTGTTACCAGCACGATGCTCAATTTTGTAATTGTAGTCCCGTAAACACAAAATCCACTGCGTAACAGCTCGTGTCATATCAGCTTTCGTTGTTGTCTGTTCAAACGCTGCACAATCAGTCACCAACTTAAATTCGATGCCCAACAAATAATATCGGAAATTCTCCAACGCGAGATATGCAGCTTTTACCTCAAGAATATAACTATGTTGCACCGACTCTTGCGGCGACGTCTTCTTACTGCATTAACACAGCTCCAAATCCTTCTTTCGACGCATCTGTATGCACCTCAGTTTCAGCATCCCTATCATAGATATGCAAAACAGGTGCACTTGTAACAGCCCTCTTCAATTGAACCACTGCAAATCGCTCCGCTTCTCCCATTTTAAAAACAGCATTCAGTTTGAGTAACTCAGTCATAGGATACGCCTTTTGGGAATAATCTCTAAAAAATTTTCGAAGGTTCCCTACTATCCCCATAAACGATTGTACTGCTTTCCAGTTTTTCGGGTATGGAAAATTCACAACAGCACGAATCTTCTCATCACTTGGTGCCACTTTACCATTCTCAATCACATGACACAAAAAATCAATTTTCGTTTCCAAAAATACACGCTTTTTCCATTTGATCTTCAAAGCATGAGCTGCAGCCACAACAAAAATCTTTCTCAACTTTTCCATCATCCATATATAATTCCATAACATCATTATTCATTAAACATTGGAAAACATGTTTAATGTACCGCATAAAGACATTCGGCGAGTTACATAAACCAAACGGTGCTCTATTGAACTCAAACAAACCTTCTTTCGTAATAAAAGCCATATACTTCTTGCTTGATTCTTTTATAGGCACATGAAAAAATCCATTTTCAAGGTCCATAACAGAAAAATACTTCGCCTTAACCAACTTTTCAATGACATCATTCATCAACGGTACTGGAAAACGATCTTTAAGCACCATCGAGTTTAGCTGACGAAAATCCACGCATACTCTAAACGATCCGTCTTTCTTATTTACTACTACCACCCTACTTGCTTACTCTGATGTTGATCGACGTATTCCTTGACCCAACCATACTTTTATGTACTCTGTCACCGCATTCTGCTGATGTGGCGGCAACCGATTGGGTCTGTGATGAAAAGGAAGAATCTTTTCAGCAACAACTTCCAACTCAATAAGGCATTCAATTTCCTCTGCTGGTACAAATGATGCGATCATCTCATTTACGGCCTCTTTGTATCGAGGAGGAACCTTTATTTATTTGGTCGCTTTGCATATATTATAAATATGCGGTTGCAGCCATTCGTCCTGCATGTCAAGAGCTGCAAACTTAAAGCCATTGGCGCCTGAAACGAATCTAAATTTCTTAGTGAAATCAAAACCTAATATCAATTCATATTTAATTTTATCGTCTGGAATCACCAAAAAAGTCTGTTCCGTCCGTTGCTCATCAACCACAACATTGCTAGTAAAGCTGCCTATTACCACTGTTTCCACATTTCCCAAGCCATACAACTTGGTTTCATCATTCATCAAGTGTATGTATCCCAATCGGTTTTATATACACCTTCCTGCATCAACGTTACATCCGAGCCCGTATCAACTAAACATTTAATTTTTACATCGTTTAAAATTATTGTTTTTACGCGACTATTGTCAATAACGAAATGAATACTCCTCGCGACATCATGCTTATTTGAGCTAACAGGGCAGTTTTGCGAAATATGTCCACTTTTGTTGCACTTGAAACATTTCATTTCATCTTTACAATCACTACGCTTATGATCAGGCGATCCACAATTAAAACAATATATTTGTTTACTTCGATTTGTTTTCAATACAATTTTCTCAACTTTGCTGTCAATTTTTTGTTGCACACTGTTCATTTTTCCACTACCGTTTATTCTTTCATATATGCCATACTGCTCTCTTAGCTGTGAGTATGACTTTACACTGTATAACACATATCGAAATTCAGCTTTCACATTAAGTCCATCAACTATATATCGTAACACTGCATTGTCTTCAATATTCCCGAGGGCAGCAATCTTTCTCATATACAATTCATACTCATGAAAGCTTTCATCGTCTCTTTTTCTTCTATCACTTAATTGCTTATGAATTTCTGCACTATAATAATTCTTAAGGAACTCAGCCTCTAACACTGAGCGTAATGTCTGAGCCGTTTTCGGCATTCTGCTCCTTGCCTGCACAAACATTTGCTTCTCATTCAACCCGTATGCTTCCGCGTTGAGAACAAAGTTTTCGAACCACTTTTTAACTGGTATAGATTCACCATCACACTCCGGAATCACCCTCCCAAAATCCGCCACTGATACACTTGCTTTATTGTCACTTGCCATCTTTTGCCATCTTTAGAGTCAGCAACTTTATTAGTTCACGTTAATCATTATCATTGGAGCCACTACCACCGGAAACGTCACTGGATGGTTCAACTTTATTTTGCGACATATTGTTTTCAAATGTATCACTCGCAGCAACCACACAACTATTTCTCTCAGTGTTCGTTTTCACTTCACTGTTTTCTTTACCCGCAATTGTTTGTTCCGCAATTACCGTATTTCTTTCTCACTTCTTCCGATATATCTTCTTTCGCACTTATTAAAGCTTTTGGTTGCTTTCTGTCTGAGTTCATTGACCGTACCTTTATTTGTTTTTACACTTTTATTCTTCACACTTTCCGAACTTAATACACTTCTCAACGGTTGAGCCCCCAAATGTAAAGATGATGTTCTTTAATTTAATAGTTTTAATGTGAATGTATTATATTCGGTATAATAAGTGTCTGGTATAATAAAAGTAATAATTCAATGCAATAATAAAACACAAAACAAGGTAATAATAATACTCGAAACAGCTTCTGTGATACAACTTCAAACGGACAGCTTCAACGTTCTTTAACGACTTCGACCTCTTCAACGACTTTGCTCCTTTTATATCCTTACATCTGTCAACGACACAGGGTTAGATTCACAAACCAACGGTAACACATCTTACATGTGTTTTTTTTTTATTTATTTAACAAGGAAATATGTACAGGGTTAGTCAGAAAGGACTGAAGTTTTTGAAATGGCTAGTAGTTCCCCCACAAAGGGCCAACGAGTGGGGGGTTGGTACCGTTATGTTCGTCCGATAATAGCATTTTTTTTTCAGTTACCGCCCTGTGGATGTTGCACGTAACCACGCCGCTCAACTGCGCTTGAGTAATCCATCGGTAAGGCGTATTTTACACAATGAACTGCATTTCCACCCCCACAAATTGGCAATTGTTCAAGAGTTGCATCCAAGGAATTATGAACAACGAGTGACGTTAGCGCGTGAGATGGAAGCACTCTCAGATCAACATGAGAATCTTATTCTATTCGTGAGTGATGAAGCTCATTTCCACCTGAACGGCATGGTGAATCAGCAGAACTGTCGTTATTGGGCCAATGAAAATCCTGGAGAATTGCATGGAAGACCTTTGCATAGCCCCAAAGTGACTGTTTGCAGCGAGGTATCGAAGTCTTGCATTATTGGCGTTACTTTTTCGAGAACGCCAATGGAGGTGCTGTCACCGTTAACTCGGAGCGCTATGTTGACATGATCAACAACTTCGTCTTGCCTGAATTAAGGCGAAAACGGATACCGATTCGGCGTGTTTCGTTCCAGCAAGACGGTGCGTCAACCCACAATGCAAACAACTCAATGGGAGTCATCCGCCGTCATTTCCCAGGTCGTGTGATTTCCCGATTTGGGGACATTAATTGGCCACCTCGGTCACCTGATCTCTCCAAATGCGATTATTTCTTGTGGGGATACCTTAAGGCTCGTGTGTACACACACAAGCCTCGAAACCTCCTGGAATTGAAGGAAGCGATTCGCGAGGAAACTGCCAGAATCGACCGGCAAATGCTCGAGATAGTAAACGCAAACTTCGTGGAACGGCTTCAGTGCTGCATCGCCGGTGGGGGTCACCACATGCCCGATGTTGTTTTCCACACTTGACATTCTTAAATGCTTTGACCTAACGATTCTTAAAATTCAAATAAAAATTTATTTCAATGATCCTTAACAGGTTTATGAATTTATGAAAAACGTCCGTCCTTTTTGACTCACCCTGTATGAATATGTACCCTGCAGTATGAAGGGATTGATCCAAGACTTGTCTTGGGCTAGTCTCTTTATCGCCACCATAGGCGAAAGCCAATCTCCTCTTACATGTATCCTAGCGTATTTAATATGGCGATGTCATTGGACGGAGTCAATTGTCACCGCATAGCATACCATTTCACTACGTTGGGCCTGTCCCTTTTTTACTAGTTTTGCGCCAGTCCCATTTCGAATAAATAAAAATTCTTTCATTCCCATTTCAAAAACAATGATTTCATAAGTTTAATTCATTCAATACTATACAACTCACCAAAATCAATACAAAATATGAAGAAAGGAAACACAAATTTACAATTTTTAAAAGTCTAATAAATGGATTAACTGTTACCATCATTCGCGATGGATTCTTCACATTTTTTGGTGTTTTTTCCTTTGATAATCACAACTAGAATTAAAAGAAAACACAATAAATATATAAACAAATTCACTATTTCACTATTTTACTTACTTTGTATAACGCCGACAGCAAATAAGAAGTTTTTTCCATATATGCACATGAACGTTCACTGAACTTTGACTCTCAATTATTCTCTCTTACTGGCTCGCACAAAAGGGACCGATTAATAACTAGCGAAAAGGGGTTAATTGCCACCGAGCATACTGCAGGGTAATGTGCCTCACCTATATAAGCACGCTATAGAAGTGAAACTGCTGCACAAAATGTTAAAAATCAAGTTTTAAAATAATTACTAGAGTTGTGTATAATATTATTCATTTATTTAATTATTGAAGAAGCAATTTTGGTGTTGAAAGCATATTATAATTAATAATTGAAATAATTTGGTCAAATGACGTACTGATTTATATGACATATAACAGCAAAGACTCAGCGACATGCACACAAATTAATATGCGAGATCGGCGTCGTGTAGGGCATATACAAATGAAAAACATAATTGAAATTCGCTCTCAATCCATGAGCACATAGAATTGAAGAGAAGAGTGAAACTGCAACTGTTGGTGGGTGTGTTGTTGATAAGTTGTGCACAAAACCAAACAACATAAACGACCCGCGCACTTCCCTTCTCAACAAACGCAAATTGAGATAAAGAGTTCTTTTGTATGTTCACTCGCAACAACAACTACGGCACACACGAAGAGGGAGACAGAAAAACATCTTCAGCTGGTGGTCGGTTATTCGGTCACTTGTTTGTACACTCTTCGTAAAGTAAACACACATCAGTAAAGCATTTTATCTCTCTCTTACTCATGCATAAACATTTATTTTGATTACTGTAACGCTTTTTTTGGACTTACACCTCGCTAAAGAAGTTTCACTTCAAAATGAAATACGATAATGCTATAGTTTCATTATTCTTTCGTTGACTCCCATTCAGTTCATTTCTTTGAGGATAACATTTTTAAATCATGGCGCCGCGTTTAAGTCGAAAACATATAGACAAATATTTTGATTTTGTGAATGATCAAGCAGTATTTAAGCTTTGCTTGCATAGCTTAAAAAGTGATAGAATTTTTAATTTAAAGACACACGTGATTAAAGTTCATCACATAGCTCAGACATAGCAAACGAAAGAATAATCCAATTATTGCTTGCTTAAGATCGTTCACAAACAGCAAACGAAAGAGTAAAGAAACTATTGCTTGCTTTAGATCATTGCAGCCAAATCGTTCGTTGCTTGTGTTTAGACATAGCAAACGAAAGTTTAATGAAATTATTGCTTGCTTATGTTAAGGACAGCCAAACGAATATAAGCAAAAGCATAAATAAAAATTGTGGGCGACTTATTGTCGCTGCAGTAGAATTTCGTTTTAAAACGTTCAGCCAAGTGATTTGTTAATTCTTTTTGCATTTACTCTTTGCTGGTGCTTCGTTATTTTTCGAAGGAGTGGTTAAGCAATTTAAAATGCATTGAAAATAGTCAAGCAATTTCAATCACTGGTTGATATATTTATTTAAATTATGTTTTTACACTAGAATTTATTTTTCGTCTTTTACTTATTTAATTAGCTTTAAAGAAATTTAGTTTGTCATTTTTTTCCAATCCGCGGTGTATGTTCTTTTTTTTAAATTTTGTATGCTTATGCGTTTGTTTAATAGTTTTTGAAGTGAAACTTTTTTAGCGTGGTGTAAGTCAAAAAAAAGCGTTACAGTAATCAAATGTGATGATGCGCTTGAGAGACGTAGAGTATGCATGAGTAAGAGGAAGATAAAAAAATGCCTTACTGATGTGTGTTTACTTTACAAAGAGCGTACGAACAAGTTACCGAAGAACCGACCACCAGCCGAAGATGCTTTCCTCTCTCTCTCTTCATGCGTGTCGTCGTTGTTGTTGTTGCGAGTAAACATACAACAGAGCTCTCTCTCTCTCTCTCTCTCTCAATTTGCGTTTGTTGAAAAGTAAAGTGCGCGGGTCGTTGATGTTATTTGGTTTTATGCACAAATTATCAACAACAACACACCCGCAATTGCACAAGTTGCATTTTCGCTCTTCTCTTCAGACATATGTGCTGAGTGAGCAAATTTCAATTATGCTTTTCTTTTGTGTGTGCTCTACACGACGCCGTTCACACATATTAATTTGTGCGCATGTAGCTGAGACTTTCCTGTTATATGTCATATAAATCAATACGTTATTTGACCCAATTTTTTAAATAATTAATCATAATATTCTTCCAAAACTAAAATTGCTTCTTTAGTAATGAAATTAATGAATAATATTATTGTAGAACACAACTCTAGTAATCATTTTAAAACTTGATTTCTAACATTTTGTGCAGCAATTTCACTTCAATAGTGTGTTTATAAGTGAGGCACATTACTTTTTAGGGTTCCATACCCAAAGGGTGCTAACGGGAACCTATTGCTAAGCTTCCACCGGCCGTCCATCCGACTCCGCTGTAACTCATGAACCGTAATTGATAGACAGTTGAAATTTTCACAGAATGTGTATTTCTATTGTAATGATACAGTCTTCGACTATCAGTCATTGCGTGCGGTCAGCTTGCTAATCAATAGTCTTCATAAATCTCTATTTGCTTTTATTATTGCTTTCGGGTTCATGGCCCTATAACAGCTATTTTTCTATAAGTCTCTCATTTTTTATTTCTTGCATTTGTGTTTTCAAACCGCGTGTGTTTGTGAATATTGTAATCAACTTGGCCCCTGGGAACAAGCAGATTTGATATTCTTGCAACTGATGCTCAACCTAAAAATGGAAGGTAACACATAAGCCCATTGACCAATATCCTTATATCCCAGTTCATATTCGCCCAGATCCCAAATTTATAATACTGTCCTCAACTGATGAAAATAAACCTCTAACACAATATTCATGCTTCGCTATACATACAACAATCCAACTTATCAGCAAAGATTTAACGGTAAATTACTAATATTAGCTGAACAGTTTATTGCATCCAAGGCCCTTTTCGGAATATGTCCAATAACATGTACCTACCACGAAAATTTAAACTCCTGCAAAGGCACAGTCCTTGCATCTTGCTTAAATAATGTGTCAGATGAAGAAATTGTTCGCGAGCTTACCCAGCAAGGTGTTTCATCAATATTTAAATTCACCAAAGTAGTTGAAGGGAAACTCAAACCTACTGGCGTTATTTTAGTCAGCTTTAATCTCTACCACCTTTCAGAAACCCTGGTTGTCTTCTGGTATAAGGTTAAAGTGTGACAAATTTTCCCCAATCCCATTCGCTGTAAGAACTGCCAACTTCTCGAAAATACAGCTAAACGCTGCACTAACGCCCCCATATGCGTTCAATGTAATCTTCCAACTCATACTCCAGTGGACTGCACGCGTACTCTATGCGCTATTTGCTCTAAAAATCACCCTTCTTCCTCCAATCAATGCAAGAAATTTAAAATGCACAATAAAAGAAGCAAGACAAATCTACAAAAATCAAAATTCGCTGGTCGCAAGTCCCGCTAGCCGCACATTTGCTCAACCTGCATCACAAAACTTTGCTCCTGTAAGCAATGCCGACTCTTCATCTCCTACAACACAGTTTCACAAAACAAAAACATTAAACAATGACATTACAAATCTTAACACATATAATATAGCTAACATTAACAACAAAACACCTTTGAAAATAGCAAACACAAAGTCCATTAATTCAGCAAGCATTAAACCAACAACTTCTTTACAGATCAAAACGGTATCAGCACTGTCTGTGCTTGATACTTTTCCCTCTGCATCATCTATCATTCTACCTTTCCAACAGAAACAAAATAACAAAACACCTTTATAACTATCGAGCACAAAACACAATAACAAAGCAAACAATGAACCAACAACTACCTTACAAAACAAATTTGTATCAGCCTGCCTACCTGATACTTCACCCTCCATCATGATCCCAACAGAACCCAAATTCCCCCCATGATATGGTCGTCAACGATAAAGATGATATCATAGTGTCAATAGATATCACTTTATAAAATTTAACCCTCTTTCCTTCTTGGTTTGTAATGTTCTCTTTACTGCAATGGAACATCAATGGTCTACTCAATAACATCACAGATCTACAACTGTTAATAAAAGAGCATAATCCTATAATTCTCTGCCTCCAAGAAACACACATAAAACACAATACTGCTCCCTCAGTCTCAGGTAACTACATAAGCAAGGTATTTCTATCTTAATTAAAACAGGCATAGAACACAAAGTTATCCCTGTTCAATCTGACATTGCTACTTTGGCCATTGAGATTAACATTAACAATTCTCAATATTTATATTCCACCCTCTCAATCTTTTTTTCCTTCTGATATCAAAAATATTCTTGCCCAAATTTCCTACTAAATACAAAGTTTCTATTAGCAGGTTTTTAGCTTATAAAGCCAACTGGCAAAAGTTTCAAAAATTGCTTGAGAATATTATTAACAAGGAATGCGTCACTCTCCAGAAAATGATCCATGGAAAACTCTGTAGAGTTTAAAATACACATTCTAAATAGACCTTATTCTAATTTCAACCCTGCACCCTTAGTCAAACAAATTGAGTCTAATATTACCATTCTTGAGCTTGAGTTCGCTCTCTACACCATGAAAGGTAGCACGCCAGGAGTTGATAAAATTACCTACTCCATGATTAAAAATGTCCCCCTTACATTTAAAAATCATCTCATCCAGCTCTATAATTCTTGCCAAAGACATATATCCACAAAATTGGAAGTTTGCGATTGTTATCCCAATCCCGAAGCCTAAAAAAACCTAATTCCCTAGTTTCAAGTTACACACCAATCTCACTTCTCTCATGCTTTTGGAAGATAATAGAAAAAATTATATCGAAACACATTATGTGGCTTGCCTCGCGCAACTGATGCTCTACTTCTCTTTGAACACTTTTGCTCAATTGCTCTTTCCACAAAAAATGAAATTTCCATACTTAGCCTGGATTTTGCAAGGGCATTCGATAGAGTGGGAGCCCGTATAGGCCTTTGACAACTATACAAATAGAAAAAAGGTCCTAAAATTTATAATTTCGTACAGGAAATTCTCTGTCAAGGCTAACCAGGTATTTTCAAATACTGTTAACTTTTATGGAATGGTATCCCTCAGGGATCACCATTATCAGTCACTTTATTTATTATAGCTTTTAACGAAATAAGCAATATAATATTAAAGTATAAACATATGGAGCATTTCACATATGCAGACGATGTACTAGTGTAGACAAAAATCAAAAATTTGAATATTGTAGAGTCTAATTTAAAATCTATCCTCTCAGATGTATCTACGTGGTCATTAGATTCTGGTGCCACGCTTTCACTAGACAAATGCAAACTATTTCATATTTGTAGGAAATAGCAATGTTATTATATTAGCCTTAAGTATAACAATGTAAATATCACTAAAACACCTACTTTAATATCCTAGGTTTAATTTTTGATAACATACTTAACTTCAAGGAACACTGTAAATATATTAAACTATCTCCCTCTGCCAGACTTAATATTATAAAATACCTTACATCTAAGTATTCTTTTTTTTTTCACTCATAACTTGTTGAATGTAGTTAGGTCAATTATGTCATCTAAGATTGACTACGGCCTATCTATTTATTCAGCTAAATTCAACATCAAAATAATTGAACCAGCATACCACAACGGCGTCAGACGAAGCCTACTACACCAATAAAATATATGCTCATAGAAGACGGTCTTCCATCCCTCCACCAACTGATTGAAGATGCGAAGCTTCGTCTTTTCCCAAAACTTCTTTTAAACTAAAAGCTGTACGATACAGTTAAGACATCTTATAATTATGTTCGTAATTTCCGGCGCACTTCAAGAATGTTGCAATGTACTTAGCCAAGAAGTTTGGATTTACTCAAGGACCCAGCTATATTCAAACGGAACGATTTCCTCGTTGGACACTTGAGCGTTCTTCAAAAGTATATAGAGCTCTTTTCAACGAAGTATACCACGATCCAAGTCATAACTCAACGGCATTTCTATATACTGATGGTTCAAAAACTGCAGAAGCAACCTCTTGTGCTGTTATAGACGGGTCAAATAATACTATATCAACTGATTTAATGCTAAATTTCTGCTCAATCTTTACTTCAGAAGCCTTTGCTCTTCTTGAAGCAGTACATTTTGCTGCTAAATTAGCATCCAAAGTCGTTATTTGCTCGGATAGCAAATCAACTGTTGACTCCAAAAAAAGTGCCAACAACAAGAGCATAATCGCTCCTTCTATCCGCGACCAACTAATTCAGCACAAACATTTTAATGTCATGTGGGTCCCTGGCCATGCCTACATATTTGGAAATTGGCTCCCGTGCCGACATCCTCCGTTTAGTCAAATCGCACAAACCGAATTTCTTGAGATAACGCGAGTCTTCACTACAAGAATATTAACCCAGTTGGCATTACACCAATTTGCCCTATTCAATGCCATCGGAATGCAATTAAACTATTTGTCAGATTCCGACTTGGGCACACCGCGCTTACTCATCAACATCTTCTTCGTGCCCTCAACAATGACCCTCTTTGCCCCATTTGCAACGATGTCGCAACTATGCAGCACCTACTCTCAGGGTGCGTTTTATTGCATTGCTTTCAAAATTAAGCCAAACTGAACATAGTGGAACTACTAGGCAATCTTAATCTTAGTACTACTAAACTATCCCACGCCACTTTCCCCCCATAGCACGCGCGAGTTGGGTTCATTAAAAACCGAACACGACTGGGTATCGACCACAAGTCACTTCGGTACTGAACTACTGGTGTTAGTAGACATGCAATACAAACTTAGTAAACTACTTAACGGCTACAGACCTAACGTCATCAGCCATATATAAAAGTATGCACTACGAGGGCTGCTATTTATATTTCGGGAATAGCAAATAAGAACAAAAATTTTTTAATGAAAATGGCTTTATTGTTTTTCAAATTTATTCCCCCTGATGATCAATACACTTTTGCATTCGTTCGAACCATTGGTCATAGCAATTTCTCCATTCCTCTTGAGACACCTCCATGGTTTTTGAACTCTTCAACTGCTTCTACGGCTCTCGTAAATCGTTGACCACGCAGTTTTTTTTTATGTGAGAAAAGAAGTCATTGTCGTTTTTGATGGTGCTTTCTCACCATATAAAGAACTAAGTTCATCGACACATTCTTGTTGGGATAATCCACGTCGAAAGTTGTGAAAAATAATCCAACGAAAACCCTCTCGGGAAATTTCCATTGATTTGCCAAATTGATTTCTTTAACTTATTGTAAACAAAACAAAAACCAATTGTACATAAAAACGTTGTACGTACATATGTGCTAAAAAAAAAGACAAAGTTTATTATGGCGTTGCCAGAATTTACGTATTGACATTAGTATTGCCAATTCCCGAAATATAAATAGCAGCCCTCCTATAAAGATAAATTTTATATTTAAAACATAGGGTTGTACAATAAAGATACTTTAGCTTCAACTTTTAACTAGTAACATACATTAAAATTACCAAAACTGAGAACAAATGAAATTAAGTTAATCGGTTAAAAGAAAGCTAAGTGTTAAGATGAGTTAAAAGAATAAATTATTGCAGATTCGAAGAAATAGAGTTAGATACTAGGTCTAAGTATAGGTTGTACGATTGACATAAAACGCAAAATGGGTCGTGCTGTAAATAAGTGTTCTTACAGGTCTCAATAAATATTGGGGAAAAATTCCTTGTAATCCAAGCAAAGATGGGGAAGAAACACTACCAAGAATAAGGTTGTGCATATTTTACTACATTTCTTTTTGAGCCTTAGAACTAAAAGCCAGTGCTCTCATTTTTTTATACTCTTTACGGGAGTGAATAGTATTATAAGTTTGTCATGAAGTTTGTAACACACAGAAGGAGACATCGCAGACCACATAAAGTATATATATTTGTGACAGCTCGATGAGACGAGTTGTCCGTCTGACTGTCTGTATGTATGCAAACTAGTCCCTAGTTTTGAGTTAGAGAGCTGAAATAGGTTGCACATAGGTTTCTTTTTACCATACGCAGCACATTTGTCAGAATCAGCCGAATCGGACCACTAGGGGGGTACCTCCCATACAAACCACCCTTTAAATTAATGTTCTTATTAAAAAAAGTTTTTTTTTGTTTTTTAACATATCGAACTGAAATTTGTACAATATAGGTTTTTGATCTATATCCATCAACCGTGAAAATTTCATGATCCTAGGATTACCAGGAGATGTACCTCCCATACAGCCCCAAATTAAATGAGAAACATAAAGAATAGAACTAAAATAAAATTGCCACACAAACTGATGTGATGCTAAGAAAGGAAGGTTGGATACAACTCGGAGGAGCGTGAAGAGTATGACATCTTTCGTAGAGCCAATGATAGCCTTCTTTCTGGTTTCTAAGTAGTTTAAGAATTAACTTGACAACTACTTCTATTAATAATTATAATAATAATAATAATATTGTCATGATAGCAACAAATACTAAAACTAAAATAAAGTAAAAAAATTAAAGGGGTCCCCATACAAGAAACGTGTGCTCCAATATGCACTGCGCACAGTTTTAGAAGCTTTATGATTATTTCGTGTCATATTTTGGTCATGTTTTTCATTTTTTGTAGTATACTTTTAGGGTTTATGAATACTTCGAAAAAGCTTTTTGTCAATTTCATAATAACTGCATATTCATTGTGTTTGAAATTGCTCGAGCAATCCCTTACCAGCCACCTTTTAAATTAATCTTCTTATTAGAAAAAGGTTTTTGGCTTTTTGACGTATCAAACTGAAATTTAGACACTATAAGTTTCTGATCCATATCCATCAACCATGTAAATTTCATGATCCTAGGGTTACGAGAATGGGTACCTCCCATATAAACCCAAATTAAATGACAAACTTATAAGTAAACGTACAATAAAAATACAATGCCACTCAAACTGTGCAAATATTTCATAGTCAAACTGTGTTCTTTATTGATACTCAAACTGTAACAGAGAGTGTATAGAGATGCTAAGAAAGGAAGGTTGGTTGCAAACCGGAGGAGCGTGAAGAGTATTACATCTTGAATGATAGCTTTTTTTCTGGTTATTTTTCAATTTCATTTATTAACCCATAATTTATATAATGCATACATAATTAATTATCTTTCATATTTTACAGTTTAGTTTTCAAATTTTTATTCTACTTAGCTACTGAAAAATTGTTTCAATTTATTAAATAAGTTATATATTTATACACATTTTATGCTAAGGAAAAATGGGAAAAAACCTTAGAATCTTAACACTAACTTAACTAACTTAGACTAGTTAATTGGTACTTGATAGTTCTAATCATAGACTAGAGATGTAAGTACCAATTATGCGCAAACTTATGTACATAGACCCTATATAAGTAAATTGCTATTATCAAAGGTTGAGTTATACGAGGCTTGTTCAAAAAGTATCGCGAATATTGAATTTAACGGGCTACGTATATCCGTTTTTGATTTTTTGTGGCATTATGTTGGCACTCATGTCTCCCACTTATGCTGACAAGGTCGGTCATTTTGAATGTTAATTTTTGACAGCAGTTTTGCTCGTCTTCGATTTTTGTATGTTCCAAAAAACGAATCTCTATGTGTGAAAGCAAAATTAAGTGCTCGGACGCATTCCGAATGTGACTGTGGCATATGGTGAAGCTAACTTGGACCAAAGCAACGTTTAACGGAAATACAAAATGTTCTCAGAAGGCCGAGAGAATGTGAATGACGAAGAGGTTGCCGGACGCCCCAGCTCGTCAACAATGACGAAAACATTGGTAAAGTGAAGAAAATAGTATTGGCCAATCGTCGAATCACCGTTAGAAAAGTTGCTGAGGACCTTAAAATATCGATTGGCTTTGGTGCCCTTCGATTTTAACCAATGATTTGGGCATGAGATGGGTCGCCGCGAAATCTGTACCACAATTTTTCAATTTCGACCAAAAACAGCATAGCGTTAACATTGCTCAAGCGCTGTTGGACTCGGACCGCGACGACTCAAATTTGCTCCAGAGGGTGATAACTGGTGACAAATCATGGGTTTATGGTTATGACGTGGAAACAAAAGCTCTCAATGGAAGCTGCCTAATGAGCCAATACCGAAAAAACCAAAAATCGAAGACGAGCCAAAACACAATACAACATAATGCCACAAAAAAAATCAAAAATCGGCCAATAATAGCTGCTACACCAACGTTATCAATTAAATGCTTATTAACAACAGGAACCTCTCTATGTTTTAAGTTATTAGTTATTGCCAAAGCTATGCCGCCTCCCCTACTTGCAGTGCGGGCTTTCCTATAAACTGTGTAATTTGGAAGTATGAACCGATTCTTATTTTTCAACCAAGTTTCACTCAATAAACACACTTTGATATTGTTATGGCACGTGAATTCCATGCCATGATATTAAGATGGTTATTACTTAGCTGCATAAAGGTGTTTACAAGCTAACTGAGTTATGATATTAAATTGAACGCTCTTACTGGTACAGTTCTTCAATTTCTGAAGCAGTTTAGTGATGAGCGAATTGATGTAATCAATGGTAAAGGGATCATTCGTTGATTGCGTTGACGAATTCAGTATGGCATTCCTGTAGTCAAGCCTTTGTGGAGCATTGTTGTTGCTGGATGGGATGTTGTCTTTCAAGTCAATAGCAGAAGATATAATGCATGGAGTGTGCAAGCTTTGCCGAACTATATTGCTCGTTAAGGACGGATAGTCTAATCCATAGTTACCATTATTGTGCATTCCATGTCCGTGGCCGAAGAGTTGTCAATTAGAACATTGGGTTACCTTATTCAAGGATTAAGTTTTTATTCCCATCTCACTTTAGACCTGAGTTAGTGCTCTTTTGGATTGTTATAACATCAATTCATTTTAGACCATGAGATATTAAGATTGATTTAACCTCATCATTGGGTAATTTGTCGAGACCAGAGAGGACGGCTTCATAAGGTTTTGTTTCTCTGTTCTCATAAGAGAAGAACTCACAATTGTCGTTTTTAAACCGATCACAAATAGTATGGAAAGAGTCGATGCTATTGACTAATACTTTGATGCCAATAGATATAGTTTTAACGTAGTATGTTTTTATTTTTATTTCATTAAACATATTATGTATGTATTTAGCGCTTTTCTTTAGCACAGTAATAGGAGGAATTTTTATGTTTGGTGTGACTGAAGGTACCGAGTCATCAACTGTTTGATCAGTTAATGGATCGTCTACAGTGGTTTCACTGATCATAATAGTTATAAACGGACGATAATAATTTGTGTAGCAACTGTCAGCATTATGGTTTATGTTTATTTAATCGTGGCCTCTTATTTGTGCTTGAACAGTATTCTTGGTATTTAGTCTGTACTGTTTTTTGTACTTTGCTTCGCTGCTTTTTGTCGTTGTCATTCTTTACGATTTAAATATGTTTTTTATAAAATCAATTTATTTATTTATATTTACTTTGTATGATCATTGTAATTAATATCTCTTTTTCTCCCTAATATAATTTATCATTTATTTCATCATTTATGGTACGTGATGCAGATATCGTGTTATACCTTAAAATGAAGTTTCTAATGTTGATCTTGTGGACTACTCCTCCTGACCTCGTTATAGTTACTGAATCTTTGTTTTCTTTGACTATTTCTACTTTGTAAAGTTCTTAAAGTTTCGTACCGAGTCTTTTGTTTTGTTTGACAATATTTTGCCTCCCGGTTGGTAGGTCATTAATTCTTCCCTTGTTTTATTATGGTGTCCTAAGTCTTGATTTCATTTGGCTTTTAACCTCTCATAGTTACTGTTTCAAGTTTTTTCACAATCTTGTCGACCAAATGTGACCGTTCTGCCAATAAATAAATCTGCTGGTCTCTTCCCTTTTGTAGAGTGGATGGTGGTTGAATGAATAAAAAACAATGTTTTTGTTGTGGACTGTAATTTTAATTATTTTAACTTTATTGGATTGATTTTACTTTTTATTTTATAAAGTTGCGTGTCTGCCTTTCCTATTTGTCTTGTGTAATGTTCTTCGTTCATGAATGTGCGCGTTTGTTTCTTGCCCTTTGTTTTGTCTAATGTTTCTTCTTTGTTCAAGAATGTTCTTTTTCTTGTATCATCTTCTTTGTTTTGTTTCATCTCCTTTGCCTTGTTTCATTTTCTTTTTGTTTCATAAAAGTGTTAGTAATCAGCCGGTATTATTAGAGTATTAAGAAACACACATCATGCAGTACTGTTTCAAATTTGAATCTCCAAACATCCCGGCCCACCTTGCAAGTATCCACTTTCAAACGTCGTTGGAAAGTGGACATAGTTTTACTATTGCTCGTGTGTATGTTCCTTTGCAGTGGTAGCGGTCACCATACGCATGATCTGCGCCGGGGTAAACTGCTGAAATTCTAGCAATTGACCATTGTGATGGGTGCACAGTAGTCGAGAATGGGTGCATCCCTCAATTTGACAGAGAATGGTTGTCATGACCTCATAAGTAGTAGAATTGTTTGTGTGTCTGCGCAGATGATATTTGATTGTCTTGACCCCTGCTTCTTATATTCCACAAAAGTGAGGTACACTAGGAGGTGAGAAATGCCATTGTATTTGTTGATGGGGTTATTCGCAGAGGTGCATAACTGCGGAAAGCTGCCTGACCGCTATATACTTGGGTATAGCCAGGGGCGATTCCTTTGACGAATAACTCAAGCAGCTCACAACCTCCATCTTCGGCACGGTATCCCCTGGATAGCTAAGTGGCTGCCGCCATTTAGTGAACTAATGTGAGAAGGCAACTGGTCACCTTGGTTTCCAGTTCATCTCCTTCTGATGCATAGATGGTTGCATTGGGCCAGTGATCCGATCGTAAAAAAATATACACTCAAGAAACGGAAACAGGCCTCGGTTATAACAACCCCTCCACGACGACGACTTTCAGCTTTGAACACATGACACGAATCGGACCTTGGAATGTACGCTCTTTCTCTGAAGCTTCAAAGCTCGCTCAAGTCTGCAAAGAGATGGAGCTCTACAAAATCAATATTCTTGGTCTATCTGAAATAAGATTGATCGGACAAGGCGAAACAAATACCCTTGCTGGCCTCTACTTCATCCATTGTGGTAACTCACACAGGCGGGCAAATGGTGTTGGCTTCTTAATAGAAAAGAATACCAAAAGCGCACTAATGGGATACAACACAATATCAGAAAGAATAATAGCAGCCAGATTCAAAAGCAAATTTCGTAACATCACTATTACCCAATATTACGCACCTACTGAGCCTGACACGGACGAAAACAAAGATGAGTTTTATACATTACTGGATGCCTCTATTAGCTCCGCGCCAATAGGAGACATCATCATAGTACTGGGCGATTTTAATGCGAAAGTTGGTACAGATAACACCAATTTTGAAAAAGTAATGGGTAAACACGCTCTAACATCAGCCAGGAATAATAACGGAGATCGCTTGCTTGAGCTCTGTGCAAATCAACGTCTTTTCATTGGAACACAAAATTCCCTCACTAAAATGTACACAAATATACCTGGCAGTCCCCCGACGGACACACTCGAAACCAAATTGACCATGTATTAATCAGTAGACGTTTTCATAATTCCCTCACCAATGTCCGCAGACGCAGAGGTGCTGACGTATACAGTGATCATAATCTGGTTACTGGTGAACTCCGTTTACGCCCGGAAAGCGTAAGAAAACGTGAAGGACGACAACAGTCGTTTAATTTGGACAATTTCAAAAACCCTGCGTGCATAGAACTCTATCAGCAAACACTTTCCAATGAAATTATGAGCTTAAATCAACCGCCCACGATATATACAATCACAAATGCATGCTTTAAGGCAGCTGAAAAGACGGTAGACAAAAACCATTGCAAAAGAAAACCATGGATGAGCAACACTTCCTGGCAACTCATTGAAGAACGAAAAATGACCAGTTAAAGCGATGGAAAGAATTCTTTGAAGACAGCATATAAGAGAACACAGAGGCACCTGCACATGCAGATAACGTTCGACGCAGAAATCCAAATAGGAGTATCTCTACCGAGCCACCTTCTGTTGAAGAGATCTGTGAAGCAACAGGAAAGCTCAAAAAGAATAAATCCCCTGGGCCAGACGAGCTTCCAGCTGAACTTTTAAAACACGGCTCTATCACCGTCGCACGGGCACTACATCCGTTAATACACTTGGCATGGACAGCCTCCACCGCTCCGGACGGGTGGAAAGAAGGAGTCATCAATACTCTACCAAAAAAAAGGTGACCTTAGTCAATGTAAAAACTGGCGAGGAATTACTTTGCTAAACTGTATTCTGAAAATTTTGGCATTTATTATCTTGGGTAGAATATCCCCCATCATTAACACCCAACTCTGGAGAGAACAAAATGGTTTCAAACCGAACCGATCCTGTGTAGATCACATAAATACGCTCCGTATAATAATAGAGCAGTCGGCTGAATTTCAATCGTCCTTACACCTTCTCTTCGTCGACTTTGAACGGGCGTTTGACACGTTAATAAGAGATGAAATATGGAGATCATTGCGAAACGCTGGTGTACCCGAGAAGATCATCGATATTATTAAGGCCATGTATGAGGATGCAAAGTGGACTGTGCGTTTCAAGGGTAAAAATAGCATCGAGTTCAAAATAGAGAGAGGTGTACGACAAGGCTGCGTCCTCTCAACACTTACGTTTATATTAGTCCTAGATAACGTCTTAAAGCGCACAAACATCGAGGCGCCGTCAGTCCTACAATGGAGACTAAGCCAAGAATTGAGCGATCTAGACTATGCTGAAGACATATGTTTTATGACACACACGTTAGCCGATGCCGCAGAAAAACTGCGTCATCTTGAGATCAATGCACGTGCAGCTGGTCTTAAAATAAACTATGGAAAAACCAAGTTAATGCGCATGCAGACAAACAACATCTCGCCTCTCGAAATCCACACCTATAACAGTACCATTCAGATAGCTGATGTGGATGAATTTTGCTACCTTGGTATCCAAATCACGAAGGATGGTGGTGCAGCAGCAGATGTGGCTGCTCGCATATGCAAAGCGCGTACGGCATTTCATAAACTCTATAAAGTGTGGCGCTCCCGTACATTGTCGCTAAAAACAAAACTCAGAATTTTCAACACCAGCATAAAATCTGTATTATTATATTGTTCTGAGACATGGCTAGTAGCAGAACGCATATGCCGAGCACTCCAAACCTTCGCTAACAAATGTTTACGGATTATATACCGTATTTTCTGAGCCAGAACGGTCACAAATGAATAACTGCTGCTGCTAACCAACAGTCATCCAGTTAGCGCCGAAATAAAGGAGCGGAAATGGAATTGGATTTGCCACACTTTGCGTAGAGAAGATGACAACATAGCAAAGATGGCCTTCCAATGGAATCCGCAGGGGAACCGAAGAAAAGGTGGTCCTCGTCAAACATGGATACGCACAGTCCACAATGAGAGCAGAGCCATCGCTACTTGGAATGAGCTAAGATACTTAGCAACTGATAAAAACCGTTGGAGAGCTTTTGTTTCCGTCCTATGCTCCGATATTATTTCAAGGAATTAAAAAAAAAAAAATAAAATTTGTTGATCTGCTAGATGATTCGAAATAACGTTTTGTGTTGTTGTTGACCTCAAGAAAGGATTCGCGAAGATACTGATTAAAGCCAACGAAATTTGTCCCGTTGTCCGAGAAGATATGCCATGGTAAGGCTGCCACAAATGCTGTGCTTGAAAAATTGGTTACCAATTCGATATGGATTGCTTTTGTAACAAAGCAAATAAATACTGCAATCCAACACTTGTGTAGTTTGTTACCTCGTCCTTGCCAAGGATTGATTTGTATTGGGCCAGCATAATCAATGCCTGTATTAAGAAATGATGCACCAGGCTCTAAACGATATTGGGAAATGTTTCCCATTTGTTGTTGATATGCCTTTTCTCGCTGGCGCATGCAGGTTGTACATTGGTAAATGCATTGTTTCATCACACAATGGACTGGTGATATCCAGTACTTGAGTCCGATCAAATATTGTAGTTGTCTCTTGCCGGCATAAAGATATTTCATATGGTATTGTCTGACGATAAGCGTTGCTAATGAGTGCCCTCTGTCTATAATGATTGGATGCTTTTGGTCATAATTTATTTTTTCGTTGCTGATTCTTCCTCCAACTCGCAGTATGCCTTTGTCGGCGATGAAAGGTGAAAGATATGCTAAATTGTGTGTTTGATGGTAGTTCCTTTGATGCAGTTATGTGTCGAATATCTGTGGCGAATGAATCATGTTGTGCTATTTTCACTAACGTGTTATGAGCTTGCTGTAACTCAGATGTCGTCAAACTCCCTCCTGTTCTTGTTTGCTTGTGTTGAGTATTGTTTTTAAATCGTAATAAGAATGCTGTTACTCTTATCAGTTTTGTTAATTCCGAATATTTTTTACGTTTTTCTAAATCGATGTGTTTTGGAACTGTTGGACATTGATCTGATTCCATTGTTCGCTGTTGTATGCATTCCGGTCCATACCACCATAATTCGTTATTCACTAGGTCTTTAGGCCACTTGCCTCTTGTCGCGAAGTCTGCAGGATTTTGCTGTGATCTTATATGGTGCCAATATTGTGCTGGTAGGACGATGATAATCTGTGATGTTCTGTTTGCGATGAATGATTTTCACTTACGAGGATGTTCAGATATCCATGCCAGTACCACTGTTTAATCTGACCATCCATAGATTCTTAATGAGGGTAATCTTAGTGCTTTTGATACCTTTGTCATGAGTTTGGTCATTATTTGCTTCACTGATGCCGCCCGAGTTTTGGCTGCTACCAAATTTGTCGATATGCTTCCGTTCTGCTTAAGTACCTGCAGGAAAAGTAATGCTGCATATACTAATTCCGATGAATCAGCAAACCCATGTAGTTCGATATTGTCTTCATCTGAGTATTGTAGTCATCTTGTTATTTTCAGTTTTGCTATGTCTGAAATATTCTGTCGATATTCGCTCCATTGTTTGTATAAGTCATCTGGTAAAGTTTCTGCATAATGATTTTCATATGGATGACAATTGGAGCTAGCCAGCCCAATGGATCGAATATTCGTGATATGTCTGATAGCACAGACCTCTTTGTGGGCTCTTGAACTGTATTAGTAAGTGAATCGCTAAATGTAAACTCATCAGGATTAGTGATTCATAAAAGGCCAAGTGTGTTCACTGCTGATTGGTCGATTACTGTTATCGTTTTGATTTCTCTATCTGCTGGATCGATGTCTTTCACAAATGATTTCGAGTTTGAACAGATTTCCTTATTTTGAATTTGCCATTGAGTAAGATTTTACAAATGTCGTTCTTCAATTGAGTTGTTTTACGTATATCTGGTGCGCAATGTATTATAAGTCGTCTACATAAAAATTATTTATGATGGCATCAGCTGCTTAGGGATATTCGTGCTAGTTCTTGCAGAGTCCAGATTGCTAAGAACGGTGCTACTGCACTTCTATATGTCACTGTCTTCAATTCAAATTTGAAATTTGTTCTTTCGTTGTTTCTCTCCATAAAATTCTTTGTAATGGACGATCATCAGGATGTATGTACCAATATCTTTCTACTCGTATACATCTTCTCAATATCGCTTGTGAATCCAATTTCATATTTACGAAACATTGCTATTATATAAGTCCTTTTGTATTGTAGGGCTGACGAGTAGATTGTCGTTTAGTGAACATCCGTATATTACTTTGTTTCATGCGTCAAAAACCACTCTTAGTTTTGTGGTTGAGCTCGTTGGTTTGGTTACTGCGTAATGTGGTAAGTAACATGTTTGAGTGATGACTGTGATGCTAGCTTCATATGACCTAGTTCAAGATAATTATGCATAAATTTATTGTACTTATCTCTTAAAAATGTATTGTTATTGAACCGACGTTCCATGGCGTATGGTCGTTTTTCAGAATTGGAGTTAGATTCACCAATGTTGGCCTCTCTGTTTTAGAATCGAAGTCGTACCATGCAACACCCACTTATTGTGCGTTGATAAGTCTCTTTGAAATATTGTTCTGCTTGCTCTTCTTCTTCTGTGAACAATGTCTTCGTTGTTTGGATTTTTTCAGTCTCCCAAAACCGCTGAAGTTGCTGATCTAAGTTGATGCTGACATGTGCTGAGATCATTCTTGTATCGATTGCCGTGTCAAGTTTTCCCATTATTACCCAACCAAAAATAGTGTTTATTACTGTGGGTGATCCGCTTGGATGCACTATTTTGTATGGTAGACTACAGTCACTAAATACATCTGCCCCCAGTATGACCTCGATGGGACCAGGTTTCCTGTGAAGATAGTCTGGCAGATTTCTGTTATCAAAATTTTTAATTTGCCATCGTTGATTTCATATGATGGTAAAAATTGCGTCAGCTTATGTAAACAGCATGCTTCGGTTTTTACTTTTGATTTGTTGTGTTTAGTGCTTTTTGTCAATTCCGCGTGTATGATTGCTATTGTCCGTGCCAACACAGTATAATATGGTTCTATCATAGTTGCGATTCAAATTCAATTGCTGAATACATGCTTCCGCAATCGAAGTGTTTCGTGATCCTTAGTCTAATAGTGCCCGACATGGTTGCAGGACTCCGCTTACGTCATGTAGCCATTATTAATGCCGTTGGAAGTATTATATACGTTCGCTGCTGTCGTTGTGTGACATTGATACTTACATCTATTAGCTGCTTTGCTTTCATTGTCTCTTCTTTGTTGTTATTACTGTCTGAGTTTATGTGAAGGAAGGTATTATGTTTGCCTTTACATTTTTGCAAGAAGATCCTTGACAATTTCTCGCGATGTGATTTGGACGAAGGCAATTGAAATATATATTGTTTTACCGTGTAACGATTCGCCGATTTTCTGGGCTCATATCCTTGAACCATTCACAGTGATACAAACCGTGTTCGCCCTTGGATAGTGGACTAACTGCTCGTAAGTAGACTCTTTTTGATGTTTCAGCCTGTACCAAAGCATCGAAGTATCGTTGTAAAGTTTTTTTTTGTAATATGAATATGAGTACAGTATCCCATTGATCAACTGGTTCGCCAATTTCCTTTCATATATCATAACCTTCATTAATGTTATTATAAAAGCGTTTTACTTCAGAAATTGAGCCTGATTTTATTTGCGGTGTTTCAAGTAATAGTTCCAAGTATGAATTCTTAATCTTGTCAGACTTGCTAATTTTTTGATTGATCAAATTCTACGCCATTTGATAGTTGTTTTGTGTGTAAGTACTCAAATTTTTCTATGTCTGATATATTTGTCTTTGTATGAACCATCACTTCAAACAAGTCGTGAAACCTTACCCAATCGAGAGAATTACCATCGAACTCTGGTATCTCTATTTTTGGTAAATACACTTCTTGATGAGATTGGCTTGAATTGAATTACTTACATTCATTGTTTGATGTGGTGTTGACGTGTCACCTGTAGTATTCTGCGGCAATCTCTCAACCACTTGAAGATACCGAGATTTGATCGCGAAATACATATTTGCCTTCTATTTCCTGCTGATCTTCATCTTCCCTGTGCATCAACTCCTCTGGTGTGACTATGTCGATCTGTCTTTGTTCCTCCGCATATTGTTTGAATGCGTCTTCGGCGTTTTCTAACCGCACTCTGATATCCGTCGCTGTTGCATTGGGATCCATACAAACGTTGTACAACTTTGTTAGGCTACTTTTTATTACCCCTCTAAAGCGTTTCAATTGTGTCACTTCCATTTTTGTTGGTTACACAAAGTATTTATTTTTTGTAAACTAGTGCTATAAACTTGTTGCCTGTTGGCTCACTTTCGCTATCTTAACCAGCTTAACCGGCTCGAAGGGCCAAAAAATCTATACATATAATAAAATCGTTGACTTTATAAGTTTGTTTTTTGTTTGAACAAGTATCAATTAAAATGCACTTATTCCATTCAAAATCAAATTACTGAAACACAAGAATTTTTGGAGCACAGAATAGACTTGATTTCATAAAAATTGACCCACAAAATTTGAATTAATTTATAATTCCTCATAAAGCATTTTGTCGCTTCTAAGACCGATTCAGAAAATAGTAGTCGTTGGCCGAGCGTGCTATGGCGTCGGTTCAGCATATGCTAGGGTTGCCAGACATCCCATATTTATTTATTTATGACAAAATACTGTCAACAAGAGATATAAGTAAAATTTATTTGCTATAAAGCTAGCTATGCCCCTACTCACAGCCATGTGCGGTCAGAGACAGACATTAGACACCCCATCCAAAATTGTACGTCCAGATGCAGTTACGGTGGATGGAGAATCGTAGGTGTTGTAAGACCAGATCGTTGGTAACGGGGGCGAAATCTCAGGAGAAAGTATGTGGTAAATTTTGTTAGAATTATCACATAATACACGAAATGGATCGTGTGAGGCAAAGTTAGTTGTGAACCTACCTAGAGCAAGAGGAACAAAATTCCTAGTAGTACAACTAGGGACACAGAAACTAAGATGACTCAAAAGCACCGGCGAATCAACAATACCAGTAATAAGTTTATGAAGAAAGCTTATTCCTAAAGAAATTCGGCGATTACTCAACGAAGAAAGATCTATAAGAAGAAGCCTGCTTGAGTAAGAAGGCAAACGTACACTACGGTTCCAATTTAAGCCCCGAAGTGCAAAAAGAAGGAATTGCTTCTGTACTGACTCAATACGGTCTTGATATATTTTGAATTGAGCGCTCCAGATGCACGAACAATACTCGAGTACTGGGCGGACTAGAGAGATAAAAAGAAGCTTTGTAACGTAGGGATCGTTAGATTCTTTAGGCCATCTTTTAAAAACACCAAAAATACTTTTAGCTTTATTAACAGTTGACGAAATGTGATGGTTAAAGCTCAGTTTAGGGTCAAAAATGACTCCCAGGACACTGAAAGTGGAGACACGCGCTAATGAATTGTTGTCGATCATGTAGGAAAGAAGATGAGGCTTCAGGCGATGAAAAGTCATAAACATGCATTTTGCGCAGATAAGCTGTAGAAGATTTCATGAACACCATGATTGCAGCGATGTTAGATCATCTTGCAATCTGACTTGCGAAAGGATATCATTAAATAAAAGGCGTAGTTTGACATCATCAGCATACATCAGAACACGAGAGTAATTCAAGCATGAAGTAAGATCGTTTATAAAAAAGATAAACAATAATGGGCCAAGATGACTTCCTTGAGGAACACCAGAAGTGACATCAACCGGACAAGAAAGAGTGGATTTAAATAACACTCGCTGAACTATATTTCTTAAATATGAAGGAATCAAACAAAGGAGATCTTGCGGGAAACCTAAAAGGTCCAGCTTAAGTAAAAGCAGATGATGATTAACGGAATCAAACGCTTTGCTGAAGTCAGCATAAATAACATCAGTTTGACGTTTTTCTTTAAAACCAAGATTTACAAAATATGAAAATTCAATCAAGTAAGTAGTTGGTGATCTATTCTTTATAAAACCGTGTTGACATGGAGAAATAATAGATTTGCAGTAGTGATAAAGGGTTGAAGTGAGCATTTTTTTAAACAACTTTGGGATTGCAGAAAGTTTGGCAATACCTCTATAATTAGATATTTCAGCTTTGTTACCTTTTCTATATAACGCAACAATAAAGGATTCCTTTTAAATAGCAGGAAAAGATGTGCTCTGAAGTGATAAAATAAAAAGTTTAAGAAGCGGCTTACGCAGAGACTTCGCACAGTGTTTCAGCAGATAACTAGGTATTTTGTCAGGACCAGGTGAGATAGTGGGTTTCAACAGTTACAAATTTAAAAGAAGACTCTCCTGACTGATTTCAGGAGTTACAATTTCGTCAGAATGGGAAGTGGAATATGGATAAAAGTTGCCATCATATGGCTTAGAGGAATAAGTGTATTGAAAGAATTTTGCGAACAGGTCTTTAATACCTAAATCACTTTGGGCTTGTTCGTAAACTAGATACATGGATGAGGGAAATAAAGAAGACTTACGCTTTGAGTTAGCAAAGTTATAAAACTGCTTAGGATCACGCGAAAAGTGCAATTTACAACATGAGAGATAGTTCTTACAACAAAGGTTATTTAATGAAAGAAAATTAGCCCGGGCTACACAAAAGTTAACAAAAGCCAGTACTCTTAAATTTTTTATATAACTTAGACTTTATGTTTTTCAGGTTTGAAAGCCTTCTTGTAAACCAAGGTGGTTTATATGAATCTAACGAACCTACAATATACGGGACATTGGTAACGTAAATATTGTGTACCGTTGCTTAAAAAAAATTAATAACAGTAGTCATATCACTACAATTGACTAAAAAAGACCAATCAGAGAAATTGCATTTAGTTGTGAAAGGTTAACTTTGCGAAAACAAAACCATTTTCATGTGAAATAAGGAGAGGTCAAACATGGTGCCCAAGAAATCATGATCATGATGTGCTGAAGGAACTAGATAATTCGATGTACTGGAAAAGGACCATGAAATGAGTGGGATGTTGAAATCGCCTAGAACGATAAGAGAGTCACGAAGAATGTAATTAACTGAGTCAATAACCCTGGTTAGCTTCAGCTTCACTTTTCTTTAGAAGTTGAACTGAAGCTAAAACAAAGCAACTTTGAAATTTGAAAATTTGCCTGTTGTTGTTGTAGAATTCTGAAGCTGCTTACAGGAAAAGCAGCCTTTTTCTTGGTTTGACTAAGCTATTAGTGTTCCATCATATTACAAAGTCAATTGGTTGTGCTCTCAGCTGGTGGATTAAGCAATTGGCAAATAGATAACAAATTTATTTAAAGCAAAAACCATTGCTAAACATGTCATTTGTATCTTTAAGAACCCGAATCCCACGACGAATATCTCTTAGAGAACATTATTACATCCGAAGAAAAGGAGAACATAAATTTGAAAAATGACAAAGATTGAAGCAGATTCTTTATCAGTTCTTAAGATGCATGATGCACGAAATTCGCGAAAAATTTGAGCAAAGAATAAAGGACAACTTTTTTTGAAATCAAGCAAAACAAAAAACTGATTAAGTTTTTATGTAAACGAATCTATCGAAAACTATTTTCGACAGTTCTACAAAAATTGTGTAAAATATTTGACAACACGAACGATTTCTCAGAAAGCAACGTCCTCACCACGATGCTACTTTTAATTCAAAATCGCCAATAAATTTCGAGCATTTCAAAAAGCTACAGAACTTTTAAGTACCGATCAATTTAACGTATACTCGTTATATGAGGAATTTCAAATGATCAAAAAAGACTAGACATTGAAAAATCTTTTGATGACAAAAGTATGAGTGCAATTGAAAAGTGGAAGAAAAACATGGAAGGGTTTTCCAATAATTATATTCAGTATCCCAAGTTCGAACTGGAAAGGATTTTTTCGCTGATGGCATTGAATTTTACAAATATGTAAAATCAAACAAAGATGTGATGAAACTTGCACGATCTTCTTTTAAAAATAAAAATCAATAAATAAAAAAAATAAGAAAGTGACTTAAATGATTTTCATTTGTCCCGTGGAAAAATTTGTAAACCCGCTTTTGTCCCTTACAGTATGAAAACAAAAACTGGCAACTCTTATATATGCACAATAATGCATACGTGAGATCGCGTCATATGTTCGATAACCATTTTTTTTTAATAAGTCAATTTTTTTTTTATCGCTATTTATTTTTTTTTTTTTTTATTCATATATATCCCTACCAAAACTAACCTTTAAAAATACGATCGTTGAATAAAATTTTTTTAAGGGGAACTTCTTTATCTGCGTTGGGCAAAAATTTAGTGTAAAACTTTGAGTGAAAAAATAAAAATCGTCATGTTTTTTCGATTCCGTATCTCATGAACAGCACTAGGTAGACACTTTTAATTCAAATCAGAATGTGTATTTCTGTTGCCATATTCCCAACAAATAATAAAATTTTTAGAAAATCCACTGGAAAAGTCTCAATAAAGTAATTAAAATTACACAACAACAACATGAAGCTTGTGTGTTATAAAAATATTTATAACAACAACATGCAAGCAACCAGTTTGTGTGTTGCACAAAAACACATATTTTGTTTTTATACAATATTTTGTAGGCAAACGTTGTATTTGTTTTTAGGTTATCTCTCTCTTTCTTTGTCTGTTTTTAAAAAGTTTCACTTCTATCACGTGAACGATGGCAAACGTGCAATTTTTTTGTTTTATTTTCTGCTATTTGACTATTTCTATACATATACATACTGTATCAAAGCATAAAACCGAAAACAATAAAGAAAACAGCAAAAGTTTTCATTATATTTACATTGTACGTTGGACAATTGGGTATAGAGTAGGTACCCAGTGTGCCAAGCATCGTATGTCGAACGGACCTCCGCCGAAACTATCTGGCTCAGAAATGAGCGTTTTATCCGTACAAAACGGATGCATAAGAAAAAAATAGGCAAAAGAGACGACAACACATCAACAAATAACCATGCCGCAACAATATTCGTTTCATGCTCAGAAACGTTCTCGTTCACGGAAAAATTTCGGACATGAAACGGATAAATGGCAATAAAAAGTAAAAGAGGTAACCAACGGTTTAGCAGACAAACTCAAAATTTTCGGTATTTGTTTTGCTGTCGTTTGCGCTATTCATCATTGTGTATGTATTTAGTGCAGCAGGAGCGTGCGCAAAAACAAAGTTAAAAAAAAGTGTTTTTTGTTCGCGTAATAAAGCAAAGAAAGTAGAAAAGAAAACAAAGTGAAGTGAGTGGTGCATTTATTTGATGAGTTTATTCTTTTTCATTTTAATTATCAATATTAGGAGTTCAGTGAACAACAAATCTTTTTGGCGATATACGAGGCTGGGTCAAAAAGTCCTTAGAAAATCCAACAGATAGCGCGACTATTACTGTAAACGGTCTGTTTTCATGCAGCATCACTACCGTCTAGATATGCTGTGAAGTTTCAGCCAGATTGGTTGAGTTGTTGTGTGTTTCTCGTGCATTGAAGAAAAACAATTTGTTTGTTTACAAAAATGGAGAAAATTAAGTTTAGATCTGTTATTAAACATTTTCATATAGAAAGCTCAACAGCAAAGGATATAAAAAATGAGTTGGATTTAGTTCACGGCACATCTGCACTTGCAAATATTTATAACTGGATAAATGAATTTAAACGTGGTCGTACATCAACAAAGGATGAACCACGCTCAGGACGCCCTGTAGAGATGACTACGCCAGAAATGATCAATAAAATCCATGATATGGTGTTAAGTGATCGAAGATTAAAGTTGAGTAAGATAGTTGAGGTTACAGGGATATCAAAAGGTAGCGTCATTTCTATTTTACATAAAAAATTGTGTATGCAAAAGATTTCGGCAAGATGGGTGCCGCGTTTACTCACAGTCGACAATATACGCAATAGGATGGTTGCCTCTAAAGCTCTGTTGTCGCTCATGCAACATAATCCGAATGAGTTTTTTCATCGGTTTGTGTCTGTAGATGAAACATGGATTCACCACTACACTCCCGAAACGAAAGAACAATCAAAACAGTGGATTTTGAAATGCAAACCTTGTCCAAAGAAGGCGAAAACCATAAAATCAGCTGGTAAGGTTATGGCTACTGTTTTTTGGGATGCACGTGGAATTATTTTCGAAAAATCCTCTTTCATCATTACAATGCCCGCGTTCACACATGTTTACGATCAATGGCTTAAATTGAAGAATTAAAGTTCGAATTGGTCGACCACCCACCGTATTCGCCAGATTTAGCTCTCAGTGACTTTTTCCTATTCCCAAATCTGAAAAAATGGCTCAGTGTACAACGTTTTTGAAGAAGTCATCGATCAAACAAATGCTTATTTTGAGGACCTTCCAGAATCTTATTTTTCTGACGGGTTAAAAAATTAGAGAAACGTCTAACTACGTGTATAGAGCTCCAAGGAGATTATGTTGAAAAATAAAATAAAATTTACCGAAAAAAATTGTTTTAATACTTTTTACTAAGGACTTATTGTGCTACTCTCGTAATTGCATTGGTTCCAAGTGGCAAAATTGAACAGAGTGAGTAAACAAAAAATTATAATAAAAAGTGAAGTTTTATATTTTCCAATTCTTTCATTCTTTCTTCTTAGTACAAACAAGTGATCATACATTGGCGGCATAAGACAAGGTAAGTTGATAACAAAGTTAAGTAAAGTGAGTGGTGAATTTATTTAATGTTTGTATTTTTTCTCATGTCAATTATCAATATTAGGAAAAGTTTACTTTGGAGGATGCGGATTTCGATAGGACAACACAAAAATGTTTCCAATACGCTCAAGATAGGACGACAAGAACGGAGAAAATCATCGGCAAAGGAGCAAGGAGTAGTTCATTATTTTTTTTTTTTTTTAAAAGGATTAGACGTTCCTATTTTTTTTTAAATTTTTAATTTCATATTGTTTCTACAATGTTTATAGTGTAATTATTCTTATTAATAGATAAATATATATATATATATATATATAAATACGTGGCGCAAAAGAAGTCATCCGATGTTGTTTGGCTCTTATTTTTTTTCTGAATGAAAAACTTCGATTCTGTTTTTTGATTATGTTTATTAAGACCTTTTGAATTAATTGAATTAAGTCGAGAAGATGATATCGGACAAATGGGCGCCGTCACAATTGATTGCCATACGGGCTCGTTTTATGGCATTTTCCATCACTTCGGCGAGCGTTTCGGGCGATAAATTCTCGCATTCGTGTCGGATATTTTCCTTGAGGGCTTCCAAGGTCTCAGGCTTGTTGATGTAAACACGGGACTTCAAAAAACCCCATAAAAAGAAGTCCGGGACCGTTAAATCAGGCGATCTGGCGGGCCAGTGCAAATCGCCAAAACGCGAAATTAAGCGACCCGGAAACGCGTCCTTCAGAATGTCGGTTGTGGCTCGTGCAGTGTGTGCTGTTGCTCCGTCCTGTTGGAACCACATGTCCACCAGTCCTAATTCGTCCAGTTCGGGCAGAAAAAACTCGGTCAACATTGCCCTATAGCGCGCACCGTCCACTGTTGTCGTTTGACCCGCGGCGTTCTCGAAAAAAAATGGCCCGATGACTCCTCCAGCGTGAACAGCGCACCACGCAGTCACTTTGAGCGGGTGAATTGGCTCCTCGTGCATCACTCGCGGATTTTCGGTTCCCCAGAAGCGATAATTTTGCTTGTTCACGTACCCGCTGAGGTGAAAATGAGCCTCATCGCTCATTATGATTTTGGTCGAAAAATCGTCCACTTCGGTGTCGAGATTGAGGATAGCTTGGGCATAAGTTACGCGCGTTTGGCGGTCGGCAAGCAGCAGCTGATGCACGGACTGAACTTTGTAGGGGAACATGTTCAAATCTTTCACCAAAATTCGTTGCAGGGACCGCCGGCTGAGGCCCAATTGCGTGGCACGTCGTCTGGTCGATGTTTCGGGGCTCATTTCGACGTCCTCGGCTACAGCGGCGATATTCACTGCAGAACGGGCGCTCCGGGGCCGGCCACTCTTGGCAACGTCTCGTGTGGTCCCATACTCTTCGAGGTTAGTGGCTAAACGGCGCAGTGTTTGCGCAGTCGGTGTCGGACGGCGGGGAAATCGGCGACGGAATTCACGCTGCGCCAACACAACGGACGAATTGTTACGCAAAAAAATAGACACAATTATTCCGCGTTTTTGGGGAGTGTATCGCTCCATGGCTTATTCACTTGTATTCTGTATCTGTCTAGTCCACAAATGTCAAAACAGATTTGACATTGGCGGCCATTTGCAAAAATAAGAACATCTTCCAATAGGGTGATTTCTTTTGCGCCACCTTGTAGATGAACTATGCACATTGTAAATCGTATTTTTAATTAAATGACATTACTTGCGGCCTTCAAATGATATCACTTGCGGCCTGCAAACGGTTTCATTGGCGGGCCGCAAACGGTTCCAAGTGTGAGTCGGACTCGCACACGGAGGGTTCCGTACCATCGTATAAGATTTTTTGCCACAAAAATGAATTATGTATTCAATAACTCAATGTTCGAGCAATGCCAAACACAATGAATATGCATTTATTATGAAACTGACAATAAGCTCATGCTCCAAATATTATTGATTTGACTTATGCTTAGAGTTGAATCAGTATTCATAGTGCATATCAACATTGAAATCGGGAACTGTGAAAATTATCAAAAGCAAACGTGAAATATTCATAAAGCCTAATAGTATACAAAAACACAAAAATTACATAAATATGAAACAAAATAAATCTCAAAGCTTCTAAAACTGTGCGCAGTGCATATTGGAGCACACGTTTCTTGTATGGGGACCCCTTTAATTTTTTTACTTTATTTTAGTTTTAGTATTTGTTGCTATCATGACAATAGTAATACACATTCTGTGAAAATTCCAACTGTCTAACTATTACAGTTCATGCGATACAGCGGAGTTGGACGGACGTACGAACGGCGGAAGCTTAGTAATAGGGTCCCGTGAGCACCCTTTGGGTACGGAATCCTTAAAAGGAGTACCCATTATTCTTTTAAGAAATTTAAATTGTGTAACGGCACCAGATTTAAAGTGAAGACTTTACAACCAAACGTTATTGAGGCAGAGATTTTGACCGGTTGCGGTAAAGGAGACAGAGTTTTCATACCTCGGATTTCTCTAATTGCCAATAATTTCCTATTTCATTTCAAACGCATTCAGTTTCCAGTGAGCTTATAATATGCAATGACAATTAACAAAACACAAGGACTAACTCTTTCGGTAGCAGGCATAGATTTGAGTGTTAGTTGCTTTTCGCATGGTCAGTTATACGTGGCTCTTTCCCATATTAGCAATTCAAATAATTTATATGCACACATTCCTGGAGATTCAACTTCAAATGTTGTGTACAGAGAAGAGTTATTGTAGACAGGAATATTACATTTTAATTCAAAATCGCCTTTTAGTGCCCAAGTCCTTTAAATCTTATATTGTTTTCAATTCGGGCGGGACAACGTTACTTACACATTCAAAAAAAGATTTTTGAATGCAAAACAAAGTTTGCCGGGTCAGCCAGTGAATGAATAAAAAAGAAAGTTTTTGTTGCGGACTGTAATTTTAATTATTTTAACTTTGATTGCACTTTTTATTTTACAAAGTTGCGTGTCTGCCTTTCCTATTTGTCCTATGTAATGTTCTTCGTTCATGAATGTGCGCGTTTGTTTCTTGCTCTTTATCTTGTCTATTTTTTTTTGTCTTTGTTGTGCAAAACAAGGAGGTAAAAATCTTCCAAAGATACCTATGGCCCGTGCCACAAGTTATGTCGGTTTCATTAGCCTACCGACTAAAAAACCCCCTATCGGCTCAAGCCCCTTTCAATCCCTACGGCACCGCCGAGGCATTCCTTCCTTCTTCTTTGTTCAAAAATGTTTTTCATCTTCTTAGTTTTGTTTCATTTTCTTTTTGTTTCATAAAAGTGTTAGTAACAGCCGGTATCGTTAGAGTGTTAAGAAACATCATGCATCAAATTTGAATCTCCAAATAGAGTGGTTATATTCACTAACTGCATATTCTACTAGCTCTTCAAAATTGTAAACATTTCTCTCCTGTTTAATACATCTCATCAAATCGGAAAGGGTCGAATTAAATCTTTCTATCCGTCCATTCACCTCACTTTTATAAGGTGGTACAGTATAAATTTCAGTAAAGAGTTCGTTATCTAACATGAAACGGATCCTTGCAGAATTGAAAGATGTTTCAATATCAGATACTATTGATTTTGTCACCTGTTAGAATTTTGTATATATCTGTTATAAATATGTCAATATGGATGATTTGTCCTGGTGGAGAGGTATAGGTGTGTGCCCTAACTTAGGTTTGTTTGGATGCCTTTCGTACTTATTTTCATTGTATAATTTACAGTTCTTTACAATCTGCCTAACTATCCTTGCCATTGCTGGGAAGTAACAAAGTTCCAAAATCTGTTCCTTATTCTCTCTTTCCTTTCTATGGTCTCTGTTGGAGCCGAACTGTTAAAACAATAGAGCTTTAATTTTACATATTTAATAATCTTTGAAGTCTCTTAATTTTTCCTTGTCTTGATCTCTCATTCGGGTTAATTGTTCTCTTTATTTCTCTTAAGTTTTCTTTAGTCATTTGAAATTATCTTATGTTAGGTTAAGCTTTGTATGAAATGTATTATAAATTATTTAGTGAATAAAGAATGAAAGAAATAAAAAACAGACGCAAATAAGAACACCAAGAAGAAGGACGTGTTTTTGTGTTTCTCCTCCACCTGAAGTACCAATTCAACAAGACGACTTCACTGACTGCCGGAACCACCCCAGGAAGAAGTCAACATTTGGAGCCCGAGCAGGGACTTGGGTTAAGGATTCGTCCCATTTCTCCTCATTTGGAGGGTTTATCAGCAGTACAGGGAACTGCAGGCAGCAATCAACGGAGGATTGGTTGCTGGACTGAGCTATTGTAGCTAGTCCATATCTTTGGCTACTTCATGTGAGTGTTACTTAAGTGCGTGGCATAATATAAAAGAATAAATTACGTCATAAGACGAATGCATAGGCTGACATAAGTACATACACATGTCATGTATATAAGTGCGGTTAGTTTTCAGACTATATATGCATAGCAGACTTCGTTGATTTTTTATTCCGCTTTGAGCTTTATTTGGTGGTGGGTTTTGCTTGTTCATTAAAATACTAAATAGTGAACATACTTATGTATTAAAACAGTAACGTACATATAATCCTTACAGTTTTAATACATAACCACAAAAGAAACGAAAAGAATTGCACTTTATCAAACTGATTATGTACAAACTTCGATCGAAATTCCCGTTCAACAACAACAATTCATATTCACTATGTCATTTATGTATTTTTATGATCTGAGGTAAATAAATTTTTCTGCAAGCAGTGCATATAGTGATAGTATAGATTGGATAAAAATTGAAAAGACTATTACAATTATTATTATTATTGCTTTACATTTTGTGCGAATTGAATTGAAATTAAAAGAAGTGATCTGGCTATTTATGCTTGTGTTTAAATTGAAATTTAATTGGGTTAAGATTCAACCAATCAGTTTTTATAGGTTGTATTCGATTTACAGTTGAGTTCTGTGATTTCGTTTGTTTTTGCTTTCGCTTTAATTCGTAGGAAATCAATTCAACTAGTTTGCATTAGGGTCTGCCTATTGAAATTGAATTTAAAGAAGTGATTTCATCTGTTTATGCGTGCGATTATAATCGTAAGAATGCGATTCTGTTCCGAATAAAGCAAATGATTTCCAAGTTAATATAAGTCTATTTCCATGATGGCACAGAAGCTTTCAACCAATGAAAATGACTTGCACCTTGTGAGTAAAGACCTTTTGAATTCTTTAAAGATAAGTGGGAATTATGTTTTAGAGAATTCTGAAGTGATGACATTGGCAGAACTAGAGTCGAGGTTAGCCTAGTAGAATCGACTTTCTCACAGTTAAACAGCATTCTATCAGAAGTAAGGAGACATGGATCAAGTAAATTAAACGTTACTTTCAGACAGACGTTCGAAGAAATGTTTTGTGAGGTAAAAGCAAGTCTGTTAGGGGGCATCGCGAAACAAAAACAACGATCAGAAGTACTGCGATTAACCAGCCCTCCTTGAGTGCATCCAATGTTTCGAGGAATGTAAGATTCCCCACTTTTTCGATTCCTACCTTTTCAGGGAAATTTACTGAATGGTACAGTTGGTATAATACATTTGTGACGCTTATTGATTCTAGTTGCGAACTTGATACTTTATCGAAGATTTTACATTTGCGATCGTCTTTAGGACTCATACCATTGAATGCAGTAGAATCTTTAGAGCTTACATCTTCAAATTATGATAAGACGTTGCAGATCTTAAAGAATCGTTTTAAAAATAAAGCGATTATTATTCAAGCTCATGTCAGGGAGCTATTTAACTTAAAGAAAGTCGCTAAGGCGGATGCAGATTCCCTTAGGTGCATTGTAGACGCAGTAACGTCTCAGTTAGCTGCATTGCATACATTGGGTTCGACTGAAGATATTTTAAGTGCGATCGTAGTGCATCTAGTTAGCAGGAAGCTGGATGAAGAAACACTACAACGGTGGGAACTTGATTATAGACGTGAGGAGCTGCCGAGTTGGGAACTATTCTCAAAATTTCTAGTTCGTCGGTACACTAATATGATAGGTCGCGAACTGAATCAGGAACGATCAACGAATCAATCAAAGCTTTTGGGAAGATTTCACAAAACCGAACCGCGGTGAACTCAGTAATTAATGAAGGAAAAGGAACCTGCTTTAAATGTTCTGGTGCTCCTAAGTTGTCGGATTGCCCCCCATTTCTTGGACTGGATATGATGCAAAGGTATCAGGAAGGCGTTGTGCATTAATTGTGCTTGTTGTTTGGCAACAGCATTGATTTAGTGAAGGGTAAGAGAAATCAGTTTCTGAATTGTAGGTGTGTGCTTGATGGTGGCAGTCAGGTTAATTTCGTAAGCAGCAGTCTTACAGTAAGGCTAGGGTCAGAAGAAAGAATGCAGGACTAATAGTTCATGGCATAGGCAATACCACCGCAGGTGTCCAAGGCTGCGTGGATATTCTTTTGAATTCGCGACTTTTATCATTCTCTACCACATCTCAATTTTAAGTGCTTAATCACATTATGACATATGCGCCTAATACATCCAAGGTAGAAAGCAACGGAACTTACCCAAGGGGTGAAGCTAGCAGATCCTAAATTTAGTTTTCTAGCGAAAACATTGATATATTGTTAGGCATCGACTTAGTTGAAGTTGTCATTAGGCTTGTAGCATCGAAGTCCAAGGTGGTACCAGTTAATGTTATGTCGCTACTGTTAGTGGAGTTAATGATGAAGGTAAAAAGATTCCACAATTATTTTGAACTGGCTTGCTTCCCATGCTAGTAGATGGAGTACCTTTGTGGCAAGTAGAGTTTCTAAAATACAGGAGGTGTACGGGCGTTATCGGAACTACAGTGTGGTTGGCGATGTTCGTTCGCCAACACTGTATTACCGATAACGCATCGATATATTAACGTCAGCTGTTGGGCATGGGGAAATAAGGAAGAGGAAGAACCAAAACAAAGAAACCAAAGGTGAATGACTTTTGCTTTGTTTTGGATCTTTTGGAAACTCTGGTTTTTGCTGATGACCGTTGGATGTGGAGAGGCGACATTCATTTTGGAAACAACGGACTGAAGGAGGGAACCATCTTGGCGAGTAAACTAAAATCACTTGTGCAAAAGCGCTGAGTGAGCAACAACGGGTTGAAAACTACCCCACCATACTTGTGTTTGTTTTATTCAACCAAATTTTTATATTTTAATAAACATTCTCTAAACAAACTTCCTGATTGTGTTATTGTGATCTTCATACTTGTTAGTGCCCCAGAGCCAACCATTGGCTCATCATTAACTCATCTATAGTCACACCAGGAGGTATCTACAATTCATCAATGGTTGAAAATAGATACAAAGTTGAACCCTGCGGATATTGTATCGCGAGGGATGTATCCAGGGGAACTGGGTACGAATAAGTTATGGGTAGAAGGCCCAGAATTTTTGAAAGGGCCAAGGAATAATTGGAAACTTGGGGATTGGAACAGGTCAAGTGTACCTGAAGAACGGAAATCTACGTTTAATTTAGCAACACAACTCTCTACGGGATATGAAGAGGTTGTTGGCAGTTGTAAATTCGTAAATGACTTTGCTAAGTTGCAGCGATTCTTTAGTTATATATATAGATGGTTACAAGTCTTTAGAAAAATTAACGTTAGGAATCCAAGTACACTGAGCGTAATATAAAGAACATAATGTACAGAATGTGTGTTTCTCTAAAGAGTTCACGTGCCTAAGGGCAAAGAAGATAGTAAAATCATCAAAGGATCAGAAGCTTTCTCCGATTATAGATCACTCTGAAGGGGTGGCTATGATAAGGGCAGAGGGACGTTTGGCTAGAGCAAATATCGTGTTACATTATTGCCGAGCGACTATTTGGTGGTGAAGTCGATTTGTGTTTTATGCATCGGATTAACGCACATGCTGCTGCAGAAGCTTTTTGTGCATTTGTACGTCAAAGATATTGGATTATCAATTGTAGATCTCTAGCTCGGCAGACAGTTCGAGGTTGTATTGCTTGGTTTCGACAGTGTACTGGCCAACCAATTCATGGGGGACTTGCCGTCATACCGAATCAGAGGAGAGATGCATCCGTTTCAAAGAGCTGAAGTTGACTTTGCGGGCCAATATAGATACATTTTAATGGCGTGGACTGCTACCAATGAAGGTGTATCTGTGCCTGTCTATTTGTGTAGTCACCAAAGCTGTCCATCTGGAGTTAGTGATGAACTTAAGCACAGAGGCTTTCCTGGCTGCGCTCCCACGTTTTTTCGCCCGGAGAGGAATGTGTAGCGAAATCTACTGCGATAACGCCACAAATTTTGTAAGAGCATTCCGAGATCTACGAGAGATGTCAATGAAGCTACACAAGGTTCCAGCTAAAAAAAGGGTTCTCGACGAATGTGGATCCTTAGGTGTAGAGTTCAAATATATGCCGCCAAGAGCCCCACATTTCGGGGGACTGCATTAACTCCAGGTCATGTTCTCGTAGGTAGACCTCTTAACTCTCTACGGGAGATCTACAGTGACAACATCTTAAGGCTATCCATGGTGAGTCGGTATAAGAGAGTCATTGCTGTGCAGCAAGAAGTATGGCGGCGGTGGTCAAAAGAATACTTGGCCCTACTTCAACAGGGCCAAAAATGGAAAAGGTCTACAACAACATTGCAGTAGGTACAGTGGTCCTTCTGGCGGATGAGAACGCCCAGCCATATAAATGGTGCCTAGAACGTGTAATGGAAGTGATCCCTGGACAGGACGGACTCGTTAGAGTAGTCACAGTGAAGACAAGGTCTGGTGTATTGAAGCGCAGCATACACTAGACATGCCCGCTATCTCTGGAGTCGGGTAGGACTTTAGTTGGTTGGGAGTATGTTGGCGCCGAACTGTTAAAAGAGCTTTAATGTTATATATTTACTCATCTTTGAATCTTATCTTCATCTCTTATTCGGGTTAATTGTTCTCTTTAATTCTCTTAAGTCATCTTTAGTCATTTGAAATTATCTTATGTTAGGTTAAGCTTTGTATGAAATGTATTATAAATTAGTTAGTGAAGTAAAATGAAAGAAATAAATAACAGAAGCAATTAAGAACAAGAAGTACCAATTCAACAAGACGACTTCACTGAGGGCCGACTGGCGGAACTACCCCAGGAAGAACTCAATAGGCTCTGTTGTGAGTTTTTATTATTATGGCTTTCTACTTATTCTCGTTTACTATATCATCGACCACTACCTGAGTGAATATTACTTCAAAATTAGACAGGTGAGATGGGTAAATTCGTTGAATCCTGAGCATTATGGCTTCCGGGGTCTTGATGCAATTAACCACCAAAGGATTCTAATATTGTTTGAGCAATCGAATGAGCTTTGATTCCGTAAAATTCGGTTCTATTATAATATGTCTATTATGAGTGGGAAAAACATTTTTGAACTGGTAATATCTGGTTCTTATAAACATTTGTGGGAGATTCAGTAGAGAGTATTAAATTCTCTGGAGAGCTACCACTACTATGATCTGTAGCTGTGAGTAAATTGATATTTTGCCTAGGGGGTCTTGAAAAGAAATCTTCTACCATATTTGTATTACCTGGTTAATAGATTAGTTCATGATAATACTCTTCCAACTGAGCCTTGCAACGCTTCGTAGTAGTGATAGTAAAGCGCAAAATTATCGCCAACATTTCTTTTTCATTTGCTGCATAATGTTCTTCTTTTCAACTTAATGTTCTTGGAAGAAATGAGATTGGTCATCAATCCTGAGATAGGACCACACTAAGGGAGTAATTTGAAGCATCTATAGTTAGCTTGAATGGTTTTTCAAAAATTGGGTAATGCAGCATTACAACTTCCGATATAAGACAATTCTTAAGTTGTGTAAACGCCTTTACTTGTTGCTCGTTCAGAGTCAGAATAGTTTTCTGTGAAAAATTTTTTTTTTTTTTTTTTTTGTTAAAGATTCTGATATCTCAGCGTGACCCCGAATAAATATTTGATAGTGACCCGTAGTCCTTAGGAAGGAACGTAAGTCATGCATCGTTTTAAGCAGTGGGATGTTAGCAATTACCTCTAATTTGCGTGTGTTGCTCCGAATACCGTTATCACTTATAATTAATCCAAGGAAATCTATCTTTCTTTTCAAATTCGCATTTATCAAGTTGTACCTTTAAATTCGCCATCTCAAGAGTATTGAAGATAATTTTTAAATTTTCCTCCTTTGTTTTCGCAAAGATAATTATGTTGTCAACATAGACCTAACATCTGATGCCGATATGTTCACGCAAAATATCGTCTAGTGCTCTCTGAAAGATTGCTCGAGCATTCCTAAGCCCGAATGGAAGTCGTGTAAACTCGTATTTTCCATTGCTTACAGAAAAGGCTTTTTTTTTCTATATCTGATTCCTCAAGTGCGATTTGATGGAATCCACTTTACAAATCGACCGTAGATAAAAATAATTATTAGAACCAAGATTAGCCAAAATTTTGTTTATGTCTGTCAGGTAAAGTTTCTTCATTTAGTTTCCCAAAATCAATAACCATATGAAATTTCTTTATTACCGAGGTATCTTCCTTCTTCGGTACTACCCATATTGGAGAACAGTACGGTGATTTTGAAGATCTAATGATGCCATCGCGAAGAAGCTCTTCGACTTGCTTGTTGATTTCTGCCATACGACTTCGAGTATATTGGTCGTTCACTCTTTGTACGTATTTCTGTTTTAACGTTTCTAAATTCTTCCTCTTCTTCCCGTGTGATGTGATCAAGGCGTAACTGAATGTGAGAAACTGCTTCAATTTCTAATTGCTACCAAGGGTAATGAAATTTGTCTAGGAGTGTAAAGTAAGATTCTTCTGTATAAATTAGTGCATTTAAATTTTATTTTTATTTAAACCTGGCAATATGTAAAATTTTTGTTACGCTATGGTTGAATCAAATATTTCGAACAATGCATGGTGTGTAATTAACACATTTCCTCCTACCGAATTAGCTAAGAAAGGTTTTTCGTTCAGAATTGGTTTTCTTATTAGATGATTGACTACATAATTTTTGTTTGACCCTGTGTCTAATAGGAATTTCAATTTGCGAACATTTCTCATGGTGAACGAAAAACACGGTAAAGAGGAAGGGTTTAATCTAAAAACTTGATATTATCCATATCATTGTCTATTTCTATGGATGAACCTTCCATAGTCACATACTCAGACATCTGCTCAACATTCTCGCTTGAATCGATTAGGTCAAAATAGTAATACTGATTATTCCCTGCCATATAAATATGTTGATTCTTATTAAGCGGTCGCATTTGTGTCGAAAGAAGTCTTTTGTTATGATTGTTACTTGTTGTAAATTCTTGTGGAGGTTTGAAATCCGGTTTATGGAATTGTGGTCGATAACTTTGTGATTGTTAGAATGGTGGTCGATAAGTTTGCGTTTGTTGGAATGGTGGCCTATTTTGGTAATTGATCTATCTTGTTTGCATCGATTGATCAATGTCGCATGGTATAGAACGGTGTATTATTTGTTTTAGGAGATAAGTGGAGATAAGCGGGCTCTGGATGGAAAAAACGATGTTGTGACCATTGGGTATATTGTTGATGTGAGGATGTTTGATTCGTTGGACTTCGGTCTACGTTATGGGCGTGATTGGTTCTAAAGCTCAAGTTACCCAATTTCAAGCACATGTGCAATGCTTGGGATAAACTGGTCGGTTCTTTTACACTAAGAAGACTAAGTAAACCCCTTATGAAGGTATCAAGAGCCCTCTCTATAAGATGTAGTCATTGCCATCATGGCCTCCTCTCCTAAGTCCATGCAGTCTATCTTGTCCAAAAAATATATATATATACTTGTTGATAAAAATATTCTACACTGTTACCCCTCTGGGTAATTGCAGGAAGCACTAGTGCCAATCATGTTGAGATATTTATCTGGAACCTCATAAGTGTTACCTGCCTATAATATAATAAGTGCGTCCTACCTATAATCTTAGTAATGCTTACATCCGTCGTCTCATCGATTAGCAGACTGTATTTTGCATCACCAAGATTCTTCTTTAAAATGTTCGGCTAACACGTTTTTAATAACCTGTGTGCATTTCGTCCGACGCAATTGCAATTGAGATGCGCCAAATTATTGTTTGCACAAGTCGCTTAAATGCGCGACTGGTTCAATCGCAGCATTCTGGGCAATGAACATTACTAGCGCCGCATCCTGGACAGCAGTATCGTTCCTTGGTTTAGGTGGGAATGATAATTTATTTGTCTGTGCGATTGGCTGGGCATTAACCACATGTTTTTTTGTGGCCACGTGCGCACGTATTTGATCAATTTTAGAGTTAATCCCACACTTACAAAACTTGCAGTAAGCCTTATTGTTATGTTTTGAATCGCGGCTCACCCAACTTTTTAAATCAGGCTGATTTAGCCAGGACTCGCGAAATTTTTGTTTAGATATTTCTTTCGGCATGTTTGTTTATGTTGTTCTTCTTCACTTGTTTAAATTCCTTTTTCCAGAGTCTACTTGTAGTCTTGTCAACTCGAACTTGTTTTCGGGTTCCTAAATGGCTGTCATCACTTCATCATGACTTCGGGTCATGTGCCGTTTTCGGTCATGTGATCAGCCACAATGTTAAGTTATGATATTAGTGATGAGCACAACCCAATACATGTCGACTATTTCTATTATTTGCGTAATTTTAGCATATTCACAGAATTTGAAAAAAAAAAAATTAAATAATACATTAAAACTAAAAAAGGATAGATTTCCGGATAGGGGATGTTTAACTTTTTTCTCCGGATAGGTCAGTTAAAAAAAGGACAGATCTGTCCGGGAAAAGGCTAAAATGGAATCACTGAGGAGAACCGTTGTAAAAAAGAACAGATGATGTGTTGTCAGTTTCCTATTGGCTACTTTTGATGTTTGATGCACGGACAACGGATGAAATAAAATAAGATTACTAAACGGACAAAGTAGAATAAGAAAATTATCATACGAACAACAGACAAGGGAAATACTCTCTTTATTGCACCAGGGATGGTGACTCTATATTATTAGTCCTTAACTTACAAGCAATTTTAGTTTGAAAGCATGTCATCTTATATATAAAATGGGACAAGAAAAAATGTTTAACGGCTGTTCACTCCAACAACGTTTGACCAATCAGCATGAAAGTTAACATTTATATTGGTTGCAACTCGCAAATTTGTATATATTTTCATATTTTTTTAACAAGAAGTGCATATTGTATTTTGACTCTACTCTAACTTTATTATGCTACTATACAAAAATATCATTGCTACAGAACTCCGTTTCTGTTTGATCATGTTTTAAAGCCAAGTCTTCATGCGGCCCAGGCAGCAGAAGTTTCTTTAGCCCGTTGCTCAGCATTTTTTTTTTTTTGTTTGATCTGGGGAAAAATGTTTCAATTTGCAAAGCAATAATAATTTTTGTTGAACTTAGCGAAAACAAAAATGGTTATAACTCGCTCACAACATTGTGTCCCTTGTCCAATTTTTCTATTCATCACTGCTCCCCACACTTTTTGTCGCTTGCCAGCAACAATTTGTGGGCGACTTATCTAGTCTGAGGATTGCCACTGGGCGCCTTAAGTCTGCTATTGCACTCAGCGATTTTTTTTACGTTTACCGTTGTTTTCTTTCGCGTATTTTGTAGTTTTCGACTTTTATTCGATGAATGATGTGAGAGGGAGTGAGAAATGAACATTTCGATATATCTTGTGTACTGTTGGTCCAGCGTCTGTCGCCTGTGGTAACACTTTTCATTTAAAACTGAATTGAGTGAATAAAACAAACCAAAAACTGATACATACATATATTGAATAAAACAAATTGATTACTGACACATAATTTGCTTTTTACCTGTTGTTGTAAGAGAGGTGTTTCATTTTAAGACAAGTTACATAGCTTTCCATATTCTTGCTGTTCATTAATAAAAATAAACATAAGCATTTATTTCTTTTATCATCGTAGTCGTTTCTTATGCTAAATTAATAGTTAGAACAATTTTTATTTTAATATGGCCTCTACATCGCAAGAAAAAGGAAAAGAAGGAAATATGCCGATGAAAGAAGATTATTTAATGAAAAATGGACAGACGACTACTTTTTTATTGAGGTGAAAGGTGCGGCACTCTACTTAATTTGTCGTGTTTTAATACCTATTTTCAAAGAGTATAATTTAAAAAGACCTTATGCACAAAACCATGCTTCCCAATTCGATGCATATCAGGTAATGTGCTGTAAAGACCGAGTAATAGAACTAAAAAAGTCTTACATTTCAACAAAATTTTTTTGAAACGTTACAACTAAGACAGAATCATTTGTGAGGGCTAGTTATGTAGTCGCAAATTTAATCACCAAAAAATCGAAAGCATTTTCTGATGGCGAGTTTATTTAGGAATTTATGGAGAGCGGGCTGATGAAATTTATCTCGAGAAGAAAGGTGATATTTCTAAAATCAGTTTGTCTCATCAAACTATTAACAGGAGAATTGACGATCTTGGGAAATCTATCGAAAAGGATTTGAAAAGTAAAGCCTGTGGTTTTAAATTTTATTCTTTGGCTTTGGAGTACTGATGCTTCTAATACAGCTCATTTTGTCATTTTTATTAGAGGAGTTGATGAGGAATTCACTATTACTGAAGAAATGGCTTCTTTAGTCCCATTGAAAGAGACAACGAAGTCAATAGATTTATATAAGGCAGTGGAAAAATGTATCTGGGCTAGTCACGGGTGGTGCCCCAGCTATGATCGGTAAGAAAGAGGGGTTGGTGAAATAAATAGAAGATGATGCCATAGTTGCCGAAAACTATCGCTTGATGAAGTACCATTGCATAGTTCAACAGGAGAATATATGTTGAAAATCATTAAAAATGGATCATATTATGGAAATCGTCGTCAAGAATGTAAATTTTATAAGAGCCCTTGGACTAAATCATCGTCAATTTAAGGACTTTTTAAAAAATGTCGATGCTAAGTATGGCGATATCGTGTACTTCACAGAAGTAAGGTGGCTCAGTCGGGGACAAATGTTAAAAAGATTTTATGATGTACGTAACGAAATAAAATCTTTTATGACAACGAAAGCTAAATCTGTGCCAGAGCTGGACGATGAAGACTGGCTTACAGATTTAGATTTTTTGGTCGATTTGACTGGTCACTTAAATGAGTTAAACACGCGACTTCAAGGCAAAAGGCAACTGATCAGCACCATGTTTCGAATAGTAAACGCTATTGAGTTAAAACTGAAATTATGGCAGGTCAAATCAATGAAAATAACTTTTCACATTTTAGCACTTCGAGCAAACATATTCTCAAAAATGGGAAAAAATAAGTAATCGTACTTTCCAATTTGATTGAAGGATTCGAAAATTGATTTTTGGATATTCGAAGAAACGATCAAAATTTCTGAATTTTTGCGACTCCTTTTACAGTGGATGTGGGTACGTTGCCTGGAAACTTTCAAATGGAATACATAGAGTTGCAATGCGACATGGAACTTAAGGAGAAATTTCATCACGTATCTTTGTTGGAGTTTCATAAGTTATACATATCCCGAGAGAGTATCCTGAACTGCACAGTCAACCACTCTTCATGAGTTCATTGTTCGGAAGCACTTACATATGTGAACATATTTTTTCAAGATTGAAACACACCAAGTTGAAGATTAGAACAAGCATGATGGATGAACGTATGGAGGACTGTCTGAGAATTACAACCTCGTTAATTGAACCAGATATTGACGCATTATTTTCCGAATTGCAGTCGCAAGTATCCATTAATTGTATGTAGAAAAGAATATAGAATCCAGAATGGAATAAACAGCATACGTTGTAAATGTGATAAGTATGGTTAAAATATCTGGAAGCCCTTTATTTAATGGTTGTGGGTTTTTCTCATCAACAGAATTTTTGTTTCTTTATTTGTCACGGAAGAATGACCTTATTTTCTTTCTGCGCGCAGTTGAAGAACGCAGGGAAAGCCTTATTATACTCTTTACGGGAAAGAATAGTATTATAAGTTTGTCATGAAGTTTGTAACACACAGAATGAGACATCGCAGACCACATAAAGTATATATATTTCTGATCAGCTCGATTAGACGAGTTGATTTTGCCATGTCCGTCCCCTCAGTTTTTAAAGTTAGAGAGCTGAAATTTTGCACATACGTTTCTTTATACCATACGCTGTCATTTGTCAGAATCAGCCGAATCGGACCACTAGAGGGGTACCCCCATACAAACACCGCTTTTAAATTAATGTTCTTATTAGAGGTTTATTGACGTATCGAACTGGAATTTGGACACTATAAGTTTTTGATACATGATCCTAGAGTTACCAGGAGGGGTACCTCCCATACAAACCCACATTGAATGACAAACTTGTAAAGAGTAATTGTACAATAAAGTGCCACTCAAACTGTTCTCATATTTGATACTCAAACTGTGTTCTTTGTTGATACTCAAACTGTAACAGAGAGAATTCAGTGATGCTCAGAAAGAAAGGTTGGTCTCTTCTCCCTTGGACATTTATCATTCTTCTCTCCACCAACACTTCACGAAGATTACATTTTACGACACTTTTCATAACCAATATTTCTCCTAGAGCTGTCGCTGCGTATTTTATTTTTCCGTTTTACGTGCAATAGATAGCGTTGCGAGTCTATTAGCATTAACAGTTTTGTTAACAGTAACAACATAAAAAAAAAGTTTTTCTATTAAAAAACTTAATTTCAATTTGGATTTGTTTGGGAGGTACCCGTTCCAGTAATCCTAGCATCTTTACATGGTAAGTTAATATGTACGAGTAACTCAGAATGTCCAAATTTCAATTCGATAAGACAAAACATAAAAAAGTTTTTCTAATAAGAATAACTTTAATTTAACTACTTCGCGTTAAAAATCCGCCATTTTTTTTTTAACGTACCTAAGGACACTTGGGTTATCAAGACGAATATAACCATCGAAATCCATCGAGCCATTTGAAAGAAACATGATTATATACAAAATTACAAACATACAAGATACGCACGAAAAACATAACCCTTCTTAACAGTCGGGTAAAAATCGCACACTAACATCATGACGGGGCCGCAGCAATGCTGCGCTAGTAATTCATACAATAATTTAAATAGTGTAATTGGGTCAAACAATAGAAGAATAGCGCGAACGATAGCAAAACAATTCCGAAAATTTTGTGTTTGCGTCGTTTGTCGGTTAAACCGTTGGTGACCTCTTTTACTTATTATTGCTATTTATCTATGTATCCGTTTCATGTCCAAAATATTTCCGCGAACGTGAACGTTTCTGAGCATGAAACGGATATTGTTGCGGCGCTGCCTTTTTGTTGTTGTTTGTCGTCTCTTTTGTCTATTTTTTCTCATACATCCGTTTTGTACGGACGAAACACTCATTTCTGAGCCCGTTTTCGGAAGTTTCGACGGAAGTCCGCACGACATACGATGCTTGGTCAACTGGGACTACACAAGTAAGGAATTTGTGGTATATTTTAATAATTCTTACTATGTATTATTAAATTATTATAAGTCATTTCAATAGCTGTTACATTGACTAGTAGGCAATGATTCTCAAAAAACATAGAAATATCGATTGTTTCTTGTTCGAATAGTTAATATCCTTGATTTGTTTGTATTGGCGAAATCTCGATAATTTGGGCGTTAGCTGTCATCATAGCGCATAATTGTTGTTGTTTTCCGTTTCCTGTGGAATGTACTTGCTTTTATTATGATTCTTCTTTTTCTTAAACTAAGATTTGTAATGAAAAACTTTATTTCCTTTATTCTCTTCCTCATAATGCTTCTCATATATTTGTCGTACATTATGTGTAACTCTAAACAGGTTTTGTAACATTAATTTATGTTGAGGTGCCTCCCTATAATTTATATCAACCTCACGTTCTTGACGGACTTCATTAATTTTATTAATTCTTTTTTCCTTGTTCGCTTGCACATTTAGCTTTGGTGAACCTGAATATAACCAGACAGAAGGCTATCCTTGGTTATGTCAAAGATGTAATACTCTTTACGATACTCCGGCTTGCATCCAACCTTCCTTTCGGAGCATCACTAAGTTCTCTCTGTTACAGTTTGAGTATCAACAAAGAACACATTTTGAGTTTCAACAAAGAGCACAGTTTGAGTGTCATTGTATTTTTATTTTACTTATACTCTTCATAAGTTTTTCATTTAATGTGAGTTTGTAGGGGAGGTACCCCTGCTGGTAATTCTAGGATCATAAAATGTATATGGCTGATGGATATGGAACAGAAACTTATAGTGTCTAAATTTCGGTTCAAAAAGTCAAAAAACAAAAAACTTTTTTTAATAAGAACATTAATTTAAATGGGGGTTCGTATGGGAGGTACCACTCCTGGTAACACTGTGGAACAAATTCAGGTTAGCAAAAGTTAGGTCCATTCTGAAAGTGGCGGGTGAAAATAGAGGCTAAATTAGAAGACCCGTATCGCGCCGTTTGTTTATGTTAGTTCGAATTTTTTTTTAATCGACCTTCGAAGTTTGCTGTCAAATGCCGATTTTCAGCATATTGCTTATATAGTTTTTTGGCTATAACTCGTCGACTAATTGATATTTTTTCGATCTGTAAACGCCAAATTATTGCTAGAGACCTGTGCAACAATTGAAATTTTTGAAAAAATTGATTTTGAAAATTTTTGGGGTACTTATGAAGCAAAATGTTGGAAAATTTATTTTTTTTCATGTTTTTTGAAAATATTTTTTACAAAACTAAGTCTTTTTTGCTTTTTCTGTGGTCTATAATATGCTTCTCAGTTTCTTGAATAAATTTCATTTGCAAAAAAAATTGTCTTAGTCGATAATTTGCGCTTTAGGCATACAATCATAATACAAAACTTGCTGTTTTTGAGCTCAATATTAATTTATTTCTCATTTTTTATGTTCTAATTTTATTCAGTGTTGGTTTTGAAGAAACATTAAAAAAGAAATTATAAAAATATGGAAAAAAATATAATTTTGAAATGTTAGTAATGAAAAGTTTTAAGTACAAAAATAAAATAAATTAAATTAATGATTTGTTCAGTTGCCGTTTAGCAGGCGGCTGTGGATCAACATCTCTGCTCTCTCTAATATCTTGCCACATTTTTCATCGCTTACTATGAAACGTCCACAAATATTACAAAAATGGTCCATTTTACATGTTGGTTCCGACATTTTTAATACAATATATATTATAAAATGTTCTTTTTGTTATTTTTATGAAACCGATGCACTTAACTTACATCACTCACAAAATGAAATAAGTTCCAAAAGAATGAATAGCGAATTTTATCACGACCGAGCGAAAATTAAAAGACATCAGCTTCGGCTGAGTTTCGAGTCTTATAACTGAATTTTTATTTTTGAAATTAGTTGGCTTGCAGATTGGAAAATTTAATAAATGTAATTAAACTAATTTTGTTGTACGAGAACTAGCTTTCTCGTTTCGTATACAATTTACAATTTATCGAAGTAACTTTAAATTAATATAGTTACTTCTAGTTGTGACGCTTGAGAAAATTAAAAAATAAAAAGACAAGGATAATAATATATTTTAATATCTGTAATAAGATTCGTGTACAGGGTGACGGTGAAAAGACAACTGGTTGCAACTGGTCCTGGTGACTTAAGGTCCCATATTCCATATTTTTATAATTTCTTTTTTAATGTTTCTTCAAAACCAACACTGAATAAAATTAGAACATAAAAAATGAGAAATAAATTAATATTGAGCTCAAAAACAGCAAGTTTTGTATTATGATTGTATGCCTAAAGCGCAAATTATCGACTAAGACAATTTTTTTTGCAAATGAAATTTATTCAATAAACTGAGAAGCATATTATAGACCACAGAAAAAGCAAAAAAAGACTTAGTTTTGTAAAAAATATTTTCAAAAAACATGAAAAAAAATAAATTTTCCAACATTTTGCTTCATAAGTACCACAAAAATTTTCAAAATCAATTTTTTCAAAAATTTCAATTGTTGCACAGGTCTCTAGCAATAATTTGGCGTTTACAGATCGAAAAAATATCAATTAGTCGACGAGTTATAGCCAAAAAACTATATAAGCAATATGCTGAAAATCGGCATTTGACAGCAAACTTCGAAGGTCAATTAAACAAAAATTCGAACTAACATAAACAAACGGCGCGATACGGGTCTTCTAATTTAGCCTCTATTTTCACCCGCCACTTTCAGAATGGACCTAACTTTTGCTAACCTGAATTTGTTCCACAGTGTAATCCTAGGATCGCCAAATCAATTGTAGTGGAATACTGGCATCTGCCTAGTTTTTCTAAAATTTCTTCCATATTAGGAATTGAAAATTTATCATTAATAGTTATCACATTTAATCCTCTGTAATCAATTACAATTCGAAACTTCTGTTTTCCCGAAGCATCTACTTTTTTAGGCACTATCCATAATGGACTGCAATATGGAGAAACACTTTCTCTTATGATACACTGATCAAACATTTCTTGAATCTGCTTTTTAACTTCGCATTCATATACACGTGGATAACTATATGGCCTTTCGTATATCGGGCTCTCATGAACTGTCCGTATTATTATGGTTTTATGACGTATTTACAATTTACAGAAATTATAAACATAGTCTATTCACAAAGTAGATTAACAATGGATTTCCATCCGTCTCTAATGCGCGAAGTTCGCTCATAGATTTTCTTGTCTCAGCTGCAACAGTTCGTTTCCACGTCAATTTTGGTCTTCCTTTGGACCTCGTCCCTTGGGGGTTCCATTCGAATATGGCATTGGGTATTTCGTCGTTATTTTTGCGAAGGGTATGTCCCAGCCAATCGTACTTTCGTTTCCGTATCACAATTTCAATTGGGTCTTGCTCGCAGATTTGTCAGAGTCGCTGATTGCTAATAATTCTTAGCCACCATATTCGCAGAATAGTACGTAGACATCGGTTGATGAACGTTTGTAGTTTTCTCATGTTTGTAGATGACAGATTTTACACAAGCGTTAATTATTTTTATTTTCATCTTCTGGTGGGCATGCTTAGCTCTCCAGAAGTTTCTTAGTCTCCCAAATGCGGCCTTGGTTTTCTGAATTCTACATTCTATATCGATATGGGTTCCCCCGTTTGTTGTTATTTGGCTACCAAGATATTCAAAATGTTCAACCTCTTCGTTGTCGTTACCATCGATTATAGGATGGGTGCTAGTAGTGGTATTTAATCGCATGCTCTTAGTCTTCATGCAGTTAATATTCAATCCCACTTTTTTCGACTCCCTAGTGAGTTTGTCTAGTTGGGTTTGCATATCCGAACAGCGAACCGTTAGCAGTGATACGTTGGCGTATTCCAGGTCGCTTAATTTTCTGTACAACTTCCAGTTGAGTCCTATGTTTTCGATTTCTGCAGATTCAAGGACTAAATGCAGGACGTTGATAACCAAAGCGGAGATAGCGCACATCCTTGCTTAACACGCCCGCTTAGCTGTTCGTTGTGTACAACACGGCTAGTGGAGTCTTCGTAACAAGCCTTGATGATACCCTTGCCCTTTTACAGACGTTTTCCACCTTCTTTGCCATTCTTGTATGCTGCACCACTTCACATCCTCTTTAGATGCACCTGTGTCGTAGCTACGTTTGAGTTCTCGTGCTAATATTTCGATTGGTGGCATAGAAGCAATCACTTCAATCGCAGCATCAGACACTGTACCAAAGCCGCCACCCTCAACTCGCTTAAACGATAGGTTGAACGCATAGAGGATAATGGAGGATAATGGATCTCCCAACCCTGGCTAGCAGTTTTCGTTGCTTGCTCGCGGTCCACCTAAGTTTGCTATCAAGCGCGATAAAGCTCCACTAACTTTAGTGGCTTTGTAACTTATGGTGACTAAGTGCTCCTTGAAGGACAATTGGGTGTCAATAAGCACTCCGAGATACCTTATGAATGGCTGGGAGGTTATGAGGCAATCACCAACTCGAAAAGTAAATTACTCGCGCACTTTCCGGGAGGACGGAAGAACCGCTTCGGTTTTCTCAACTGCCAATTCCAGGTGTGCGCACCTAAGCCAGCTCATGACACCGACCGTAGCTACGCTGCACAATCGTTTTACCCACGAACACCAAAGCGATGTCGTCAGCATAGCTAATCAAGGTTGAGCCAGTGGGGAGACTCATGCTGATAATGCCGTCAAACATTATATTCCACAGAGTGGGGCCTAGAACAGAGCCTTGTGGTACGCCCCTTTTGACTTTATACTCTTTCTGTCCGTCTTCAGTATCATACAGGAGTACTCAGTCTGCAAAGTAATTTTTCATTACCCGCGTCAGATACTCTGGTGTGTCAAGCATACAAAGTGCTTGCATGATCCGCGGCCAGCTTGCATTGTTAAATGCCTTTTTAACATCCAAACGCAGTACTCCTTGTTGTCCCCTTCCATCGAGTTTCACTCATTGCCTTATGCGCAATATCCATTACTGGGCAATGGATAAAGCATACGATTTATCCAAGGTTTCCTATAGGCAGCCGAATATGATACTCTCAAGCATCTTGCGTTGTGAATCAAGCATACAGAGGCCGCTACGTAGATGGGTGATCTGCTTGCTTTTTGGGTTTAAGCAACAGGACTAACCTCTGACTTTTCCAAATGGTTGGGAAAACATCTTCGGAGATGCAAGCGGAATACATTGGAAGCATGAGTCTTTGCTCGACTGTATTGCCCTCTGAAGGAGTTGTCTGAGCAATTTAAAGTCACGTTCCAATTGGTCCCAGTTGGGAGATGTTCTAGCACAATGCGCCAACCTACGTGCTCGAATGCAGCGTCTCGACAGTCCACCAATAAGCCGCTTTTCGCGCAGGCATCTGCTTTTTTCTTGGCATCGTGGCATCACAAGCTATTGAGATACACTTTGTTATGCCTTCTACCATACCATTCGCTCTATCGGAGGAAGATATATAGAAGCCTCGCGGGACACCAATTGAGGTGTTACTTCGCTAGGGAGAGCAGGTTAGACCATACTTCTGTTCAGCTCCTCATCTCTGCGGACCTTCTGCCACGATTATGCCGCACACTGTGTTCCAGTCCTACCTCAGCCGTGATTAACTCTCTGAGGTGTACAAACCGGGAACAATCTATGAGAACATGGCGAGTATTTTCTGGCTGGTTTGTACAAAACAGGCAATGCGGGTCATCTACATGCTTGAATTTATGCAGATACTCCCGGAAACATCCATGCCCAGTGAGAAACTGCGCAAGATGATCGTTCGCAGTGTGATGCTTCCTGGACGTCCACACACTTATGTTAGCGATTAGCTCGAACATCCTCTGATCCTTTGTTGAGCTTTGCCAAGGCTGCTGCCAGGAGTCAGTTGGGGTGATTTCCTGGCCATGTGTAGCAGGCTCCACACGTCTCGCTGCATATATTGCTGTAAGCTCGTTGACGTCAATATCCACCGGCTTGCAGTTAGCAATGACATTTATTGCGTCATCTGAGACAGTTTGAAATGCACAACATATTCTGATCGAGTTAAGATGATATACAGACGTACGACCTGAACTTGGTTGCACAGGACCAAACTGGTGCAACATACCGAATAATTGATTTATTGACCGCCGCCAGCAGCTCACGCAATGGTTGTCTGGGCCCTCCAACATTTGGCATCAGCCTTGCCAGGCCTGCGCAGGACTTAGATACTTTCTCACTTGGAAACTTTAGGTGGTCCCTAAAGTTAAGACGGCAATCCAAGAGAACTCCCAAGTACTTGATGGAGGGTGCAGAAGCTATATCTTCCGTCCCGGCTCGTATATTAAGGGATTCTATCTTCTTCCTGCTACTGATTAGGACCAACTCAGTTTTTTGGTCCGATAGTTCCAGACAAGCCTACCAAAGCCAGTTTTTGATGTTCAAAACAGCAGAGTTGCATTTTCCTTGAAGGTCTGGAAGCGTTTTTGCAACTGATAGTGGCTTTACAGTGAGCTTAGATTCGAATCTATGAAGATGCGACTATTGATTCGAGTTCCATTGGACAACAACAACAGTGAAAATGACAAAATTGAGGGGTTGTTGTTCTAGATGTGATTCGATTGAGAGATTCTAATCTCAAATTAATATGCTTATATGCAATTTACACCAAAGTACATCACGTTGATGGGGTTTTTCGTTTACACCGGATATTTTGCATCACGAACAGCTGATACATGATTTTGAACATTTTGCAACATACGCAAATAATTCTTGCAATTCCATTTTTCATTCCTGATACTTATTTTATTAAATTGTTTAAAAAAAAAATGCACGTGTGCCATCGTACACGTGATAGAAGTGAAACTTCTTAAAAACAGGCAGAGTGATCATCTCAAAACAATTGCTACCTTATATATAATATTCTTTGTGAGTACTCAGTTAATAATAAATAAGACCAAAAATATTCTGTTTTGACATATTTTATTCAATATTTACTGGTTCGTTGGTTGGTGGTTTAATTAATATTACTGATATTAATGTTGATAGCTAAAATATGTGATATATGCCCGTGATTCGATATTTTCGATATTACGTGAAAAAATTGCATCTGTTGTAGTTCCAGATTTTGTTGTTGATTTGTTGGGATTATTATTTATGTAAAGACCAAATTTTTCGTGAAGAAAGTTAGTTAATGGCAAAGAATCATTTGATGAAAAAATTATATTTGCTCTCTGATGGTCATATAGAAAAATTGTCAAGCTCTCGTACTATTGCTTGAATAGTATTATAAGTTTGTCAAAAAGTTTGAAGACTGATTGTACAATTTCATTTAGCCTGTGGACACTCACAACGTGTGCGGGGACGGATCATGGGACGATTGCATGGAAAATCAAAAACTATAGATCTTGATCGTACTATCGATCGCATAATGTAGGCTGGCATAACACACAGAAGGAGATAAAGAGAAACCACATGAAGTAAATACATATTCTTCATCAGCTCGATGAGTCTGTCTGTCATTCTGTCTATCTGTCCGTCTGTATATTGCTTTTGGTTTCTTAAGCGTGTGTAGTTGTTGTTGTTGTGTTTTTCAATGTGTTTACGTTTGCCGTCTGTTAATCCCTCTTGCACAAAAATTAGAAAAAGTGAGAGTTTCTGTGTGTTTCTTGTTCTCTTTTCTTCGTACATTCGCTTGTTTTTGTACAACACACATGCTGGTTGCCTGCATGTTGTTGTTATAAACATTTTTATACACACAAACGGCATGTTGTTGTTGTGGAAATGTAATCTCTTTATTAAGACTTTTCTGGTAGATTTTCCAAAAATTGTATTATTTGCTGGGGATATGGGAATAGAAATACACATTCTATGAAAATTTCAAGTCTCTACTTAGTGCGGCTCATGAGATACAGAAATCTCAAAACGTTACATTTTGTATTTATTCACTGAAAATTTCATACTAAATTTTTGCCCAACGCCGCTAAAGAAGTTTCACTTCAAAATTGACAACTTCACAATGTTTTGTGCCATCAGCTGCTGTTTAGTGGTGCGACAGGAGGAACAACTTAAAAAAACTTGGAAGAACTAGGAAAAACTTGGCGACACTGTCAGAAAATGTCTAGAGTGACCATTATTAATTTTCATATCAAGGCACATCAGTTCTTGATGCGACTATTGGTTCCCATCACATTCTACAATAACAACCCCTGGATGACGTCATTTTCCTTGTGGTTGTTGTCGAATCTGATACGTATCAGTAGGCACATCAATGTTGATGTTGATGTGCTTTGGTGTAAATTGCATATTAGATTCGGTTTTTTCTAAGCTGCTGCCTGCTTTTGATAAATTCGTCGTATTTGTGATTGTCAGGTGTCTTCTTCTTCCATTTTTGTTGCGCGCCACGCATAACAAAACAATAAACAGCTATTCGTGATGCTAAAAAAGCACTGTAAAGCACAATACCGAATCTTCGTGATATGAGCCACTGTAAAGCCACTATGATACTACTGCTTCATCGTCCGCATAGCCAATTATTTCAACTTCATCCGGTACAGGTACACTGAAGACACCATCATACATCACATTCCACAGGATCGGGCGAAGCACTGATCCCTGTGATACGCCGGCAGTAGTGTTGTACACCTGTGGGCCTATATTAACGTCAATATACAATATATTGTATTATTTACTTAAGTGATTACGATTTGCGTGTGTTATACATATGTAGATGCTAGAATGCCTGGGGAATCAGATCTCACGTCACCAATCGTGATAGTCACAGACTAGTGTTAATGGCACACAAGATTGGTCATTGCCGGACTGCAGCTTATCTCATATCGAAACTACTTCAACTACATTAGGCAATAGCTATTTTGATTTAACGTTTGCAAGAAATCTCGATGAATTCTGTATGCCATTTGTATTTTTCTTATCACAGACCAATTACACTGTGTTACAAAAAAAAAAAAAAAATTGAAAAAACTTCTTATCAGACCTAGTGGAGGTTATAGGTCATAAAAAACTAAAAAGAATGACAGATAAATAATCTCTGATACACCCTCAAAATCTTGATTTAGAGCCCAAAAACCGTTTTTAAGAGGTTCCTGTACATATTACCTTATAACTTGGACATTTTTTTTCCTTAATTGTTGCAGATAGAGGGAGATAGCTAGAGGGAGATCGCTAGAATATGAATAAAAAAGGAAAAAAAACTGTCATATGCAATTACAAAAAGTACAATAAATCAAGTAATTTTTAACCGATTTTATTCAAACAGGGTTCATTTAAAGCTAAAATCACTAAACTTTCGATGAACGTTGAGAAAAAATATAATTTAGATAAGATAAGATGCACAAATTAGACTTAAAGTTGCAAAATCGATGGAAAAATCAAAATTTTGGAAAGTTTTTGGTCTGTATCTTCATGAATTTAAATGATAACAAAATACATTATACATGGTTGTAAAGGGCATTTCAGCTTCTAAATACAAAATAAAAATTTGAAATCCGATAAAAAATGTCCAAGTTATAAGGTAATATGTACAGGAACCTCTTAAAAACGGTTTTTGGGCTCTAAAACAAGATTTTGAGGGTGTATCAGAGATTTAATATATACCATTCTTTTTAGTTTTTTATGACCTATAACCTCCACTAGGTCTGATAAGAAGTTTTTTTTCGCTGTGACACAGTGTTATTAATAAAATTATAACACAGTAATTATTTGTTTATTTAATCCTGAACCTGATGAAAGGAATATTTAGCTATCACAAATAAAACATGAAAATCCGAAGGACTTTTTAGAGTTCAGAAATGATTATAACACACATAACAGACGGCCGTGTCCACGACACAGCCACATCCTATTTTTTTTTAAAAATCGTGAATAATAATAAATTTTGTTTTAAGGATGTAATTCGTCTGGAGACTCAATATTGGACGCTTATTGAAATACCTCGTCAGGAGAAACAAGAAACAGTGCCCTCGTATGTAATGCGCGCTTGTTCCATTATGGAGAAAACACAAAAATCTGGGGAAGGTGTAAAAACATCTGCCAAATTAGCAGAGGAAGCTGCTGATCGACGTGAGCGTAAGGAGCGTCTTGAACGTAAGTTAAAACATAATGCAAATACTCTGTGATCCTTATACCTTTTGTATTCCAAAGATATGACAACAGCACAAATTGAACTAGAAAACACACAGCTCATAAATGACCTGTATCGTTTGCTTAAAAAGTATCTTGGTCTCAGACATCTGATACGGATCTTAAAGGTCAGTGATGCAAATGGTCGAAATGAATATCTTAAATTTAAAATTTGTTTAATTTCTAATGTCATCACGCTCAGGAAGAATACGCCAATTCGAAACTCTATCCGATATTTCCCCGTTACACGATGCTAAAGGATATGATAAAAGGCATTATGCACGACCCAGATTATATGGAAGTATGTCACGAAACATTGTTTAATTGAAAATGGGAGACGTCGGATTAGTGTCTTAATAAATTAAACTGGAGGATGTTTTAATTTTGTATACGACATTTTCAGTTAAATCGATAGAAACATCAATCACACTAACCTTCTCATGCCAGCCTACATATCGAATATGTCATATACTCGTATGATAATATTCACATAATACAAAATGTTTTTTTTTTTGTATCTTTCCGAGATTTGAACCACATTTTTTATAGATATGTTCCTATGGATGAAGTTATAAAATCTTGTATAAAAAGTTTCTAAGGCCGTTTAGGCTCGATAGATTCAATTTTTTAATGAATATAGTGGTACAAAACAAAACATTACCGACGGAATACAATGGAGGAATTATGAGGGTGACCTTTTTGTACTTTGGGAATGGCAATCATAGTGTTGCCAAATTGAATCTGGCATCTGCAACATAAAGCTTTTATTTTACCCCCTTATTTGCACATGTAGAATTTGAGCTGTTAAAAAAACTGTTTTCCAATATTCAGTTAAAGTCATGTTGCCAGTCTGTAAAATTCAGTTGATCCAGGCATGCCAACTTAGAAGAAAACGAAAACGAAAATATATTGGAAATACAAAATATTTTATAAATAAAGAATATCACAAAAAATATAAAATGGTGTTTCTTAGGGTGTTCCTCGAATAACTCTGACCACTTATAATTTATTTCCTGATGGCATGCTGATTTTATCATATACAGGTGTGTCACAGAAATCGAGAGAAATTGAGAAAACACACAACAACAGCTACACACTCCAAAGAAACCAAAAGCAATATACAGACGGACAGATAGACAGAATGACAGACAGACAGAATGAAAGACAGACTCATCGAGCCGATGAAGAATATATGTATTTACTTCATGTGGTTTCTCTTTGTCTCCTTCTGTGTGTTATGCCAGCCACACGTTATGCGATCGTTATGGTATCGAGGCCTACGGGGCATGCGTCTATATGCTTTCAACTCAAGGCAACACCACACGATGTCAGCTACTATGTTCTAAATCGCGTGTTGCTCCTTTGATATGCCTTACCGTTCCAAAGTTGGAACTTTGTGCTGCAGTGTTGCTTGCCCAACTCGTGAATGAAATAAAACAAATGAATATTTTCAAATGCAGTTCCTACTGTTGGACGGATTCATCTGTGGTTTTATCATGGCTTCGAAATGAACCTTCCAAGTTTAATATTTTTGTATCTTATCGTGTCTCAACAATTCAGCAACTAACATCTGTAATGACATGGCGCTATGTACCGACTGATTTGAACCCAGCCGACATTTTATCTCGCGGAGCATCTCCCAGTGAACTGCTTCAGTCTGCATATTGGATCGAAGGCCCATCGTTTTTACATGAGAGCAAGGATAGCTGGCCAAAAACTTGTTTGCCTGATCAAGAATTGCTTGAGGTACGGAAACAAGTTCTGACTACGACAGTGATTCAGCCAGATTTAACATTGTCGTACAAACACATCAACTGCTTCAAAACAATGCAAAGAATATTCGGCTATGTCTCCAAATTCATTCGACGGAACAAAGCAGCTGCTCTGGAGGTATCAGATGTGCATCATGGAGTTCAATTGCTGATTCGAATCGTGCAGAGAGCTCAGCTCTGGGCTGACTACAAATATCTGTTGGACAAAAGGCCAGTCAGCGCGTCTAGTTCCATTTCATCGCTGGCACCATTTTTAGCGGATGTTGAATTAATGCGTGTTGGCGGTCGGTTAAAAAATTCAAACCTAAATTTCGGTTCTCGCCATCCAATAATTCTGCCAAAGCATCATCCTCTTACGATTGCCATCATTCGAGACTTTCATGAAAGGAATCTACATGCAGCGCCTCAGGCACTTTTATCCTCAATTCACCTACAATACTGGCCAATTGGTGGACGGAAAACTGTTGCTCGTGTAATTAATCAATGCATAAGATGCTTTCGAACAAGGCCGCACCTAGCTGAACACAAGAAAGAACGTGTGGAACTGACAAGGCCCTTTGTCGTAACTGGGATTGACTATTGTGGACCATTTTATTTCAAGTCAGAAGTTCGCAACAAGCCGCCGATCAATTGTTTCATCAGCGTTTTCGTGTGTTTTGCAACCAAGGCCATTCACTTGGAACTTGTAAGGGATTTTTCAACCTCTGCCTTCCTTGGTGCACTGAAGCGATTTATATATACACGTGGAAGGCCAAGTTGCATCTGGTTTGATAATGCGACAAACTTTGTTGGAGCAAAAAATGAATTGATGGATCTGCGTCGCCTCCCCCTCAATGATGATCATCAACAAGCATTGCATCAATACTGTCTCTCAGACCATATTGATTGGAAATTTATCTCTCCTCGATCTCCACATTTTGGTGGACTATGGGAAGCGGCGGTGAAAACAGCAAAATATCATTTCTATCGAATAGTTGGCTCATCGGTCCTCAGCTTTGAGGAATTGCGTACTCTAATTTGCCACATTGCTGCAATTGTTAATTCAAGACCATTAGTTCCTTTTTCAGAAGATCCTGCTGATTTGGATGTATTGACACCAGCTCATTTCTTGATTGGCGCCTCATTTGCCGCCATACAAGAGCCAGAAGTAGCTTATTCCTGGCACAGACGGAGTCTCTCGTGTTGCAGAAATGCTTACTACATCTGGTGTGGTTCGTCGTGCGATTCGCAAGCTATGCATGCTCCCACTGGATTAATTGGTTGGAAGCCCTAGTCTTCCAACGCGGAGTGTATATTTAGAGCAGCCACTCTGAAGTTTAAGACAAATTGTATTCCCTTTGCTCTGCGTAGCAAACCAACAGTTAGTTAACTTTGTCAATTCATTACATGCGGTTACAAAGCGAAAGTCATTCGTTTTTGTAGACAGTAATAAAATAAACAAAATATTCATCTAACAATTGTGCTTGAGTTAATTTCTTGTATTGCATCGGAAAGCATTTGGAATCTAGGAATTCGTTCTAGATTCAAACATTTGTACGATCAAGATCAAAAGTTTTTGATTTTCCATGCAATCGTCCCATGATCCGTCCCCGCATACATAGCGAGTGTCCACAAGCTAAATGAAATTGTACAATCAGTCTCATAATGTGTGGACGGCATAACAAACTTCTTGACAAACTTATAATACTATTCAAGCTTGAAAATTTTTCTATATGACCATCAGAGAGCGAAACATTTTTTAAAACAATAAGAGCATGCCAAATCTTTATGCATATTTAATGTGTTTGGAAGTGCTCGAGCGGTGACAAAATTTCATAGTGAAAATAATAAAATTTTGAGATGATCACTCTTTCTGTTTTTAAGATGTTTCACTTCTATCACGTGTACGATGATACACACGCATTTTTTTAATGTTTTTTAACGTATCGAACTGAAATTTGGATACTATAAATTTCTGATCCATATTCATCAACCATGTACATTTCATGATCCTATGGTTACCAGGAGGGGAACCTCCCATACAAAACCAAATTAAATGAGAATCTTATAAAGAATAAAAGTACAATAAAATTGCTACTCAAACTGATGTGATGCTAAGAAAGGAAAGTTGGATGCAACTCGGAGGAGCATGAAGAGTGTTACATCTTTGGCATAGCCAATGATAGCCTTCTTTCTGGTTTTCTTTTATCATCAGAACTACTCAATTTAATTTTTTAGTGTTCAGTACCCAAAGGGTGCTAACGGGACCTTATTACTAAGCTTCCGCCGTCCGTTCGCCCATCCGTCCATCCGTGCTCCGTCCACAAATTTTCATAATTTTAGTACAGTATTAATAGTATTTACTCCATAATTAAAGTATGAGTATTATGAAAATTTTAATTGCATATTCTTAGGCTTTGAAATCAATTCAATTTCAATTTCTCTAGATTTCTATGACACACCTGTTCGATTCGGTTTTTTCTAAGCAGTGTTGGGCAATTTTTCCATATAAGTTGGCAGCATTTTGATAATTTCGTCGTTTTTTGTGTTTGTCAGGTGTCTTCTTCTTCCATTTTTGTTGTGCGCCAAACATAATCAAAACAAAAAACATCTGTTTGTGATGCTAAAATACCACTGTAAAGCACAAAACCGAATCTTCGTGATACGAGCCACTGTAAAGCCACTATAAGTCAAATCAATACTTTAATATTTGGAACATGAACTTTTTGTCGTATTTATAATAAATGCATATTCATTGTGTTTGGAATTGCTCGAGCATTGAGTTATTGAATACATAATTCAAAAAATCATGGGACTTAGATCTCAAAATTTTGTTTAGTATCAGAAAAAATTTTCTTAGACATTCTTTGTAGTCACTTATTTCCAACTTATCGAAAGCCGATTTTTTAACTCCCTTAGATTTCTTTATACACCTTATTCTCATCCTTCATCACACCCAGAACCTTTTTATTGCATTTGCTGATATCATATAATTCTGCTAATTCATCTGGTATTTCTGAAGTGTCAAATTCTAATTGTATATTATTTTGCATATCTTTGTAAAAATCTTGTGTTTTAATCTAATATATAAAAATCTCGTTTCATTGTGTAAGTGTATAAACTCCTCCGAAATGGCGTTACTGAGTATTATGACAGTTTTTTTTATATATTTGGTAGGTATAAGAATACGTTTTAAGTTATTTTTTTTCCTTCTACCCCAACCCCACATTTTTTAAAAACTATTTTTGTATGTGATAGGTTGATAATAAAATACTAAAAGACCAAATACATTATCGACATACTGTTTTTCATCTGCAAGTGCAACAATTTGGTCTATTTGTGTGTGTGTTAAAGTGAACAACAGTCCAACAAGATAACGAAAATGAGCGTGTCAGTGTTGTGATCTAAATCTCTGATGGCAATGCAGAAACAGACCACAATGAATGACAATAGCAGCATTCACGCAACGTGGCAAACTTGGTAAAATTGTTAAGAAATAAAGTGACCATTTTGACATTTTTGTCGACTTTCGACACGAAAAAGTGAACTACGTTAGCAAAGATGAAAAGTGCAGCAGCTACATGAACGCTTCTAATTATTTCGCGATACAGGATATATCAGTTTGATCTTCATGGAAGACACAATTTTGATATACGTATACCCGGTTTTTTGTGCCAGCAGCGCGCGCCGGGAAACTAGAAATAGATAAACGGTCCATTGTATGTGTGTTTACAATGCGAGCAAGACGCAGGGGGGCCGATTTGAGCCGTCGAACAAATAATGCAACGAACATGCAAAATAGTAGAGCAGAAAGTACGGATGGACAAATACAACAAGATAACGAAAATTCACGTGTGAGCATGTCGCAATTGTGTGCATCTCGATTACAAGAGGCACGAGCTAAACGAAATCAACAACGACAATTGGAACGGAGACAAGCGCGCCGGTTCGCAATTGACACAGACAGGTGCAATGGAAAAAGAATATCCCCATTGTTATGCGCTTAAATTTAAACATGAGCCAGATGGCATGTGTTGCGCATCAGAAAAAATGCAACAACCAGAAATTGAGACACCACCAGAACCATTGAACGGATTGCTCATGGGCAAGGATCCAGATTCAAACCTCTTCCTGAAGTCCATTCGCACATTCAATTCATGCTTCCAAATGACATCGTTCGGAGCAACAGGAAAAGTTCATAATACTGCGGAAAATAGTCAAAAATTCCATTCAACGTTCAAAGTCAAACGCCAGGCGCATCGTCGGCGAGCTGGACGCCCTATTGAATCGGTACCATGAATTATTGAAATTCTTCAAATCACACATGCACGAATTGCAAAATGACAATCACGCTATTGTCATCAATCCTAATAAAACACCAACAGGAGAATATGTGCGTAGATACAATGCGCCTGTGTTGGACGACTTTTCTGGAATCATGGTTGGCGACCGCACAGAGACTCGAGAAATACTGATTCGAAAAAGAAAGAATAATCTGCAGTTCATCGCTACACACACCGTTCATACGACGCTCTTCAATATCCGCTAATTTTCTGCAAGGGGCAAGACGGTTATTGCATAAACATTAAACAACTAGATCCTGCCGCAGGTAATTCATTCATTATAAACATCATTACTCATTTTGAGATCATTTTCAATTAATACTTAAGAATATTTATGAATATATTGTGCAAGACCAGAACAAAACAAGAAAGTGAGCTCGATGGATTTTTATGCGTATCATATGATGATTCGAAGTTACTTAAAAGAAACATATGTGTATAAATGCTACAAGATCCATCCACTGACATATTCTCAAAACAATTTTTACTTATTGGCGATGGATAAGTTGCTGTCCATGAAAATACTGGCTGCATAAAATTACCCACCGATTTCTACACAATCGTTGATTCACAAAATGTTCTCATTGACCGCATATTCCCCGATGTACGCACACAATACATAAATCATGCGTGGCTGACAGAAAGAGCCATTTTGGCACCAAAAAATTTGCACGTAGACGATTTAAACTTTAAATTACAACAGTTGCAAATCGATCGACTTACGTTTACCAACGACGCTGTAAATTATCCAACAGAGTTTTTCAACTCATTGGATTTGCCAGGCGAAATTAATTAATGCCTTGGGGGAGACACCGAGGCATATATCGATTTATGTTGACAGCCAGATCGCTATCAAAGCTCTGTCGGCCCACAGCTTCAAGAGAAAACTCAAACATAGTACGGTAGAAACTCTTAATCAGGCTCGGCAACACTTTATCACACTCATCTGGGTACCAGGTCACTCTGATATCGAATGAAATGGGATGGCGGACGAGTGTGCTAGGAAAGGCTCGGCACTGCCTATGTCTCAAGTAGTCGCCGATGTCTACAGACCCTTGCAGGATATACTCTTATGCCTGGAAGTGAAAACCAGAGATCTAGCAGGCAGGAAGTGTGCCAATAAGTCTGCCTGCACTATCGCAAGGACTTTCTGGCTTTATTATCAACCAATGAGAACCTTCGAGCTCCTTCCCTTTAACAAGAAAAGGGTTCGGACGTTGACGGGAGTCAAAGAGGTACTGCACCATCGGGCTGATGGCCCACAGGATGCAAGTTCCACACCATAACTTCAGTCATTGCTGTGGAGACGAGGAGGAGCATCTAACATCTCCTCATTGATTGCCCCGCTCTTCTCAGTAAACGAACCCGGTTTCTCGGGGAGCCGTTTTTCGAAGAGTTGGGTTATTTGGCAGGAAGTCTTTTGAAGAACCTGGCTCTGTTCGTGGACTCCTCAGGTTGTTTTTAGAGATAGAGGGAGATAGCTAGACCGAGCTAGGACTGTTGTGTGATTACCCCTAACCCCTCTTTCCCTTTCCCCTTTTTTATCAGGCATCACAATGGGCCTTTGGCTTCTGGGTGAACTCGCGAGTTACTCCATACCCAGCCTGCATAACCTAACATAACCTATGACCCCACGCTAGATAAGTTTGTTTTGAAAACAGGTACAGACACAGGACTACAATTTTTATTAGCTCTGTTAGAGGATTTACAACAAATTTACAATAATTGTTTGAGTAGAGTTGTTCCAATGTCAATTACTAGAGATGAAGAAAATAACTTCAATGATATTTCATTATGTCATATTTGGGAAGAGCCATTAGGTAATGATCGAGTAAGAGATCACTGTCATCTAAGTAGTCGGTATAGGGGTGCAACTCATAACGCTTGCAATTCGAAATTGAAAATACCGAATTTTATCCCAGTTTTTTTTTTTTAATTTTTTACGCTATGATGCACATCTGTTTGTAAGGGTATTATCAAAAATTGAGGGAAATATAAAAGTTTTACCTCTTAATAAAGAATTGTATATTTCTTTTTCGAATAGATATAGAGATAGAAAATAAAAAGTTTGATTTAGAGGTAAGATTTTTAGATTCATTCAGGTTTATGGCATCAAGCTTAGATAAATTAGCAAAAAATTTATCTCCAGATAGTTTATGTACAACCCTAAAATTTTTCTACAACGATTCTCATTTTAACTTAGCCCGTCGAAAGGGTGCTTTTTCTTATGAATGTGTAGGCACAATTGAACGTCTACAAGAAGAGGAATTACCACCTCGTGAGAAACTTTTTAATTATCTCAATAATCAAGAATGTAGTATAGATGACTATCATCATGCACAAAGTGTTTGGAGAGAGTTTGGATGTAAAACATTACAGAACTATATGGAGATATATTTAAAGACAGATGTACTTCTCTTGTCTGATATATTTCAAAACTTTCATGCCATATGTAAAACTGTAAATACACTTGATCCAGCAAACTATTATACTGCACCAGGTTTATCGTGGGATGCTATGCTCAAGTCAACTAAAATAAAACTTAAGCTGTTGACAGACCTCAATATGTACTCATATATGCTTTTGCAATCGGGTATTCGTGGTGGTTTGGTACAATGTTCCAAACGTTATGCCAACAACAAGTATATGACAGATTTTGATGTTATCTGAATTTTTAATGTATTTAGATGCTAATAATCTTTGTGGTTGGGCTATGTTCCAATACCTACCATATGATGGCTTCGAGTGGCTTAGTGAAGGGGAAATAGATTCTTTCCAATTACAAAATATTATCCCAAACTCTGAAATAGGTTATATATTAGAAGTTGATCTCGATTATCCTGCTTCAATATTGATGCGCACAACGATTTACCCTTCGCTCCACGGAATAGGAGTATAGAAACATCAAGATGTAAAAAAACTTATTGCAAATCTCGATAACAAAGAAAAATATATTATTCATTATCGTGTTTTGCAACAATGCTTAGAAAATGGGTTAGTTTTGATAAAAGTACATAGGGTTTTACGATTTAAACAATCTCCATGGCTTAAAAGTTATTTTGAATTGAACACCCAACATCGAACAGTAGAGAAGATACATTCGAGAAAGATTTCTATAAATTGCTAAATAACGCAGTATATGGTGAAACCATGGAGAATGTTGATAAGAGAAAGGATATAAAATTAGTAGCATCGTGAGAAACCACAAATAGAAATAAATTGGGGGCGCAGGCACTTATTGCAAAATCTAATTTCCATAGTTCTGCTCAATTTTCAGAAGATATGTATGCCATTCAAATGAAGCGTTTACGTACATATTGTAATAAGCCGATGTATGTAAGGTTCGCTGTATTAGAGTTATCAAAATAGATGTATGAATATCATTATAGGCATATTAAACTAAAATTTAGAGAAATTTTGAGTTTAAACTATGTGGATACAGCTTCTTTTATATATTCGACTAGATTTTCCGGTGCGCGTTGCTACGCCCTGGCTCAAAATCGGGGTATAAATTTTTTTCTTTGATGAAGATCAAGCGGATATGTCCTGTATCGCGAAATAATGAGTAGCGTGAAAAAAGTAAAATATATTTAATCGTTAAGTATTGTAACGATACAAAATAACTCAGTATCAATTTCGTAGTGCATCGATTTACGTTTACCAACGAAGCTGTAAATTATCCAACAGAGTTTTTCAACTCATTGGATTTGCCAGGCATGCCACCATACATTCTACGACTGAAAGTTGGATCTCCTGTTATTTTACTTCGGAATTTGAACCAAATACGGCTGTGCAATGGCACGAGATTGGTCATTAAAACCTTAATGATGAACATTATCGAACCCAGTATTTTGAATGGCAATTTCCGAGGTGAAAATGTTCTGCTGTCACGCATTCCATTAATCCCAACAGACGTCCCAATTGGATTCAAAAGCGCTCAATATCCCATTAGATTGGCATTCGCAATGACAATCAATAAATCGCAAGGCCAAACGATGTCCGTTTGCGGCTTAGATTTGGGCACACCATGGACTACTATATGTGGCATGTTCTCGCGTGGGCTAATCATCTAACTTATTTATATTGGCTGAAGACGGACAAAAAATATTGTTTATTTAATTGCACTACGAAATTGATACTGAGTTTTTTTGTATCGTTACAATACTTAACGATTAAATATATTTTACTTTTTTCACGCTACTCATTATTTCGCGATACAGGACATATCCGCTTGATCTTCATCAAAGAAAAAAATTTATACCCCGATTTTGAGCCAGGGCGTAGCAACGCGCACCGGAAAATCTAGTCGAATATATAAAAGAAGCTGTATCCACATAGTTTAAACTCAAAATTTCTCTAAATTTTAGTTTAATATGCCTATAATGATATTCATACATCTATTTTGATAACTCTAATACAGCGAACCTTACATACATCGGCTTATTACAATATGTACGTAAACGCTTCATTTGAATGGCATACATATCTTCTGAAAATTGAGCAGAACTATGGAAATTAGATTTTGCAATAAGTGCCTGCGCCCCCAATTTATTTCTATTTGTGGTTTCTCACGATGCTACTAATTTTATATCCTTTCTCTTATCAACATTCTCCATGGTTTCACCATATACTGCGTTATTTAGCAATTTATAGAAATCTTTCTCGAATGTATCTTATCTACTGTTCGATGTTGGGTGTTCAATTCAAAATAACTTTTAAGCCATGGAGATTGTTTAAATCGTAAAACCCTATGTACTTTTATCAAAACTAACCCATTTTCTAAGCATTGTTGCAAAACACGATAATGAATAATATATTTTTCTTTGTTATCGAGATTTGCAATAAGTTTTTTTACATCTTGATGTTTCTATACTCCTATTCCGTGGAGCGAAGGGTAAATCGTTGTGCGCATCAATATTGAAGCAGGATAATCGAGATCAACTTCTAATATATAACCTATTTCAGAGTTTGGGATAATATTTTGTAATTGGAAAGAATCTATTTCCCCTTCACTAAGCCACTCGAAGCCATCATATGGTAGGTATTGGAACATAGCCCAACCACAAAGATTATTAGCATCTAAATACATTAAAAATTCAGATAACATCAAAATCTGTCATATACTTGTTGTTGGCATAACGTTTGGAACATTGTACCAAACCACCACGAATACCCGATTGCAAAAGCATATATGAGTACATATTGAGGTCTGTCAACAGCTTAAGTTTTATTTTAGTTGACTTGAGCATAGCATCCCACGATAAACCTGGTGCAGTATAATAGTTTGCTGGATCAAGTGTATTTACAGTTTTACATATGGCATGAAAGTTTTGAAATATATCAGACAAGAGAAGTACATCTGTCTTTAAATATATCTCCATATAGTTCTGTAATGTTTTACATCCAAACTCTCTCCAAACACTTTGTGCATGATGATAGTCATCTATACTACATTCTTGATTATTGAGATAATTAAAAAGTTTCTCACGAGGTGGTAATTCCTCTTCTTGTAGACGTTCAATTGTGCCTACACATTCATAAGAAAAAGCACCCTTTCGACGGGCTAAGTTAAAATGAGAATCGTTGTAGAAAAATTTTAGGGTTGTACATAAACTATCTGGAGATAAATTTTTTGCTAATTTATCTAAGCTTGATGCCATAAACCTGAATGAATCTAAAAATCTTACCTCTAAATCAAACTTTTTATTTTCTATCTCTATATCTATTCGAAAAAGAAATATACAATTCTTTATTAAGAGGTAAAACTTTTATATTTCCCTCAATTTTTGATAATACCCTTACAAACAGATGTGCATCATAGCGTAAAAAATTAAAAAAAAAAAAACTGGGATAAAATTCGGTATTTTCAATTTCGAATTGCAAGCGTTATGAGTTGCACCCCTATACCGACTACTTAGATGACAGTGATCTCTTACTCAATCATTTCCTAATGGCTCTTCCCAAATATGACATAATGAAATATCATTGAAGTTATTTTCTTCATCTCTAGTAATTGACATTGGAACAACTCTACTCAAACAATTATTGTAAATTTGTTGTAAATCCTCTAACAGAGCTAATAAAAATTGTAGTCCTGTGTCTGTACCTGTTTTCAAAACAAACTTATCTAGCGTGGGGTCATAGGTTACGTTAGGTTATGCAGGCTGGGTATGGAATAACTCGCGAGTTCACCCAGAAGCCAAAGGCCCATTGTGATGCCTGATAAAAAAAGGGGAAAGGGAGAGAGGGGTTAGGGGTAATCACACAACAGTCCTAGCTCGGTCTAGCTATCTCCCTCTATCTCTAAAACCAACCTGAGGAGTCCACGAACAGAGCCGGGTTCTTCAAAAGACATCCTGCCAAATAACCCAACTCTTCGAAAAACGGCTACCCGAGAAACCGGGTTCGTTTACTGAGAGGAGCGGGACAATCAATGAGGAGATGTTAGATGCTCCTTCTCGTCTCCACAGCAACGACTGAAGTTATGGTGTGGAACTTGCATCCTGTGGGCCATCAGCCCGATGGTGCAGTACCTCTTTATGACTCCCGTCAACGTCCGAACCCTTTTCTTGTTAAAGGGAAGGAGCTCGAAGGTTCTCATTGGTTGATAATAAAGCCAGAAAGTCCTTGCGATAGTGCAGGCAGACTTATTTGCACACTTCCTGCCTGCTAGATCTCTGGTTTTCACTTCCAGGCATGAGAGTATATCCTGCAAGGGTCTGTAGACATCGGCGACTACTTGAGACATAGGCAGTGCCGAGCCTTTCCTAGCACACTCGTCCGCCATCCCATTTCATTCGATATCAGAGTGACCTGGTACCCAGATGAGTGTGATAAAGTGTTGCCGAGCCTGATTAAGAGTTTCTACCGTACTATGTTTGAGTTTTCTCTTGAAGCTGTGGGCCGACAGAGCTTTGATAGCGGTCTGGCTGTCAACATAAATCGATATATGCCTCGGTGTCTCCCCCAAGGCATTAATTAATTTCGCCGCCTACCAGACTGTGTAGATTTCTGCCTGGAACATGCTACACTAGTCAGGTAGACGATACGATAGCTGAGCTGTTAGCCCTTCCGAGAAGATGTCCCCACCTGTACCGTCTACCGTCTTGGATCCATCAGTATAGATCGAGAGCTCGTCCCGTCTAGTGACGTTACCCCATTTCCAATCATCTCTACCCGGGAAACTTGACTTAAAATTGTCATTCCATTTTAGTGCTGGCACACCGTAGTCACATACTCCAACATCAGCTTGTTTTCCCACTACTTGTAGGATAGTGCTGTGGCCAGCGATACATGGCTTAAGAAGATGCAGCATCCGGAGTCGGACTGCAGTTCTGGCCGCTACGTACTTGGTATATGTGCCCACCGGTGCCAGATTTAGAATAACATCCAGAGCCGCCTGAGGAGTCGAGCGTAGAGATCCAGTAATTGGAATTTCCCACCTACCATCACACTAGCGCTCCATAGGCTAGAATAGGTCTCACAACTGCAGTATAAAACCAGTGGATAATATATGGCTGAAGCCCCCATCTCTTGCCAAACATCCTCCTAAAGATGTAGAAAGCACCTTAAGCCTTTTTCATTATTTCTTCAGAGTTTCTCTTCCAGGAGAGTTTAGAATCCAAAACAACACCAATGTGTTTCGCTTCCTTCGCAAGCTTTAGCTGTGAGCTACCTAAACTCGGTAGCGTGAAACTAGGTATCTTGTATTTTCTTGTGAATAACACCAGCTCGGTCTTATCTGGATTAACCCCAAGACCATTCTGCTGAGCCCACTGCAGAGTGGTACATAAAAATTATTCCAATAGTTCACTGATTATCGGTAAAAATTTATCCGCCACCATCAAAACCACATCATCCGCATAAGCCGTTACTCTAAACCCATTCCTTTGTAGGATCAAAAGCAGGTCATTTAAGACTGAGTTCCAAAGAAGAGGGGATATCACTCCCCCTTGTGGAGTGCCTCTTGTGACCTGTTTCTTTATTGTCGCTGAGCCCAGGTCGGAGTTTATTAGCCGGCAACGTAGCATATAAAAAAGCCACGTGGTTATCGCAGGATCTGCACCAATATTTTCCAGCGATGCTGTGATTGATTCGATTTGGACGTTATTGAAAGCCCCCTCAATGTCAAGGAAAGCCGCCAACACAAACTCCTTCCGTTGCAAGACTTTTGCGATAACTCCTACCACTTCATGTAAAGCTGTATCAACCGATCTGCCCTTAAGGTATGCGTGTTGTGCACTGCTAAACATGTGTTTTGCGAGTTTACTTCTAAAATGCAGGTCTAGTCGTCTCTTCATTGTTTTAAGTAAAAACGATGAGAGACTGATAGGCCTTCAATTTTTTGGAGAATTGTGGTTAATCTTCCCTGTCTTGGTGCTGAAGACGACCCTCACCTCTCTCCACTTTACAGAGATATACCAAGTAAGAAGACACCCCCTGAAAATCTTTATCAGGCACGATACAAGATATGCAGAAGCAGTCAGAATCATGGCTGGTATTAAAGTACCATCTGGTATCGGCGATTTATAAAGCTTAAAGACCCTATCGCCCAGAGTAACCTTCCACTGTGATCAGGTAATGTAAGACTGCCTCTTTGCTTATACCATGCAAGATTGATCTTCCTATACTGAAGTTGATATTCTCAAATTCCCCATCATTATTAGAGCAACCCGGAAAGTGTGCGCCCATGAGCAGCTCAAGGGATCTCTCACTGTTAGTAGCGTATGCACCATCTGCACCGCACAGTAAGCCTGGTTTTGCTAGATCTTTTGCTAGCACCTTTCGAAGTCTGGATGCTTCTGTAGTGCTAGTGATATCCTCGCAGAACGTAGCCCAGGTGTCCCTCTTAGCCTTCCTAGCAGCTTTCTTGAGATTCTTAAAACTAAGACGATAGGCAACCCAATCCTCCTGAATATTTCCATATTATTGAAAAGTCTTCCCCTCTCTTATTTATATTTGTTCTCCACCAAATGCGCATCACAGCCCTGTACCACATCCACACCATCAGTCATCGCATGCTGGATGAATGTCCTGATGTGTTCAGAAGGGGGATTTTCCTATTCGTAGGGAAGATACGCGAAAGTGAGGTAGAAACTCATACCGAACTTCCTCTCGCACACCACTACCGTGAGATCACAGCTGCTGTAACGAGAAGAGAAAAGAACATTAAGCCCAGCTCTTACCACGATACAGGTTCTTGACTAACCCACGATCTGTGGGGAGAAGAGATGGTATCCATGACACTTTAGGCCACAAACACTGTCACTCCTTAATAAGTGCCACGTCAACCATCTCATCCTCCATAAATTGCAGCAGGTCCTCAGAAGGCACTCTGGAGTGATGCAGATTAATCTGTACCACTCTTGGTTGGTTTTCCTGACCTGGCATCTGATCTAAGATGGTCGCCTTCAGGTTTAAAATCCCAAGTTTTGGTTGGCACTTTTTACTTATGATGAGCTTCTTGGACACCGATTTTCAACCAGAGATCCTTCCCGTCATCATCGTGCTAACCCTTGGAGGAAGGAACACTCTTTGCTTCCAAGTGGAAGATTTTGACCTACGATGAGGCTCTGCATTGTTTCGTTGTCAATAAATGTGGGTGGGACCCATATCTTTATGATCGTCTTTTTTGGGACCTGGCGCATTGGAACCACGTCCAGTTTCGCACCAGGCCATAGTTAGCCAATGCCCTACCCCTGTGGCTTATCTGCCCAGGTCAAACGCCACGTGCCTCAAAAGGAAAGGACATTTACTTGTACGTTTTGGACTGTTTGATAAAGAGGCCAAGTGGTCCACCTCAGGATCGGCTGCACAGCCCATAGGTTTAGAAGCAAGAGGGCCTCCAATGACACCCTCACCAACTTCCAGTGGCAGGGTAATAATCCCCTGCACGGTGGGAACCACTGTCACGTCCAAATCATCCTCATCATTGCTGTCAGACGAGCGGAGTAGACCCCCTCGTCTGATTCCATATTTATGGCTAAATTCAAAAAATTCAGAAACTTCAGAAATGAATGAAACACGTAGATGTACTAGAAACACAGAATAGACGTGGATAAAAAGAGATTACAAGACTATAGGATAGAGACACCAAGTATTAAGCAATAAATAGGGACAGAGTTAAGAACAGTTTTATGGAAATCAAAAAGGGAGGAAAGAAAGATATTGTATCAATAAAAATAAGAGGATGTTAAAATAAAAGTATTATAAAAAATAGGGAACCGAGTAGAGGAAGCACAACGAAAACAAATAATTATAGAATAATAATGTAATTTTAATAAAATAATAAAATATGAAAAAAAAAGAAATAAAAACAAAAATTGAGCAAAAAACAAAATAAAAATAAAGTAATGAAAAAAGTATCGAAAGACGATACAATTTTAGCAACCTGGCCGCACTGTTTAAAAAATGACTCGTGAGCCCTGCAAATTGTCCATCAATTTCACCACACTGCTTACCTTGTGAGTAGGACATTGCTATGTGCAAAAAGAAACACCTGTTTCACAACAATACTTGTTTCTAATTGGATATAAATAGGTGACGTCAGCAAGGAGCCATTTGATATAGCGCAGCGATTGCCTCTCATGATTTTTTCACTACAAAAAAGTATGAAAAATAACACACCGAATTTGTGAGTAGAAAATATAACTTAACATCACACCACTGAAATAAACTGTAACTAGTTATTTATTTATCAGGTTAAAAAGCAAAAATACCAAAGCAAAACAAAATCGTGTTGTCGCACAGATGAAGATCTTCTTCTTCAGTGGAATATGAAAAAAAAGTCATACGAAGATTTAATATAATATGAAAGAGTTTTCTGTTATGGTTGTGATTTTCTGAGTGACAAGTCTAAAAAGAAAATGAAGTATATAGTAATAAATACAATATGATAACACTTTTTTTTTCTTTCTTTAAATATATTTACCTTGATAAACTATTTATATACACAAAATGGGGTGTGTTTTCTTCCTCCAGCAGCAGCAGACTTATGTGGATAGACATTCCACCACTAGGAAGATATAGTGCACCTATAATACCACCAGCATCCTTATCAGCACCAAAGACATTAATACTGATGTATTCATTTCTTCAAATTTATTTATGTATTTCAACTCCAGTGGAAATACCAAATTTGAGAAATCAAGTATCAAATTCTTTTCGCTTACATAGTATTTATTCCCGAGTTTCTAATGTCTTGGATATTGTTGGATGAGCAACGATTAGGAGTGCTTACACCTGATCTCAGCGCAGCAATTAGTGCCCATTTGAAGCAATAATCATCAGTATTGAAGGCTTTCTTCGTCTTCAGGCAGTGTGGTAGTTCTATAAAACTCCCAAATTTCAAAGGAGAATATTTACTAATATTAACTTCAAGATGTATAATTTTAGTAAGAGCCCAACCACTATCTCTTTCCTGAAACTCTGACATTTTTTTGATAATCTTGAGTGGTTCAGAAAAACATTCATCCCATCTTTATCTGAAATTAATATTGACATCTTAGTTTGATGTGAAAATGTTTGCTCAATTCTTTATCATCTACTTGCTTTTTACACTCAGCAAGTAGATTACAGTTAATCTTGTAGGCAGTGAGCTCTATACGATTTTCCTCCATTAATGAGATAATGGGGGTGGGAGGACATTGAAGAACTCTTCTGGTAATAACAACTCTTCCCTCGTATTTTTCAAGGCAAATGTTTTTATTCGGTTCTTCAAACCGCTTGCAATGAGTTCAGGGGTAATGTTGTTAATTGATTTGTCTAAGTCAACATTAAGAGATGGTATAGTTTATTTAACGTAGAGCACATTTAGAAAATAGAAGATAGAAAAGTATATCCGTTTTGCTTGCTGTGGTTTGAAAAAATCACTTGAATATTGCTAACAATTGTAATGAGCTAAATCTTGGATTTATGGGACTTAACTGGTAATGATCCAGTATTCCAAAATATTTTGAAAACATCTCAAAATAAATGTTGTAGGCGCTTAGTTTAGCAGCATTCTCCTCCATTAGAGATATAATATTGTTGGACTCTTTATTGAATAACTCCTCTGGCAATGAAGGGTCTGCGCCTTTATTTTCAAAGCGATATATACGTCTTATATCTCGAATTCTTTTGCTCCTTCGGGGACCATCACTTAGCATTTTTCTTTTCATTGGTGTTGAAAAAGTTGATGGTTCGTCCATTATTATTAGCGAACTTAATAATGTTACGGCTGGTGTTGGTGGTGGTGGTGCTGCTGCTGTTGAAGATGATGGTATCCCGTTCATGATTTGGTTTTTTTTTTATTTCACTTCCTTTATTCTTCAATAGATATTTTAAGTATTTTTGCGAAGTAATTTTAATTTTAACATCTAACATGTCCCGGTTGCATGAGATATACATAAATGCAGGTATGAAGTTGGAATATAGTCAAAAGGACCTGTATTGAATTTTCCATCTTCTAACATATTTTAATAACACAAGATATCAATATAGGCAGGTAGTTAGGAATGTAGGCAAAGGATCAGACTTCTACTTTTCTCACCAAGATGGCGAAGTAATTTTGATTTTGACATGATCTTCCACTCATCAAGCGGTCAACGTTGAAAGTTCGAAACAACACCTAGCGGCCGACTTTGGGAGTTCGAAGCGCAATCTAGTGGCCACAGCAATGCTGATTCTACTGCAGATCATTTTGCAGCGCTTCCTATCGACCACAGCAATGAGAATTCTACTGCAGCTCAGAGTGCAGCAGAATCCGCACTCCGCAACTACTCTTATTTCTTGACATTTTAAAATTTGTAAGTTTAAATTAATGTGTTTAGTTTTGCTTAATCTGACGTTTTTAAAGATGATCACAAAAATTACTTCACTTTTAGTCACGTTTGAACCACTCCTTTTCTTGTAAATATATTTTAATTAATATTTTGTCTGAAATAGACTAAATCACCAATGATAGTACTGTTAACATCTGCAAGCTGCTATAGTACAACTCAAATGCTGTAATTATGATATAATTATAAGCTCCATATATTGTCATCAAAACAGCCGATTACGCACAAAACTTGGCTCCAAATTCATTGTAACTGCAGATTTTAGTGCTAAATATCCATGGTGGGGTTCAAGACTTTCTAACCTTAAAGGAAATGAGCATCATGCGTGCTTCAGAGAAAAATCTTAATCTCTCTACTGGCAGTCCGGCCAACTGATTCTACTAGAATACCTGATCTCTTGGACTTCGTGGTTTACAAAGGTATTCCCAATCATTGTATGCACATTGAAGGTAGCGACGGATCACTTTGCTCTCATACTCAATCTTAACGCTTTGTCATTAATTACAACTGCAAAACCTCAAATAATCTCTAAATTCACAAATACTAGATCTTTTAAAAATTTCATGGATGCTCACATTAACTTCCATACCCCAATAGAATCAAGCACTGAACTAGATGATGTTGTGGAAGACTTCTGTCAGCTTATTCACAGCGCAGAGTTCTTCTCTACTAAAGAGAATCTTAACTGTTGCAGGTCTCGTTCACAATTGGATGTTCCAGTGGAAATTATGTAGCTGATACGTCGTAAAAGAGCACTTAGATGAGTATGGAAACTTAACAGAAACCCTTGAGACAAAACTGTTCTCAATAGAGCCACGAAAGAGTTAAAAATTAAAAATTATCTGACGCTAAAAACAATGCTATTGGGAATTCTCTGGCGAATCTTGATCCTCTAAAAAATACGGAGTACTCTCTCTGGTCAGCCACACAATACCTAAAGAGGCCGTAGGGAGAAATAATCATGTTAAAGACAGTAACAATACATATCACAGATCAAATAAGACAGCTGAAGCCTTTGCAGCTCACTTATACACCTCGCTTCAGCCATTTGATTTCAACAATAACTCTGACGACATCGTTGAGTTTCTTGATAGTCCTTGTCAATTAAATCTTCCGATTGAGAACATAACACCAGCAGAAGTTGAGATTGAAATTGAAAGCCTGAAAAATAAAAAATCGCTAGATTTCGATGGTATCAATGGCAAGATTGTGAAATTGCTAACACAGAAAGGAATTGAACACCTATCATCTCTATACAACGCAATTTTTAGACTAGAATACTTTTCTACACAATGGAAATGTGCTGAGATCATTATGATTCGACAGCCCGAGGACGAAAACCTAGTATCATCGTATCGACCAATATTTGAAAAAATATTTTTGCGAAGATTCCAACCAATACTTGATGGACGAAATTTTATACCTGATCATCAGTTCGAGTTTAAAAAAGAGCATGGAACCCCGGAACAATGCCATCGTATCATCAAAGCTATAACAGCTAAATTGGAAAACAAAGAATATTGTTCGGCAGTTTTTCTTACCGTTCAACAAGCCTTTGATCGCGTTTGGCATTTGGGCCTCTTTTGTAAATTAAAGACAATGCTTCCAGCTCCGTTCTAGTTTGTTTTAAAATCGTATCTCACAAAACGTCATTTCTATGTAAAAATAAAGGACGAGTCTTCACAAATCTTAAGGATATAATCTGGAGTACCACAGGGTAGTGTGCTTGGCCCCATATTTTACACGTTGTATACTTCGCACTTACCCATTGTTAAAAACCTTTTAGTACATACGCAGACAATACAGCAATTCTGGCAACTTCAACAACACCAAGAAACGCATCCCAAGCAGTGCAAAATCAACTTGATCAGCTTGACTCCTGGAATATAAAGGTCAACCCCGGTAAATCCTCACATATCACATTCACTATTAGAAGAGAAGTCTGAAATTTTACCTTTTTTTTTTTATTTTTCTGAATTTCATTTAATAACCAGAAAGAAGGCTAGTTGATGGATATGGACCACACTCATAGTGTCCAAATTTCAGTTCGATACGTTAAATAACTAAAATCTTTTTCTAATAAGAACTTTAATTTAAATGGGGATATGTATGGAAGGTCCTTGTGGTCCGATTCGGACGATTCCAACAAATGTGCAGCGTATGATAAAAAGAAAAATGCAAAATTTCAGTTCTCTAGCCCAAAACCTGAGGGACTAGTTTACGGCCAGACGGACATGGCTAAATCAACTCGCCTCATCGAGCTGATCACAAATATATATATGTACTTTATGTGGTATGCGATGTCTCCTTCTGTGTTTTACAAACTTCATGACAAACTTATAATACTATTCATTCCCGTGAAGAGTATAAAAACAAAAATGTATGTAACACTTTCTTAGCAATTATTGTCATTGAAATGCCGTTTATCAGGTGTGTCATGGAAATCGCCAATGGTTTCGCCTACGGTTTTTTTCGAAATCGCCAAAATAAACCATCAGTGTCATAGAACAGCACGAGATTTTATTTTTCGAACATAGATGTTTTCAAATGAACAGCTGACCGCTTTTTGTTTGAGTTTCATGTGATTGGCAAACATGTCATTTATAACAAACACAAAATAATTTCAAAAACCATAAATTATAAAAAGAAAAATGTTATTGCGCTTGAGATAGAGAGGAAGAAAGAAGTATACTATACCAGGGAGGAAACGCCTGTTATCTATGGAAAAGACTGCGCGTAGGCGCCTTAGATGTTTATCAAACTCTCATCACATTCAGACACCACATAAAAACTATTTAATATGTGTTTCGTTGCAATTGTAAATACAATTTTAATTACGATTATTTTTCACAAGCCTTTTATAAATACAACTACCGCATGGACAAAGGTACGTTCATTATTATATACAATATCATAAAGAAGGATATTGTACAAACAACAGTGCATGGGAGTAGGCTCTTTTCAAAGAGTCATTACTAAGGATGCAGACTTGGGGCTTACTCAAACCACAGTTGTCAAAATTTTGTGGGAAATAATTCCACTGTTGGAGAGAAAAATTTGCCACCGCTTCAATTGGCTTCTTGCTCATTCAGGCTATCCTGTAGAACCGTATGTGCTAACGCCTTATAGAAATCTGATGGCTAGAACAGCACAACATACCTTTAATCTTTGGTATGCGTCTGCTCGGAATGTACAATAGGTACTCTAAAAAGTAGGTTTAGGTCACTCCAACACACTCTACTATACCACCCACAAAAAGGAGTACAAATTGTAAATGCTGCGGAATGGCTCTAGTTTTCTAAATGGGATAACAGTGGAAGAGAAAAATAGTAGTCGAGAAGAAGTCAATGCAACTGATGTTGAAGAAACTGAATTCAGTATTCACTATGGCATTGCGTTGAATTAAACACGGCGTCAAGGAAAATAAATTTAGATGTAAACCAGAAAGAAGGCTATCATTGGCTATGCCAAAGATGTAATACTCTTCACTCTCCTCCGGGTTATATCCAACCTTCCTTTCTTAGCATCATATCAGTTTGAGTGGCAATTTTATTGTAAATTTATTCTTTAAAAGTTTGCCATTTAATTTCGGTTTGTATGAGAGGTACCACTCCTGGTAACCCTAGGATCATGAAATTTATATGGTTGATGAATATAGATCAGAAATTTATAGGGTTCGAATTTTAGTTCGATACGTTAAAAAATTAGTGTTCCGATTCGGCAAATGTGCTGCGTATGGTAAAAAGAAACCTATGTGCAAAATTTCATCTCTCTAGCTCAAAAACTTAGGGACTATTTTGCATACAGACAGACAGATAGACGGACTGACGGACATGGCTAAATCAACTCGTCTCATCAAGCTGATCACAAATATATATACTTTATGTGGTCTGTGATGTCTCCTTCTGTGTGTTACAAACTTCATGACAAACTTATAATACTATTCACTCCCGTGAAGAGTATAAAAAGTGTCTGCGAAAATTAATAAATGTGCGAATGCAACAGCTGCTTTGTCCTTTCCAATAGGGCAACAAACCCACATAAAGAAAATTTTTAAATAGCAAAAAATATACCATAATATATCACCGGCCCCCGATTCAGACACACACAGGTCACCTCGCGCCCCGAAACACGCATGGTTTGCTCGACTATAGTTCGAATTACTATTTTATTTATGTTTTTTTTTTCAGCAGCAAAAAATTGAATATCAGGTTTTTTTTTTTTTTTTTTTTGTATCGGAAGTAAATCATCGAAAACCTACCCGGTCTACAACCGGAGTACGGGGCTTTAGCCTCGCTAAACACTCCCGCCCCTCGTCCTATCGTTCTCCCGGAACTGTCATTAGATATTACGTCGGGAAGACACCACCGAGCATTGTTGCTCAGAAAACAATCGGTCCTAGTTTAGTAGGTCACCTATTGTGTTGTGTTGTTGTCGTACGTGGGTCGTGGCTACTCGTCAGTATTCTACGATTCCCCGTCCGGCACTCTCTGCAACATCTGCATATTTCGCCTAGCCCTCTCTAGACGACGTAGCTCTAACTGAATAGCTGTCACACGCTCACAGATCCGGTCCCAGTTGGCCGGATTTGCTAACATGAACTGTAATGCGCTTGCTGGCTCCTGCGGATATCCTTCTGGAACAGGAAACCGAGCACATTGGAACAAAACGTGCTCAGCGTCCTCCGGTTCGTCACACAGTGGGCACCTTGGTGTGTTGTCATGACCAAATCTGTATAGGTACCACCAGTATCCATGTCCAGACAAGAACTGGGTTAAATGGTAGTTGGTTTCCCCGCTCTTCCTGCTCAGCCATTTTTCAATGTCCGGGATGAGACTGAAAGTCCATCTACCATTCTCAGCGTTCTGCCATCTCCGCTGTCAAAGCAATGTTGAGGCTTGCCGCTCACATCTTCTAGCGTCGTTGTCTGGACGCCCATGACACGTCTCATAGAGTCTGCGCATTTCATCAGCCAATATGTCTATGGGAATCATCTCCGCTAGTACCAATGCCGCATCATCTGAGATTGTTCGAACCCGATACCGTTCTCAGCGCTGCTAGCCTATATGTAGTCGAAAGGATTTTCGAGTAGGTAGTATCTCTCAGCGACTCCGCCCAAACGGGGGCAGCGTACAGCATGACGGATGTCACCACCCTTGACAATATCAGGCGCTTGTCCGCCTTAGGGCCACCGATGTTTGGAAGCATCCATGATAAGGCATTCTGGACCCTCGCAGGTTTATCCTTCACGTACAGCAGGTGCTCTTTGTACGATAGCCTGCTATCCAGCATAACACCTAGGTACCTTATAGCCCTCTTGGACCGTACCTCGTGATTGCCAACTCGTACGGAGCAAAACTCTATACGCTTCATACGGGTGATCAGAACCAACTCCGTCTTCTGCTCTGCTAAGGACATTTTCGAAGACCTAAGCCATGCAGTAACCGCGAGAATAGCGGAGTTTGCCGATTGCTCTATATTCCTTATCTCCTTGCCCGTTACTATCAGACACAGATAATCCGCAAAACCTACCGAAGTGCAGTTTTCAGGAAGCTGCAACCGCAGGACCTGGTCATACATAAGGTTCCATAGGAGCGAACCCAGAGGAACCCCCGCAGTAACTCTGTAGGTTTTATTTCCATCTTCGCTATCATAGTGCAAGTACCACTCTGACTAGTAGGACTTGATCATGTTTTGAAGGTACATTGGCGCTCCCTTTCTACGGACGGACCCTTTAATATGCAGCCAGTTAGCACAGTTAAATGCGTTCTTTACGTCCAGCGTGACAATTGCGCAGTACTCTTTATCACCATAGAGCCACCTTTCGCCCTGTATTGCCTGTCTTACTATACCAATCAATTTATTTATCGCGTCAACTGTCGAGCGACCCTTTCGAAAGCCAAACGGGTTTTCAGAGAGAGCGCCACTCTCGCTCACGATTCGTTCAAGTCTGTTGCAGACAATCTTTTCCAAGACATTTCCCACAGTATCCAACAAACAAATCAGCCTATACGATGACGCCTCGTTGGGTGGCTTACCAGCCTTTGGTATGAGGATCAGTTTCTGATGCCTTCATCTTCTGGGGAATACTCCGTCGTGAAGGCATTGGTTGAAAACCTGCATAAATACACTGGAGCACTCGAAGTAGCTGCTTTCAGCACTTTATTCGGCACTCCATCAAGACCCGGAGTCTTCCTATCCTGAATTTTATCGCAAGATCGGGACAGTTCTTCGGAACTAACACTGGGGATACCATCCAGAGATCGTTGCTCTGACTTTTCATCAAGTATTGAGGTCGCTGTCGGGAACAGTGTTCTGACAATGTTCTCGAGCATTGCTGGACAAGTGGGTTGTGGTACTCTACAACCTTTCACTCTCGACATCACCATCCTGTACGCCGTGCCCCAAGGATTTATGTCAGACTCCTCGAGAAGCTGTTTAAGGCATGACCGCTTGCTGGACTTGACTGCCTTTTGGAAGGCGAGTCTGGCCGTTCTGAACTCATCTAGCCGATGTTGGAAATTTTCACAGCTTCTCGAACGCTGCATGAGTCGTCGTGCGCGAAGACAAGCCGATCGTAGCTCCTCTAGTTCGCCATTCCACCAGTGGCATGCTGGTCTGCGTCTGACCTGGATTCTTCTTCACAGGCTATGGACAGCATGTTTGACAGTCTGTCCGCCAATTGATTGGCAGAGCCCACGCCGAGTTCTTGTGTTCGGAATACTTCCAGGAACATTTCCTTGCCACACAATGAGTCTTTCCACCTAGGCCCAGTTATAGGTTGCTGCACAACTCTAGAGCCTCGCCTTATGTCGATCAGAATGGCCTGATGATCGCTATGGGTGTATCCTTCACTCACCACCCACTTCGTGTTCGTTTCTATGCTGCTAGTTGCAAAGGTAATGTCTACGACTGACTCTCTGCCCGCTTTCCTATACGTGGCCGTAGAACCCCTGTTGAGCAGAACTATCTCGAGGCTTGCCACAGCTTCCAGAAGCGTTTGGCCCCTTGCGTTGTTAGATCTGCTTCCCCACTCCGTTGACCAGGCATTGAAGTCTCCTGCGATTATCACTGGAGAGCTACCTCGGGCTTCCGTCACTAGTTCGTGGAGAAAGTGTTCGAAGTCTAAAGCTGTCATGCTTGGGCGTGCATAATAGCTGAAGAAGTGAAATGAATGCCCCCGATTTTCGTGCGAACGAAGTTAGCAGCACGGGTATCATCATCCTCGATTGCGTATGAACCATACGCCCATATTGCAGCAACACCTTCGGTATCTTCAAACCAAACTGACTCATTGCGCTTCGTGTAAGGCTCACTTACCAGAACTACGTCTGCCTTCTCTTCCACTATGGTTCTTTGCAGAAGATCCTGCGCCGCTTGAGAGTGATTCAGGTTGATTTGAATTACCTTCATACCTTCCTGGTTTTCAATGCCTCTTTAAATACCGGGCAAGTTTTGCATCCCGCCAAGTGACTTGCCATCGTCGGATCTTTCTTCACACACAACATGCATTTCGGGCTACTACTGCAATTTTTTGCTATGTGTCCCTCCACGCCACACCTTATGCAGCACCTTGACCTATCCTCATTCTTGCATGACCGAGATATATGTCCATACTCTAAGCATTTGAAACACTTCTTCAATGCCACGTTTGATCTAATACGCCAGGTAACCCATCCAATCTTCACCTTACCAGCCTTGAGAAGTATATTGGCCGCCTTTGTCTGCAAAGAGATCGTTGCAGTTTGGGTGCCAGCATACGACCGTCTTAGACTAGTGACGTCCAATTTTGAACATCAGCTTGTCTAAACCGCTCCAATATACCATTACGTATTTCGTCCTTAGTGGTGACTTCGTCGATGTCCCTGACCTCTATCGTCGTTTTTTGGCTCAAAGATCTGACCGACGCATCTTGCCCTACGGTGCCACTGACCATAGCCCTCAGCTTTTCTATTTCCGCGCCTTTCGTCTTTAGCTCTAGCAGAAGGTCACCATTTTGCGTTCTGCGAATCCTATGCACCGACTCTGTAAGGCCACCACAATTCGGGTCGGCTTTCATCCTTTTCAGGATATCAGCATAAGTTCCCTCCTCATGTCGATGGATAACCAAAGCATCTGTATATCAGGTGTGTCACAGAAATCGAGAGAACTTGAATTGATTTTAAAGCCTAAGAATATGCAATTAAAATTATAATAATTTTTAATAAAAGTATTTAATTACTCAATAATTAAAGTATCAGTATTATGAAAATTTTAATTGCATATTTTGAGGCTTTGAAATCAATTCAATTTCTCTCGATTTCTGTGACACACCTGATGTACACATTTTGCATTGCACATTTTCATGTGCTTTTTTGCTTGTTAGCACTTCATAACCACAAGCCTTCGCTGCACAACTCTGTTTCAGACATTGGAATTGATTTAAATGAATATCAATGTCAAATTCATTCATTTGAGCATGAGTACCAAAAATGATCTTTTAAATGAATTAATACAGATGTCTAGTACAAACCATAAAATGCTTGTTATCATTCTCAAAATGTGAAGTAAGCCCTGGTTCAATATATCCCAAATCTTGAGTTAATTAATCAATGCAAACTTATTATTTTTAGTTTTATTTTCTACTAGCGAACCCGGCGAACTTTGTACCGCCTTCTCTTTCAATTTCTTATTCATCTGAAGGGGATCTCTATATATATAAGTATAAACTCGTGTCACAGAGTTTGGGCATTATGGACTCCAAAACTACTGAACCAATCTTGATGAATTTTTTTATATTTATGTCATTTCTCGATTAATAGGTTCAATATTTTTTAATTTCAAATTAAATGATTTTTTTGAAAGTACCATATTTATTTAATAGATGGCACTGTAAGATAGTGTAAGATTGGGCAAGCAACCAATAGATGGCGCCATGTTTCGATTTCTGTGGCAACCCAGACCACAGCCTATCAGTAATAGTTTGCAACTTGAACAACGATTGATTGGCAACTGTGAGGCCGACTCAGCAGGTAGAAGACTGATAAAAAAACTATTGTTAACTTTGTAATAAATAATAACTGGTGTAGCAACTTATAAATAAATAGTGAACTGAATATTGGTGACCCCGACGTGATTAACTCAACCGCGGATGCAGCGCTATTTTCCACGTTCTTTAACGGCTGATCAACTTGCTAGCGACACCGACGAATTCTATGACGCTGTCAACATGGTGACAGTGCGGAGATCAAAGAGGTAAGGGCGCAACTGCCGCTACTTCAATTGTCTGCCACACAACTGGCTACTGCAAGTTTTCAACGTTGCCCAAAAATGAACATTCCAAAGTTCAACAAATCTGATTCGCACAATTGGACCGTTTTTTCATTTGCACAACGTCGTGGTGGATAATCGTAAGTTCGACATGGTGGCGATACACTTGGACGAGGATGTCAATCTGACAGTCGAAGACATCATCACGAAACATCTTCTGATTAACAAATATGACACTCTGAAGCTACGGCTACTCGAGTCGTTTGCAGAATCAGAGGACTCGAGAATTAAACGGCTTCTGCAGAGCCGCGACATGATGGGAAAAAGGCCCTCAGAGATTTTGTCACACATTGATTAGAAGCTATGCACGCAGCCTATTTTTCGTGGAGTTCTCCATGTCAATACGGCCGGTCATTTCCGTTTGGCAGGATAATGACTTCAGCAAGCAGGCAAAGATTGCGGATAAGATGCTTGAGAATAGTGCCGCGGTGTCAACATACGTAATGTCTACGTAGACTAGAGCTGCTCAACAGAAACAACACGACGCCGTTGCGGCTAGCACCAGACAATCTTATATAGCAGACATCGCTGCCGCTTTGCAAACTCTTTCACAGAAAGTCGGCATGCTTTAAGACAATATGCGCAAGACAAATCAATCCAAAACTACACACACTGTATGTCCGGAAAGTACCGAAGAAAACGGTGGCGAATCGCTATGCTATTACCATAAAAAATTTGGTGACAGTGCACACAAGTGCCAGCCAAATTGCATACGATATAAACAGTTAAACTAAAGTTGCTGCCGTTGACTCAGGCACGACCAGCAACAGTTCCTTTCACTCAGAAAGTAATCACGACCACCGACTACACATCCAAGATTAGAAAACTCATCAAATCTTTCGTTGATTCCGGGTCGGTGGTCTCAGTTGTACCTAGCACTACAATACTGTGTAGTCATTAAAACAAACAACCGTTCATTATACCCTTCACGGTAGTGAATAGTATTATAAGTTTGTCATGAAGCTTGTAACACACAGAAGGAGACATCGCAGATCACATAAATTATATATATTAGTGATCAGCTTGATGAGACGAGTTGATTTAGCCATGTCCGTCTGTCTGGCTGTATGTATGCAAACTAGTCCCTCAGTTTTAGGTTTCTTTTTACCATACGCAGCACATTTGCCGAATCGGACCACTAGGGTGGGGGTACCTCCCATACAAACCCACCTTTAAATTAATGTTCTTATTACAAAAAGTTTTTTGTTTTTTAACGTATCGAACTGAATTTTGGACACTATAAGTTTGTAATTTATAGCCATCAATCATGTAAATTTCATGACCCTAGGGCTACCTAGTGGGGTACCTCCCATACAAACCCCCCTTTAAATAAATGTTCTTGTTAAAAAAAGTATTTTGTTTTTTAACGTATCGAACTAAAATTCGGACCCTATAAATTTCTGATCTATATTCATCAACCATATAAATTTCATGATCCTAGGGTTACCAGGAGTGGTACCTCTCATACAAACCAAAATTAAATGACAAACTTTTAAAGAATAAATGTACAATAAAATTGCCACTCAAACTGATGTGATGCTAAGAAAGGAAGGTTGGATGTAACCCGGAGGAGAGTGAAGAGTATTACATCTTTGGCATAGCCAATGATAGCCTTCTTTCTGGTTTTGATTTCTTTTTACTTAATGAATTGTTTATTGTTATTTACTTTATCTTAATTCTAGAATTGAAAGGGAGCAATGTGATTATATATATATTATATATGTTTGTATATGTGTACGTCTGTACACTTGCATAAACAGTCTGTAGTTAGACTGAAGTGGCTGATCATGTTACCGTGGGATCGGAATGTGCGCTGACATAAGTAGTTTAATTTAGCTTTATGTTTTATTTGTATATTTATGTATGTAACAAAGTGTTACATATGGATACATACTTATGATTGCATGAGCACACTACACCTCCCCTTTTTAGAAAAATAACGTAATTTATGAAGTTATTTAAAGTAAAATGGTAGTAAAATAATTATGTTATATTATATTGTATGGAATTATATTAATGTATATTATTGTACTTGTTGTTCTATAATCATGTTGTTGGGTTTTGGTATACATGTTTTTATTTTATTTTTTTTTTTTTCGGCTAACAACATTGAGATTTCATTTTTGGATTTTAATGGTTCAATAATAAGGTTGATCAAGCGTTATTCCCTTAAAGTTTTACGAACGAAACAGTTTTAGTCTATCTTGATGAACTTTTTGATTCCTATTGTTATCATCTTACCTGTTTCGTTTTTTAAGAAAACCTGGTCTCCTCCTTTTAATTTGAAATATAACATTTTCTTATCATATAGTTCTTTCTGTTTTTGCTTAAACTATTCTATCATTAATCTTGCTCTTGTTCTATTCTAAATTTTGATTCTTTAGCATAATCTTCTTTAAGTGGATCTATTCTATCTATTGAATGGGATTTTTACTAAAAAGTAATTCATATGGACAATAATCACAAACCATAGATGGGGTTGTATTATAACAATAGACAAAATATTGCAGCCATACGTCCCAATCAGTTTTATCAACTGATATATATGATGTATGTATTCGTTTAGAGTTTTATGACTTTTTCTTTTTCACTTTCTATTATATTCACCGGTTTGAGTAGCGCTACTCTTAATTATTTAAATAATTATTGCCCATTTTTTTAAAATAATCAATTGAAATTTCTTTAATGATTTTTTCACTCGGTGCCGTTTTAAGTTGGCTGATGCCGTTTATACCGGCTTCAGTTTCGAGCCTTTGGAAGAACTGACCTAAGTCGAGAATTCCATTGGTATAAAGATCGCTAACATTAATTCTTGCTATAACTTTCTTTCCAAGTTTAATAAAACATTTCATAGATGTCATACGTAAGGTCACTACTTTTCGTACATCATGATTTTTAAAGATTTCATATACGTTCGGCTTAGAAGCTTTATCAAGATTTTGCCTAGGCAAATTTTCTTGTTCTATTCCTGCGCAGGATTTTTTCTGCCTACTTTGGTTTCTTGTAGTGACTTTTAGTATTTGTGATGAATGTCTTTTAATTCCTTGATGGTTATTCTTGATAACGCATCTGCTACATAGTTGTCTTTTCCCTTAAGATATTCTACTATAAATTCATATTCCTGTAAAAGTAGTCTCATACGAGTAAGTTTTGAACTCGGATTTACCATCGAAAAAAAGTAAGTAAGTGGTCTGTCTTGACAATGAATTGTCTACCATATACATATGGTCGGAAATGATTTATTGCCCAATGTATTGCTGCTAATTCTTGTTCAGTTGTACTCTTTTTACTTTCGCCTTTTGTGAATGTACGAGATGCATAGGCCACAGGGAGTTGAATTCCATAATAGTTTTGAGTAAAACTGCTGCACTCTTTGCTTGCATCCGTTATTATACAAAATTCCTTTTTGAAATCAGGATATTGTAATAATGTTGGATTTATTAATTCTTTCTTCAAATACTCAATTGCTTTTTGACAGTTAGGTGTCCATTCAAATTGAATGTTCTTTTTACACAATCGTGTTATGTGACGTGCATAGTCAGAAAAATGTTTAATGAAACGTCTATAGTAATTGCAAAATGCAAAGAAACGTCTAGCACTGTCTGCGTCTGTTGAGACTGGGTATTTTTAATGACATTATATTTCTTGTCATCTGGTAAAATACCTTTGTCAATACATTTATGATCAAGAAAAGTCACTTCATGCATGCAAAATGTGCACTTGTCGGGGTGTAATTTTAGGTAGTTTTTCCTACATAAATCAAAAACATTAGTAAGATTTTTAATCATACGTTTTTTTGAACAACCGATGCCTATTAGGTCATTCATATATAAGAATGCTTGAGATGGTTCTAGACCAGAAAATGAAATTGTCGTCATTCTTTGTATGAAATTTAGCGTTATTTTTAAACCATACGGTAATCGTGTGAAACGATAAGAGCCATTGCTCATTGAAATAGATGAAATATTTCTTGAATTTTCTTCAATTTCTATTTGGTGAAATGCCAACATTAAATCTAAACACGAGAAGTATTTTGCTCGGCCTAGTTGATCAAGAATATCATTTATTCTTGGAAGGGGGAATTTATCGGCTAAAAGTTTTTTCTTTATTTGGCGATAATCTGTTACAATATATAATCGTTTCTTATCTGAATCCGGTAGGGATTTTTTCGGAACAAGTAATAACGGGCTATTGTATTCAGATACAGACGGTTCTACAATTTGATCTTTAATTAATTTATCCACTTGCCTAGTTATTTCGGCTTGTTGACTATGAGGAGTTCTGTAATTTTTTATATAAACTGGTTCATCATCTTTTAATCTTAATTTTTGCTTATAGAAATTATTTGTTGTTATAGATTCGGATTAAAGACCGAATATGTCAGTATAATTGGTGCATAATTCTGTTAGTATGTCTTTATATTGAATCGGACAATGTTTTCGTAGTTTTGATAACATTTCTTCATCTCAAGTTTTATCTGTATTATTTATAATATCATAATCAGTTAGAGGTTCAAATTTAACTTGATTTCAATCAATTATTTTATTTTAATTTGTAATACTAAGAATTCGGACAAACGTATTTTTGGAGTTGGAAATTGTACTTCCAATGAATACTCCACTTTGAATTTCTTGACATGGAATTAGTATTTGATCTTCTGTTGTATATAAATTAATTTGACTTCGGAACGCGATGGTAACAATATTGTTTTATTATCAATTGTGTGGATGATAGGAATATGTATGAGGTAATCTAAATTTGTTGGTCTGAGTGTAAACACATCTTGATTTGGTTGAAAATCTAATTGAAAATTAAATTTTTTAATAAAATCCATACCTATTATCCCATCACTTGGTATTGGAAAATTTGAATTAACAACGCGAAAATCATGCGGAATTATATATTTTCCTGTCTTTAATTCCACGAAGGTTTGTCCAATGGAATAAGTTGAACCTTTACCAATTCCACTGATTTGCGTTATTGTTTTATTATCTATCTCTTGATACGGATCTGAATTTTCTTTGAGAATTGATATGTCTGCACCTGTATCTATTAATAATGTAAGATTTTTACCTATATTCTCATTGTTAACTGTACAAAGATATTAAAATTAAGATTGATGGAGTGAACTGTTACATTTATTGGTGTCCGACACATAAGGGAGTTTGCTGGTCTTCCGAAATATCTTGAGTAATGCATATGTCAGCATTGTTTCTTTTTTGAATAGTATTATACCTACCTCTATTGGCATTATTTCGACCTCGGTTATTTCCTCTGAAATTTCCGCGTCCTCGGTTGTTATAATTGTTATAATTACATTGGTTATTATAATTGTGATTATTGTAATAACCTCGGTTATAACTTCTACCTCGATAATTTCCCTTGAAATTACCTTGGTTATTATAATTATTGTTCTTGTTTTTGTAGAACAATATGCTATTTTTGTTCCCTGGTATTTCAGTGCTGCATTTGATGTATTTTCCTACTGCATCATTTAGACTAGTGAAATTACCCGCTTCAAGAATTATGAGTAGTTTTTCATTCTCGCAATTCTTTATCATTGCCGATATTGCTTCCTTTGTTGCAAAGGTATCTGCATTATCTGCATCTAAACCTGCGTTTATGTAAGCTGCCTCTAGCGCCTTACAGAAGTTTTCGATCTCTGTGGTATACTGTCTTGCTGTTTGCCTTGTTGACGCACATTCATTAGCTTGGCTTTTATGACATCAGTAGATTCACCTTTCACATTTTGTTGTAATTTGGTAATAATACCTTGGATCGTTGTTTCATTTTGAACCTTATATAAGAGTGGCCCAATTATTTTAGATTTAATTACTTCTACTGCTAGATTTTCATCATTGCTTTTGTAAGATCTGCCAGCTTTAATGCTGTCAGAAATCTTTGTAGATGTAATTTCTTTTCGTCAAATTCAGGAACCGTTTCCGATACCTGTTTGACGTATTTACGGTCCAATTTTATTTGTTCGGTCATTTTGTCAGATTCAATACTTTTTTTCTATTTCTGGGTTAGCTAGCTCTTTATTATCTGAGATTTTTTGTTCAGATTTGGTATCTGAAATATCAGGTATTTTTCCCTGGCTTATTTCTATCGTATCATAACCCTCTGCTGTTATGGCCGTGTTATGACAATCTGGTATTTTGCAACGTTGAGAAGTTTATTACTAATTTCAAAGAAAAAACCTTCTGCTGAAACTTTATGTGCTGCTGTTAGCCTTTCGTAATTTACATTTATTATAATTCTTTTCCTCCTCTTTCTAATAATATTTTTAAATGGTTATCAAGTGCCTCGTTAGATATGGGTCTATTTTGCGAAACGCATTTATACGATCTATTGAAGATCTCTACGTTGAGTCTTAATGCTTGGAAGATCTATGTCTATTCCATTTGTTACTATTGATTGAAAGTTTATTCACATTATTTTTCAGTGAAGTATAAATGTTCAAACTGTAGCGTGTAGGCACCAACGATGCACGAAACATAGATAATATTTATAAGAAATCAAAAATAAAAATTTATATCTGGTCAAGTGGATCCGCTCTGCATATATAACGTTTCTTTATATTTTTAGTATACATAGCATATAACTTCAGAACTAGCTGGACGCTTGACAATATTACCAACACGAGGTATGGAATGTTAACGAACCAATACTTAGTCGATCAGTATGCGAAAATTGAATCGGAGCGATTAGCTTACATCCAAAACAATCAAACTAAATTGAGAGCAGAAAACTACATTCATCTTGAGGATGCTTTACAGTCGAATGAGCACAGCAACGAAATTGGACAATTAGTGATACTGCCTTCAGCATTCACTGGTGGGCCTCGATATTTACATGAAAAATCACAGGATGCCATGACTTACGTGAGACATTACGGTAAACCAGATCTGTTTATAACTGCAACATGTCACCCGAACTGGGCAGAAATCAAAGAAAATAATTACCTCAATTTAAATCCACAAGACAGATATGACATAGTGAACAGAGTATTCCATTTAAAATTGCAGAAACTCCTTTTTCTCATAAACAATGCTCACATATTTGGTCCAGTTCGATGCTACATGTACACTATATAATGGCAGAAACGTGTCTTGCCACATGTCCATCTGCTGGTATGGTAAATGAATAAAATTAGACCAGATTAAATTGATAGCGTCATTTCTGCGGAGTTATCAATTAAGAAATTGATCCAACCCTGTACGAAATATTAAAAAAACAAATAATACATAGCCCTTGCGGATCTTTCAATCCTAATTCTCCATGTATGCGTAAAGGCAAGTGTACCAACAAATTTCCGAAATCATTCCAAAGCCAAACATCTACCAATGACGACGGATATCCTAAATATCGTCGACGTCTGCCAGAAGAGACTGTGCATACTGCCAATGTGCGAAACCATGAAATTGACAACCCAGTAACTCATTTCTTTTAAAATTTTCGACGCTCATATCAACGTAGTGATGTGCAGTTCTATTAAATCAATACAATATGTTACAAAATATTTTAATAAAGGTACCGATCAACCTACATTTAGCGTACAATCGCCAAATGAGGTAGACCAATATCAATCTGGTCGTTACATCTGTAGCTCGGAAACAGTCTGAAGGATTTTATCATTCGACATACATAACCGAGCGCCCACAATTACCCATCTCGCGGTTCATTTAGAAAATTGCCAGAGAGTTTGTTTTACTGAAGACAACATTACCGATGTTGTTACAAGTCCACGGTATATAACGTTAACAGCAATGTCAAACAAGTCTTCTGTTGAAGCACAAACTCAGCTATGGGTGGGTGCACAATATTATTCTCAGGTGACTTGCGCCAAATCTTACCGGTTGTGACAAGAGGGACACGTGCTGATGAAATAAACGCTTCATTGCAAAGATCTTACCTGTGGTTGCACCAATACCTTCAATGGAAGAATAAATCTTGAGAATGAAAACATTTGCGTTTTGGTAAATGATCTTCAAGAATTGTTAGAAAAGATTTATCCCGAAATTGATAACATAACATAACAACATCTTATTTAAATGAAAAGAGAGCTATTTTGTCACCTACCAACGATTAAATAGGTAAACTAAATCATTTAATTCTGTCAAAGATCAATGGACTGACTCAAACATACTACTCTGTAGACAATGCTATTGATCTGGAAGAGGCTGTTCATTTCCCAACAGAATTTCTTTTTCTCTACAGCCTTCTGGTTTGCGCCCACATAAATTAGTTTTAAAAGTAGGGTGCCTCTATTTTATTACGGAACCTTAATCCACCAAAACTGTGCAATAGTACACGTTTACAGATAAAGTCATTAAAAAACTACATTATAGAGTGACAATACTGACCGGATGTGGAACTGGAGAAGTCGTTTTAATTCCCCGGATTCCATTAATACTAACGGATCTACCTTTCCAATTTAGAAAATTGCAGTTTCCTATAAAATTGTCATTTTCAATGACAATTATCAAATCACAAAGTCAAACATTCAACGTTGTGGGATCAGACCTAAGCATTCAGTGTTTTTCCCATGGACAGTTATATGTATCTCTTTCACGCGTCACTTCTGTTCGTATTGTGTAATGACAAAAAAGCTGTACAAATTGTATACAAAGACATATTGCAAAAAAAAAATTGTTAAAAAATTAATTAATACAATTTCATGCTATCAATACCAATGCGATATTTTTTTAATTGCACCCGTACAAAGAAGGGCGGTTTGCTAGTTTAAAGAATAAATGTACAATAAAATTGCCACTCAAACTGATGGTGCTAAGAAAGAAAGGTTGGATGTTACCCGGAGAAGCGTGAAGAGTATTACATCTTTGGCATAGCCAATGAAAGCATTCTTTCTGGTTTTTTTTTTGGGTTACTTGTCAGATTTGCCTCATCTAAAGCTGCATTTAAAAACGGATTTATTATCCACCTTTGGCCAGTGTTTTCTGATAGTTCTTGCATCGAGAAATACTGACATAATTCATCTTTGAAATTCTGCAATACCATTTCCATACCAGGTACATATGCTTTGATGTTTATCTCAGAATTGATTAAAAATAATCGAAGTTGTTTTGTTCTATAGATGATAACCATATTTTATATTTCTTGTAAAACCATTGATTTTATCCTTAGCGGTAATTACATTTTCATTCCGACCTTGCAGGCATCTATTTAAGGCATTTAAATGGTTAAATAAGTCAGAAAGGAAAGCCGGTTTTAAAAGAAATTTCGAGTCACAAATAAATTTCGAATATTCTGACCTTGCCTGCAGTAAACACACCAGAAGTTCAGCTCGAAGCTCGCAAACTCTTGTCAGTACTTTGCCTTTCGATAACCACCTAACCTCTGTGTGGTAAAGTAAATTTTGGTGGAATGAATCCATATCTTCACAAATGATTCGAAATATTCTGTCTGTGTTCCCTTAATAGAATTTACTATTTTTATAATTATATTGAGAACTTCATTATATTTTTGCCGCAAGAGCTTGGCGATGAAATGCACCTAATAAACATTTGGCATTCGTTTTTTTAGTCTGGCTCTTCGAACTACTCATGGCTTTTTCTCCGTCACTACAAGTAGCTGTGCATTTCTTCGCGCAATTGACATGGAAGTCTTCTGTAGTTTCAAGAAACATGTTATATAAGCACTGACCTGTTGTATTTTTGGGAAAAACAAAATTTCTTCCATCAATCCCTTATTGGATTCAAAACGTACAAAAGCTACAAACTGCGGGCAACCCGCAATATCCGTAGATTCATCAAACTACAAAGAAACAAAAGCAGGGGAGGGTTAGGGTCGTAAAATATTTTTACACACTAAGGGGGTCACGACAGCAAAAAGATTGAGAACCCTATAAAAATAATTGTCTGCTGGTGTTCTTATGTCTTATTGATCAAGCAAATGAACGACAAATCACTCCATTGTACTTTGTTTGTATTTAAAGTTTGTGTGGGTGGAGATTGATGGTGGAGTGAACTTTCTCCAATTTTTGGCATTTGTTTTTAATTGACAGGGTCACATTTTTGTTATACAGGAAGCCTTCGGATATATCTATAAGATAAGTTTCGTTTATGGGTAAAGGTATTATATGGGATAGTGTACTTTAATATTGAAGACTATACATAGTTTGTTTTTAAAATGGTATGCTTGCATTATCTTCAGAGACTATTTTCATTTCTTCATCTTTCAATATTTGATAAATACTTTTAATTTGTTCGCTATTTAAAATAAACTACGGGAACCCGTGGCCGACACAATCGACCGCATTCTACTATTATGCCCCTGATCTGATGTCTCAGAAATGTAAAATCGCAATCCACTGAATGATAGAACTCTACTGGCGGCAACATACAATTGTCCGTGACTAAACACAGGCTGTTTCAACAAAATTCCAACTTTTTGAAACGTTTGACCTTGGGATTTATTTATAGCCATCGCAAAAGTTGGAACGACTGGAAATTGAGTTCTTTGAAATTTGAACGGAAAAAGAGTTCCCGAATAAGTCAAATGAATACGGGGAATTAAAATTCAAATATTACGCGCTACACCTCGCAATCTATTGAGTTTCAGTGCATTCGTTTCACGCGCATGTGAGTTCCGTTAACTAATGCTATTCCTGTATTTAAATTCCGTATTAATAATACAATACAGTTTTCCTTTAAAATCAATTTATGGGGAGGAAGACCACTAACTGATACAGTATACAAAAACTCAATAGGAAAATTATTATGTTCACGTGCATCATCACTGACAATTTTATCAAAGCTGTAGTAAGCATGCTCCTCTCCAGGCATTTTTTAAGACTTCTAAATTTATAAACGAACAATCATTATTTTTTGGAACCAGAATAACTGAATTCAAAATGTCAGTATATAAAATAGTTTCCGGAATAATTCCAAATGTATCATTGATGATGTTTACAGGTTCTCAAATTAAATTTTTCGCTATTTCAACGATATCCGAACCGAAGTGAGGAAATGCTTCCATTTCACCGTTACTGAAACAAGCTGAACTGAACAAATTAAATTTCATGAGGAGAGAGAGAGTAACACGTGAACCATGAGGAACCACTGGCTGGATTTGTCTAAAATCACCGCATAACAAAACTGTTTTCCCCCCAAATAATTTGTCACTATTCTCTTCCGAAATTAAGTCTCTCAGTTATCTATCAATTAATTTAATAGCATAAAGAGGACTCATAGAAATTTCGTCGATAATAATCAGTGACACAGAATTGAGGAATCTTCCTTGACTACTGTTAGGACTGATATTTGAAACTGAATTTTCCAATAATGGAATTGGTAATTTGAACACATTGTGTAAGGTCCTACCACCGGTTAAGAGACTAGAAGCGATACCACTGAAAGCGTGGGTATACAACGAAGAATTATTTGAATGAATTTAATTTACGAATAATTGCTGTTTGGATATAAGTTTTCCCAAAACCTGCGTGAGTCGTTTAACAAAATACATTGCTACCAGTATCATGATTCAAAACTTCTCGTAAAACACTATCTATAATATTACGTTGTTGATCATTAGCGCTATTAAACATATCTTCAAAAAAAATTTCTTCTCCAACAACTGAAAACAGAATCAACAGGGAAATAAACATGGATTGGAAGACCAAGCTCTTGACATGAAGTATTATGAGTCTGAAGAATATCATCGATTATTAGAAGAGTTCGATTATAAGAAATATCCTGACTGTAGTCTGTAAGGAAATCTTCACTCATATCATCTTTGAATTCATTCCATAAAAGTAACAGATTCGCTGGAACATTCACACCACAAATAAAACCAAATAACTTTCGCAATTGTCTTGGAGAATTATTTTGCTTCTGTTCATTTAAACATTCACGCCATTCGTTATCATTCGATGCAATCTCCCGCGCGTGACATGCTCCCACAAAAGTAGGATACACAACCCCATTATAGAATCGTAAATCCTTAAAAGACTTGGCACCACGAACGTGTAATAGAAGTAACCGTAAATTAAATAACTTGAAATCTTTAGGAGATACAACATACATTCGAGAAATTACTTTCTCTGCCCACCTTGTCTAACTGTCCACTTTTTTTCTCTACCATCTCACACGAAATGTTCTGGAATTTCAATATACAGAAATTCATTTGCAGAAGCAACGTTTGTATTCAATTTAAAGAATGCTAATAATTTGGTTTTCGGAGGATTAGCTACGACCAGTTCCACATTTCCTTCTCTAAAGTAAGTATTTTGCCTTCCAGGCAGGTGGCAATCAAGCCGAACCATTGTATGACACTGATAATGCATTGGGAATTCAAATATCCTCCAAGCAGCCTAAGTGGAACCAACAAATCTACCATTTGAGAAATTTCGGATCTCATCTATGACGATTTCATTCGGTCCAACATTCTCAACACCGAATTCTAAACATACCGTTTATAAACATACTTGTAAATGTATTTGACACTCTTAACAGTCGTTAAAACTTCAACATTCAAATGACAATTGAACTTAGCTAAAATATACTGTTTGTATGGGACCACAAATCTATTATCAACACTATGCCCACAAACATCAACAGAAACACCATAATCACGACGTCTTTATACTGGATAACCATTCACACTATCATGTGTACGTTCTGAGAAATCTTTAGGAAAATTTGTAGAACATTTTCCTTCTCGCAAGCACACTGAATTAGGATTAAGAACACTGCAGAGACCATGAATCAATTTCAGCAGAAACAATTTTATCAATACTTTCAATACTATCAACTCTATCATCATTTTCCAAAGTCAACAAAATATGTGCATGAAGGAAACCACGTTTTTGAAATTCAATAATAAATAATAGCATAACTTTACCGAACATATGGTTTTTAACTATCAAGTTGATCAGTTCATTTAATTTAATTTTGAAAACGTGAACAACAATATCAGGTCGAAAGTGAGCCTTAGCCCCATTTAATGTTTCGATAATTTTAAGCCAATTTGGATTGCATGTCATAGTTATGAATAAAGAAGGTTTTCCCTTTCACTGTACAATACACATAGCATCTAAGTAATTCTGGAACATATTTCGTGGAGAACATATGAATGTGGAAGGGAAAATTACTTTATGACCAACTCTAGAATCGTTACCATTTGGATTTTGATTTATAAAATCACTTAAGTTATTATAAAGGTCAGCACGTAGAGCAGCCTGATTTTGTTTAATGAAATGTAATCTGGTTCTTTTAATTCGAACGTACATATCAACGATCCACTGAAGAAATAATTTTTGGGAAGAATGCAGAAGACTTAAATCATCACGAATGGCATGACGGTAACATGTATACTGTAACATAGTAACTTTGTTTCGAGGAGCATGAGAATTAGAAGTAGAAGCAATGTTATGTGACATATTTACATACCAACCGGTATCACCATTAGGAAACAACAAATAATATGCCAACGGATCTACTGAAGAGTCCAAAACAGAAATATTATGAAGTTCTTGTGAAAATTTCGGAAAAACAACCATACCTCTCTCTCAAAAGACGGTTCAGCGTCATCGCTTCTAAAAATAGCTGCAACATCAGTCTGAATAGCATCGTTATATCTACGAAGATCACGCTCTTTATTCATCTTAATCATCATACAAACATTAGCAGTTGTATTTTCAAGACGGTGACAATATTCAGCCATTGACTTAAAAGAACGTACAAACACATTTACACGATCTAACTCATTAGCTAATTCATACATAATAGACACATTACATCCATTATTTGCTCTAGCATTCAGTACGTACAGCAGTTTCAACGTCGTAAAATTAAGGCTGTGCATATGCCGGATAACTACCAAAACCCGCAGTAATTGAAGCAGATCGGTGGTAAAATACGTCATGAATCTTAAAATGATAAATTCTATTCAAAAATCTGTCATCTAATTTAAATTCAGAACTTATCATTGCAAATGTCATTTGATTTCAAACCTTGAACTAAATTCATAAAAAGAGCATTCTGAATGAGGGGTGGTATAGCAACTTTTCCCTTATGACAACACAAAGTAAAAGCGCTAGTGTAACGTTAAGTAATTTCAGATTGCTGAACAGAAATCACAACGTTATATTGAAGCTAAAAGACTCAAAATTACGGGAAATTAAAATCAATGCAATTTTATACGTTTCATTCAATAAATCAATATTTTGGTCATTTGAAGTACTTGCGATAACATTTTTAACTGATCTCATGTTATTTCTGTGGCGTCTACACTGATTTATACCAGTTAAAGTAGGTCGGGAAGGCATATTGAATAATGTTAAAATTATGAGAATAACAAATAAATAAAAGTTGCAAAACTTTTCGCAAACCAGACACAAAATACTCGGTAACTGTTAAGAATACCGGTTATGCTGATTTATGCCACACAGGCGTCAAAGCCTATAAAATTGTATGGATAAATTATAAAAATAATTAAAAATAAGCGAAAGGAACATGTAGACTGTTGCAATAGCAATATCTGACTGACGGGCGTCAAAGCTTAACAGCTCTTCTTATTACCAATTTTGGCATACCCAAAAACAAATTGTATGAATGAAAAAACGATGTCTCCGTTGAACATCTCTTGCACATAGTCAGACATAGAAGTCGGTGTTGGGAGCGCAGTAGAATGAGGGAAGAGAGAAGTTTGTGTGTCACTCTCTTCTGTTCTATTGCTGTACGCTCATCGGTTGTGTAAAGCCATGTGATTGTTGTTGTGCAGCTGTCACAAAGATCTATGTTGTCTCTATCGCTGTCATGGATAATGTTGTTGTTCTCATTTGTTTGTTCAGAGTATGCAAATTCTTCTTTTCATTACTTTCTTAGAACTTTAAACAGTGATACACATACAAATATATGCATTTATGTATATTAACAACAAAATACAGCATTAGAACAGAAGAAAGAGGCACACAAACATACAAACCTCTCTATTCTCTTATTCTACTGCGCGCACACACGCTCATATCAACAGCTGTGTATGGTTATTGTTGTTAAAAAGCGGTTATTTTTAATACATTTTTTACACCTATACCTCTTAGGTGTACTTACTTAGCATCAAGTAAAAATTACCTTTCAATTGGTATTTTTTTTTTGTCAAAATAAGTTCAGTAGTTTAAGCAGGAAAGGGTTCACAAATTCAATGTTTGCCGTTAAATTATATAGATTTGGGAATTATGTCTAATTTCGCGAAAATAATGCTCTCTGCTATGTTATTTATGAGGTTTTGGAAAATATCGAGTTTGTAATTTATTTTATTAATGAATTGCAATGTTTTTTTTTTCTCATGAATTCGATTTTGAATATTTTCAAAATATTAATTTATTGACGTGAATACGTCTTTACCTAAACCTAAAAAATTGATGATAAGAAAAATGGGAAGCGTCGCCATTTTAACTTTTTTTTTTGACTGTAAAAATGTCCGTCTAATTTGTTGTTTTTGCTCTTGTGGTTGTTTTATGTGTATTTTATTATTGTTCCATGTACATTTGTTTTGCTATCGCTTTACGCCAGAGCACCAACATACTTTCTTTTGCTCATATTCGCGTATGAAAAATTTAAAATATCAGTCTCTTCTCATTCACGAGCGCGTGCGAAAATTTTTTTGTTTGTTTCCTCGTACGCGAACGTGAGCGATTTCGATCTTGTTCATAAATGAAGTGCTCTTTAATGAAACGTTCATTTTCGAACGAAAGCATATACTATGCATGTGTAGTGAGAAGCATCAACCAACGGTTGAATAAAACGAATAGAATAGACAAACAGAAGCTCTTCTTATTTTAAAATTTTGCATACCCAACAACAAATTATATGTAATTTTGTTGTTACACATCCCGAGATGACAGAGACACTCTGAAACGTACATGAGCAGAACGCATGAGTTTACGTGAACGCAATGAGCTGAGAGCATTTTTTTCATTTGTTCATAACTCGCGTATGAACAAGAGCAAAATGAATGGTCATGAGCAAGAGCAAGAACGCAATTATCAAAGCGTTCATATATAAACGCGAGCAAAAACAAGAAATTTTCAATTTTAAAATTTTTTGTAAATGAGCGTTCGCGTATGAATATTTTTGTAATCTGCTTTACGTCCATTTTCTTTTGTTATTGCTGTTTGCTTTATGTTTTTTCTTGTTGTCGTCCAACAACGACGCAAGCAACTGGGACGAACAAGGGCTACAGCGATGTCGAGCATGTAGGGAGCAGTTGATAATCGACGAAGAAGAAGGACAGACGGTCTACGTACAACTACGCGACGTGATTTATATTTTTTATTATAGAAACAAACATTTTACATTTGCCAAACTAAAACTTAATAAAACTAAAATAAAACCTATTTATCATCATCATGTTTGCACAACTTAATATATTTGCATACATTGTACAATGTTCTAAATCATGTATTTTTTACAAATTTTTAGAGTTAATTTAGCCAACATGCTCGCAAAGTTCCACGTGTGTCATGATGCAAAAATATCCGGTCTGAACGAAAAAATACATCAACGTGATGTAGTTTGGTATGAATTCAGAATAACTGTAACTTTTACTAGACAGACACCACCAACCTTTTTGGTTTTTGAACTGTAAATTAATCTCAAAAATGTTAATGTTAATTTCGTTGCAGTCAATGAAGTTATTCATATTGCGATATATGGCTAAAACAACTCGTCTCATCGAGCTGATCACAAATATATATACTTTATGGGGTCTACGATGTCTCCTTCTGTGTGTTACACACTTCACTACTTATAATACTATTCACCCCCGTGAATGCATTTTCATTTGCATCTATGGTGCAGCGCCACTGTAACTTTTTCGACATATTAACTTTTCGAAACGGTTTTCAAAATTGGGAAAAATACGATAATAAACTTAAGATATCTACTTTAGATACACCATAATCCAACGCCAATCGCTTTCCGTGATCAAACCTTTTTTCAGTTCGTCACTTTCTGCGGTAAATTAAGCAGTCGATTCTCGTTATTAGATTTGTTGTGATAATTTGCTGTTAAAGCCTTACATGACTGTTAATGGATGTTAAAAGCATTTTGTTCTGCTAAGAAAAGCTCTTCTGATAATAATTTATTAGACTTTTATTAGCTGCTGTCAAACAGCTGATAAATTAAAATGTTTCTAATAAAACAATGTTAAATATTTGTGCTCACTGTTTTTTTTTATTTTTTTTTTTTATTTCCCAATAGATGAAGTACATTTGTTTTGTTTCTTATTATAGAACAATACATAAACATTTCATTCGAAATGGATTCTGGTATGACAGTTTCTGTTACGTATGTATGTATACTATGTACAAATCTCTAAATACTCAAAAGCTGGCAAAGTCAAATAGGATTTTTCATGCGTTCGGTCAGAAACTTATCAAAATATTGGGTTACACTGCTTGTTTAAGCTTGCTGGTAGACAGAATTCTCAGTTATGTTAACTTATGTTAGTATGCATGATACTCGTATATTATTTTAATGTTCATCGCATATATATGTATTAGTTTTATTATTCCAATTAATGTATAACTCTTTATTAAAATGTGTAGAGCAGTGATGCCATTTAAGCCTTTTTCCGGACAGATATTTCCTTCGATCCAAAGGGCAACAATAAGGCTATTGCAAATTTTGCAAGTACCGCAGATGAAGAGGATTATGACCTGATAGATGAGGCAATAAAACTCATCTAATTTATAAAAATAAATTTATAAGATAAAAATTACAAAATAATCTGTCCTGTGTTTGTGATAGGTAGATTGCATCACTGGTGTAGTTGGAAATACTTATACTCTCCAACATTCAAATAAATAAAATACTTCGGTTTATGCACTCACAACATACAGTTCACTACTTATCAGTACGCAACATACTATAAACATTTGTTGCTACATTTTTTGGTCCTTCGAGCACAAGTTATTACTAAGCGGCAAGATAAATTTTAATTCGGTGTCCGACTCATTAGCCCAATCATCAGGGTACATCACATTCGGCACGATTTCAAAATTCAATTTTAACATGTACAAATCAAGGGCATAAGCACAGTCGCTGTGGTGCGAACATTAAATACACAACTGTAATAAAAAATAAAAAAAGTTTTGCAAACACAATCAGAAGCAAAGCACTAAACAAAACAGTTAATCAAGCAAAAAATTAAATACATAAGAAACTGTACAAAACAAAATAAAAAACAAAAATATCAATAAGCAAATGAACAAATTTTTTTTTATTTCCCAATAGATGAAGTACCTACATTTGTTTCTTATTATATAACAATAAATTTAAAAAAAAAACACTAATACTTAACTTATTGTCCATTTTGTTTGTCAAGCTTTGTTACTAAAATTGTTTTAATGTTCATCATGTTACCCATTTGTTGGATTAATTCTTTCATCATGTTTTTAAGTTCTGAGATATCGTTAGATGGGATGGTATGATTGTTGTTTTGCTGGGAAAAAATTTTGCCACTAGTTAGATTAACACTTAAATCTTTTTTTTCTTTTTCTTTGTCAGCTGGTCGATTGGTTGACTTAATCTGTGAGAAAGAAGCAGCAACCTGCGAGTAACTGATTCCTTTCTCCACTTTGCGAGAGGTTACGGACTTTTGTTCGTTTTTTGTTTCATCGGTCAATGTTTTGGGTCGAAGAGCAGGAAACCTTTGAATTTTTAATGTTTTGTAAATTTCGCAACCTTTATAATTGGCTGTATGAGCTCCACCACAAAGAGCACATTTTATTTTCTTTGATGAATCAATTTGACAGTCAATCGTGCTGTGTTTTCCCGCACATTTAACACAAACAGGATCTTTGGTGCAGTAGTTTCGTGTGTGTCCGTATTTTTGACAGTTAGAACATTGCACTATCATTCTCTTACTATGGGGGGCCTCAAATTGTATTTTGGTGTGAAGTAATGTAGTTATGTTATAAATGTTTTTATTGTTAGGACTGGCTTTAAGTTCGAGTGAGAACAGGGAAAGTGACTTATTTGTGTTTTTTTGTCGAATATTATATACATTCGTGACATCATGGCCTAATTCTTTCAGTTCTCGCTTAATTTCGTTGGTGTCAGATGATTGGTGAAGGTGTCTCAGCATAACTTTAAACCCGCGTTCGTCTTTAGTCTTAAATGTATAGTACTTGGTATTTCTAGCTTTTAACATTTTCATTATTGTACTATATTGTTGGGGTTCAGTCACTTGGATACGAACTTCATTATTGGGCAGGGATTTAAGAATATAGTTTTTCTCTATAACTTCATTAATAGCATTCATGAGAGTATTAATGTCTTCTACCCCCTGCACATAAATAGGCGGTGGCTTGTTAACTTTAGGAAGCTGTTTGGTTTCATTTTGTGCATTACGATTTGAGGACTTAGGATCTTCGCCGTTGTTGTTGTCTTTTTCTGCTAGCAGTGCGAACATATTTCTAGTATTAGGTTTGCTCAACCAGTAATCATTTAGTTTTGTTTGTGTATTTTTTTGCAAATTGGTTTTGTACTTTTTGTTATTGTTTTCTTCTATTGATTTGCCTGGGGATTGTGTATTACGGTTTCTTTTGCAAGGTTGTAACTGTTCAGAACTAGGACCATTATTATTGGTGTTATTTATGTTATGTACTTGCGTATGTGTGTTTGATGTAGGCATAACTGTTGCTGATTGGTACAGCAGTTCGATCGTGCTCACTGTTAACTTTAATTTTATCATGACATTTCTAGTAACGAGAATCAACCGGTTAATCTGATTTGCTTTTTTTTCTGTTTTGTTGACATTATTTAAATTAACAATATAAATTAAATGCTCACGACTGACCAAATCAATGTTGTTTGACGTTGAAAAAATATAATATAATATCAAAATATGTTTTTGCACTAGAAACAGAAAAGAAATTTGGGGAATATCCGAAATAGAGCTTGCACTTGCTTGAGTTGCCAAACAATCACTTGGTTTAACAATTTCATACGCTTAAAAAAGTTAACTCAAAAGTTACCTTTTTAGAACGGTACGTGGACTCTGAAATTCGGTTAACTTAACCGAGAGATTAACTTTTGCGCGAGTTAACTTTTCCGCGATTCCACAGTATCTTCAAACTCATGCTCGGGTGTGTATACATCAATCCGAGGACAGCGTCACCAGAAATTAAGCCTTGTATGTAACGAGCTCTAATGAAATATTCTGAAAACATTGTTAAGACTATTTTTCGTATCACAGACCAATTATTAATAAAACCACACTGTAATTATTTGGTTACTTAATCCTGAACATGATGAAAGGAAAATGTAGCCATCACAAATAAAATATGAAAATCCGAAGGACCTTTTATATTTTGGAATCTTCTTATTTTTATTTATTATTTCCTGTTATTCTATTAAATTCATTATATTACCGTTTTTATTGTGCAGATTATTCAATCATTTTTATACTCTTCACGGGAGTGAATACTATTATAAGTTTGTCATGAAGTTTGTAACATACAGAAGGAGACATCGCAGACCACATAAAGTATATATATTTGTGATAAAGTATGTATATTTATCCATGTTCGCAAAACTAGTCCCACAGTTTTTGAGCTAGAGAGCTGAAATTTTGTACATAGGTTTCTTTTTACCAAGCGCTGAACATTTGTCGGAATCAGCTGAATCGGATCACTAGGTTGTACCTCCCATACAAACCCCCTTTTAAATTAATGTTATTAGAAAAAGATTCTTGTTTTTGACTTATTGAACTGAAATTTGGACACTATCAGTTTCTGTTCCGTATCCATCAGCCATGATCCTAGGGTTAACAGGAGGGGACCTCCCATACAAACTCACATTAAATGACAAACTTATAAAGAGTATAAGTACAATAAAAATACAATGCAACTCAAACTGTGTTCTTGGTTGATACTCAAAATGTGTTATTTGTTGATACTCAAACTGTAACAGAGAGAATATAGTGATGCTAAGAAAGGAAGATTGGATGCAACCCGGAGGAGCGTGAAGAGTATTACATCTTTGGCATAGCCAATGATAGCCTTCTTTCTGGTTATTTTTTTAATTTCCTCTGCATCCGTATCGTCCATATTTCTAGTTATTACTTTTATTATTGATCCAAGTTCATTTATTATATTATACATTCCTTGACACTACATTACAATTAAATTTATAATATAGTGCCGCACTTTAGTTAGTGCATAGGGCGGAAACTAGACTCCTGCAGCGACTTCTGTCTTGTGCATAGTTTTTGATCTGATTCCAGGAACCGAATTTTTCGCTCTCACTGCGCACCGTTCTGATCCATGTCATCCTCGGGCGACCACGACTCCTTTTCCCTTGCGGGTTCCATTCAAACGCCGTTTTCGCCAAGTCATTTTCCTTCCGCAGTTTGTGACCGATCCAGCCCCATTTTCTTTTTCTAATTTCCAAGTTTATGGGAGCGCTGCGGGTAAGGGTGAGTAGGTCTTCATTTGATATTGTATTTGGCCAGAAAAAGCGACAGATAATGCGTAAGCATTTGTTTATAAAAGTCTGCAATTTATTACAGATCACCTCAGTCACCTTCCCGGTTTCCGAGCCAAACAGGAGGACTGGCTTAATACTTGTATTGAAAATTTTCAGTTTGGTATTGCGAGATAAAACATTTGAGTCCCATATCTTTTTGAGCTTGAAAAATGCTGCACGGGCCTTGCAAATGCGCGCATCGACATCAACGTCTGCTCCTCCGTCCTTTGTGATCACGCCACCCAGGTAGGTGAACTGGTCAACGTCGTCAATTGAGCCGGTTACCCCCTCCATATGAAAAGTCAAGGGTTCTGTTACCTGGGTCTCCATCCGCATCAGTTTTGTCTTGGCCATGTTCACCTTCAGGCCTACTAGCCGCGCGTTTTCAACAAGTCTCTCAAGTTTTTTCTTTATGCCATTTAGTGAGTGGGAGAGAAAACAAATGTCGTCCGCGTAGTCGAGGTCGCATAATTTTTGAAAGGGATTCCATTGGATGCCATCAGGAACTTCTTGATTTGTTTTCCTTAATACACCGTCGAGCACTAGAATGAATAGGAAGGGTGACAACACGCAGCCTTGGCGCACTCCCTTCGTTATTTCAAATTTCTCGCTGTTCTTGCCTTTGAAACGGACGCAGCATTCTGCATCGGTGTAGAGCTCTCTGATAAGACTAGTTATCTTATCAGGTACGCCGTTTTTACGCAACGCATCCCAGATGGCGTTCCTGTTTATGGTGTCGAAAGCGCGCTCGAAATCAACAAAGAGAAGGAAAAGCGGGGAGTGCCATTCGGCCGATTGTTCGATGATGATCCTTAGGGTGTTGATGTGGTCAACGCAGGATCTGCGTGGTCTAAAGCCATTCTGCTCTGGTCTTAAAACGGTGTTTAGGGTCGGGGAAATACGATCGAGAATTATAAAGGCTAGAATCTTCTGAATTGTGTTTAGCAACGTGATACCTCGCCAGTTTTTGCAGATACTCAGGTCCCCTTTCTTGGGAATTGTTATTATGACGCCCTCTTTCCAGTTCTGTGGTATCCGTTCCGTTAGCCAAATCTCTTTAACCAGTCGAAGTAAGATAGGAGCTAGTTGTTCTGAGCCGCATTTGAAGATCTCAGCGGGTAAGTTGTCCGCTCCGCCCGCCTTATTATTTTTAAGTTTTTGTATTGCTCCTTTAATTTCTGCCACTGATGGGGGCGAGGTGGTTATATTTCTATTCGGTAGCAATCTGATGGCTGAAATTTGCTGTACTGGTTCTGACGCCGCGTTGCTGCCACCTGAGTTTTCAAAGAATTCTTTCCATCGTCGGAGTTGCTGCTCTTCGGAAGTTAAGATATTGAGTTGTTCATCTTTAAGAGGTGGAATATTCAGCTTGGTGTTAACGAGAGCCTTAATGGCATTATAAACGCCTCTAAGGTCGTTCCGATGAGCCGCAATTTCAGCTTCTTCCGCAGTGGAGTTTACTTGGTTGATTTTGTCTTTTTTCACCTGCTTTCTGATCTCTTTCTGAGTGGTGTTATAGTGGGCTGCAAGGTGTCGTCTTAGCTGTGGATTATTGGTGTTGTTTATCCTTGTTTTAATATCACGCCTTTTCTCGATCTTCTCCCAGGTCTCGTCACTTAACCATGGCTTTCTGCGGCACCGCGACGTGCCAGCAGTTTCGGCTGCGATTGTCTTGCAGGTAGAGCAGACTTGTTCCCATGAGCCCATTTGTAGCAATGGCTCGATTTCATCGTGCAACCTTTGTTGGAATTTTTTGGCGACCGCCTGGTCCTTTAAGCTGTGGATGTTAAGCTTGGCATTGGATTTTGCTGTTCTTATTCCAGCTGGACGTAGGCGCAGTTGTGCAACGACAAGGTTATGATCACTATAGATGTCTGCACCACGACGAGTGCGCACATCTAGCAATGTGTTGTGAAATTTTCTGCTTATTAGAATGTGGTCAATCTGGTTCCTTGTCCTTCCATCAGTGGATTGCCAAGTATATTTATGAATATCTCGATGACGATATCTTGTACTGCCAATATATAGGTTGTAACTCGCGGCAAATTTTTTAAGGCGTTCTCCATTATTTGATGTTGTGTTGCCTAGCCCATGCTTACCCATTATATTTTCGAAGCCAAAATTATTACTACCTACTTTTGCATTAAAATCGCCAATGGTTAAAACGATGTCTCCTTTCGGCAGGCCGACAAGTGTGGCTTCTAAAACCTCATAAAACGCATCCTTATTTACATCATTGTCTGGGTCTGTTGGTGCGTAACACTGTACAATGGATATTTTGCGAAATTTTGAATTGAATCTTGCTGTTATAATGCGATCCGAGATAGGTTTATATTCCAACAGGGATGCCACAGCGCGCGGAGCAACGAGTATACCGACTCCGTTTATTCTAGATTGTGCATTCCCACTATACAAAAAGCGGTGTCCTGTAGGGACGCGTAGTTCTCCTTGGCCGGTCCAACGGGTTTCTGCTAGTCCAAGTATAGATAGACCGTATCTGTCCATTTCTTCGCATACCTGTTCAATCTTGGAGGGTTCCGACAGTGATCTGACATTCCAGGTTCCTAATCTAGTGCTTGTACGAAAGCCAAAGGTCGTCATCTTGTTGTTTTGGTATCCGAGGCTATTTTCCGTTTCATTTATTAGTACTCTTTTATTTTGAGTATTTGGTAGTATTGAGTCAAGTTTATTCTGAAGTTGTTGTATTTTCCTTTGAAGTAGTTCAATAGAATCGTCGTTTACATCATTTCCTTTTAGTATTTGCATTGTTTCCTTGAAGTTTGCAATTCCATGTTCATATTCCTGTATGTTTATTATGTGAATTACATTCCTGTAACCTGTAATAAGTATTGCTGGTACCAAATTCAGTTGAACCATCGGTAAATTGTTATCCAGTTGTTGCATGTTGAGTATTTGTGTCTTGGCTTTCTCCAATCTTCAATTGTGTACCATAATTAGTATCTATATTTGTCCGTTTTCTTATTTTCGATTTGTGAAGTTTTTGGTTTTTTGTTGTTGTGAGTGTATTCTTCATGTTATTCTTAACAAAGTGTTTGATAATCTTGGTATGATTTTGTTCCTCCTGTTTTCCTTCCTGTATATTAACGCATTCTCACAAAGAGATATTGCTTCCTGTCTATTAGTATTTAGCTTATCTATTCTGTCTCTTGTATTATTCTCCATTGTTTCCTTAATTTTTGAATAAAGCTTTTGTTTGAATTTATTTAGTTTTTTTAAATTTTCGTGTTGGGAATAAAATTGGATGGTGTTGTTAAAATCATGCGTTCTCTCAAAAAATACTTCGGGGTGAGCTTTGTTGCAGAATGTATTGCGTTGTTATAAGTAATAAAGACTTCTGAGATAATATTATCATGATCACAAGGTAATCTCTCCAATTTCATTATATTCCATATTATCCTATAAATTAATGAGGAGTGTAGTCTTTCCACCGCCGAATTACTAGATGCCTGTGGAAATGACGTAATGTGAGGGTTTATGTAGTTCATCCCAACAACAGCGAATGTTTCTATTGTATTTGAGAATGTTACTTCATATGGTAAAGGGTCATCGTCTTTCGTACAGCTCAGGACTATACAAGGCGTAACTTATAATACGTCATTCTCTGGAATAAGTATCAAGAAAATATGGCTGAAGACATACTGATTCAGCGACGAAGAGAGATAATATCAGAATGTCAAATGTCCAATATGATAATTGAATTAAACAAAGTAGTAGAAGTTCTTTCGGGTAAATCTTTTAAAGTTTTTGGACTGCCGATGCCTACAAATATAGCGAACTCGAATTTAAACAGTGAATACACAAGAGAAACATGCTATGATCAACCTGTATTATTACAAATTATAGCTCAAGATGAATATCGCATGAACATCGATCAAAAAATCATACGATGCGTTATTAATATCGATTGATAGGAACGAAGGAAAGTTTTTTTTCCTTGATGATCCTGGAGGTACCGGAAACCACATTCCTAATTAACTTGCTCTTAGTTAAAGTAAGATCTATTGGTAAAATTGCATCCGGAATTGAAGTTATACTTTTAGAAGGAAGCCGAACCACACACGCAACGTTTAAACTTCCTCTAAAAATTCCTACTGAAGATACTAACAGTGTATATAGCATTTCAAAACAAAGCAATACTGAAAAATTGATGCGCAACTGTTCATTAATTGTTTGGGACGAAGCTACAATGTCAAACAAGTCTTTTGTTGAATCATTAGCTAAAACGTTGCGCGATTTATTCCGCACAAACTCGGCTATGGTGTACAGATATGTAAAATCATTAAAAAACTACTTAATAGAATGCTGTAAACATTGTAAACAAAATATTGTTAAAACATTAATTATTAAAATGTCTTGCTATAAATACCAAAGCGATTTTTTTAAATTGCACCCGTGCAAAGCAGGGCGGGTTGATAGTATGTCATATAAATCAATACGTTATTAAACCCAATTATTTAAATTATTAATTATAATATGCTATAATGAAATATTTAATGAATAATATTATAGAGCACAATTCTAGTAATTATTTTAAAACTTAAAACTAAAACTTGAGTCCTTACATTTTGAGCAGCAGTTTCACTTCAATAGTGTGTTTATATAAGTGAGGCACATACCTTTTTTTTTAATTTAATTATTTAATACTATTTTGTTTAAGGTTCTTTAGTTTTATATTAATTTTTCATTTTTGTGTTTGACATAAGCTTTGTTTTATTTTCAAATTTATTTATTTGCTTGATTAATTATTAAATTAATTACATATAAATGAATATATTGTGTTAAGTTTTTTTTTGATGTGTAAACATCTTTAGGCTCAGGGTGTAAAAATCTCATTTCACAATACGGATGTAAAACAGAGTAAGACGAAATCGGTGTGCGGTATATGAGAGTGTATTGGTGCAAAAATCAAGTTTAAATCTAAATATATACGTTTAGATCTAAATTCTAAGTTCTCAAATAACTGTTAACCTTTATTTTCAAAATGGATCTCTCCGACCGGTACACTTATTTTTCAATTTTTTCGGGATCTCTCCAACCAGTCCATTTATTTCTCAACATTTTCGGTTTCTCGCCGACCGTTATAGTTATTTTTAATTTTTTTCGGTTTCTTTCCGACCATTTCCATTGTGATAAAGTAATGTTAACAGTTATTTTGGCCTTTTGACCTTTTGCTCAATCTCACTCAAAATAATTGTCAATGTTTTTCCGGAAAAGGAAGGTCCGGGTGAAAAGATACGGGTATGAAGAACAAAGCAGATATAACCCAGCAAACATTTTGTGTAACTTATAATAATAATATGTTTCTTATTAATATTTATTATAATTATATATATAAATATAAATATTTATTGGCTGACTATTTCAAAACTCAATTTGTAATCACAAAAAGGAGTCAAACACTCTTAGTAACACGATTATTGAAAATGCAATCAAATTGTTTGCTGGGTAACACATAATAGTCGAATGCAACGCACAAGCTGACACACATATATAGAAATTAATAAAGAACACGAAAGACCTTTTCACGAATAAAACGCACAAGCACACACACATATGTAAGAAATTCATACGAGGACGGTTCATTAAGTACCCGTGTTAGAAATGAAGACACCATTTTTTTTCAAAAAATGATTTTTTTTTTCAACATAGTCCCCTTTTAGAAAGATTCATAACATAATTCATGCAGTTTGGCGGAGACAACACCAGATGGCTGTTGCGTTATCATGATGAAACAACACCTTTTTTTCGCCAAATGCGGCCGTGTGTCCTTTAATTTTTTGTCGAAGCGGTCCAATGACTCACTCTAGTATTGTCCAGTGATCGTTGTTCCTTTTTCTAAAAAATCAATGAGCCGCTCCTGAAGTTGCAGACTGGTCTCCGACTTCAAGGTTGTTTCATTCAACCGGTCGATGATGAGTGCGCGCTGTCTCTATTGTTTCGCACGCAATCCTCCCCAACGATTTGGAGGTTTTGGTATTACCGGTATTTTTGTAAGCCGCTCGTCCCGTTCCTGGGCTCGCTGTTTTTCCGCTGCTATGCTCTTTTGCCGGGCCCTGTATTGCTCATTTGTTAAGGGTTTGGGCACTGGTTGATGGTGTATTATTGTTTTCCCTCGCCACTGTCTTTTCGTTATTCATAATAATTGTTTTTCACATAGTTTTAGATCTTTGTACTTCTTTTAATTTTGTTTTCGGGGTTGGAATCGAATAGAATTCCAAAGAAAAACTCCACGAATACAAAATATTTCACAATTATTGGGTTAATGTTTTTTTAATTTTTCCGGTTTTCACATTTTAATGGAAATGTTTATTAATTTTTATAGATTGCAACTACAAAATACAATTTCTGTTCGACTTTATTTCAGTTGCTTTGGGTGCTTCTTTCCTCTTGTCTTCTCAATCCACAAAAACAATAGAACTCCAACTATGTATAACTTCAATTTTGTTACTTTATTTTTGGTGCACTCACAAGTGATTTTTGATATTATTTATCCATTGAATTATTCACTATTTATTTTCGGCTGGTTTAATTTAATTAACAATTTATTTTTTATTGATAATTTTGGAATTGATTTCCACACATATCAGAAATTAATAAATTTAGATGGTGAAATCATTCTCTCGTCGGTGTTTAAGTTCTGTTCCGACGTCACGGTCGCCATGTAGTCATTAAAACAAACAACCGTTCATTTTGATTTCTTTTTACTTAATGAATTCTTTATTCTTATTTAGTTTTTCTTATGTCGAGAATTGAAAGGGAACAGTGTGATTATGCAATATGTTTGTATATGTGTACGTATGTACACTTGCATAAACAGTCTGTGGTTAGACTGCAAGCGCAGCATAATCGTGCACGACGGTCAGTGACTGAAGTTGCTGATCATGTTACCGTGGGATCGGAATGTGCGCTGACTTCAGTAAAGGGTTTTCCAATAAGAAGTGTTATTTTGAATAGCCCGCTATTTCGGTAGGTGTCACTTTTGAAGCTGTAATTTTTTGACAACGTTAAACACTTCAACAATGGATTGAAATTATTAACATTCACTATAAAAATGGTGGAAATTTGGAAAGACGGTTCGTAAAACTAAAACAACTGAGAATATTGCTGCTGTAGCCCAAAGTGTTGAAGAAAAACCAGGTTTGTCCATTCCTCATCGTTCTTTGGAATTGGGCATTGCACAAACGTCATTACACCGTATTTTGCATAAATACTTGGGTCTTAAGGCTTATAAAGTTCAGTAAACACAAGAACTCAAGCCGGCCGATCATCAACAACGTCGTGTCTTTGCTGATTGGGTCCTTGAAATGCATAGAAATGATGCGGAATTCCATCGAAAAATCATCTTGACCTCGGTGGCTACGTGAACAAGCAAAATTGTCGCATCTGGGGCTCGGAAACCCCAAGAGTTATTGTTGAAAAGCGTCATCCTCAACGTGTGACTATTTGGTGCGGTTTAAGGTCCGGTGGGGTCATTGGACCTTACTTTTTCGAAAATAAGGCTGGAGCAACAGTTACGGTGAATGGATTGCGCTATCGAGAGATGATTAATGATTTTTTATGGCCGGAATTGGATGGTATTGATCTGGACAACGTTTACTTTCAACAAGACACAGAAGCAACGAAACCATTAATCTTCTACGGGAAAAGTTTCTGGACCGTGTTATCTCTCGAAGAGGTGATCACAATTGGCCACCGAGATCTTGTGATTTAACACCTTGCGACTTCTTCTTTTGGGGTCACGTAAAAGATAAGGTCTACGCCAACAGCCCAGCGTCGATTCAAGACCTCAAAGATGGAATTCGTGAGGCTATCGAGGACATAGGGCAGCCACTTTGCGATTTGGTTATGGAAAATTTCATGAAAAGGATATGGTCCTGTGTAAATGTCGTGGTGGCCATTTGGCTGAAGTTGTTTTCCATTGTTTTTCCAACGGCATACCTTCCTCTTTTTAATGAAATAAAGAAAAAATGCCACTTTTCTTTGAATATCAAAATAGTACCTCTTATTGGAAAACCCTGTAGTTTAATTTAGCCTTATGATTTATTTGTAAATTTATGTATGTAACAAAGTGTTACAAATTGATACATACTTATGATTGCATGAGCACACTACAACTGCGTAAACTCACAAAAGGCAGACTACAATTGTTTGCTGCGAAACAAATGTTAATACAAACCTACGCAAGTGTGAGCTAGAACTCGACATAGGTCTGGGTCGTACGTTCAAATGGTCATTGTGGTGGCTGATGTACAAACAGCGATAATTGGCACTGATTTCCTGGCTCATTTTCAGTTGCTCATCGACATCAAACGACAACGTTTAACTGTGTCAACAAGCAGCGGCCCAATAAACTCGCAGGATATTGTCAGCTTGACTAACACGCCAGAGCAGCAAACTTCTGGAGGTACCGGAAACCACATTCCTAATTAACTTGCTCTTAGTTAAAGTAAGATCTATTGGTAAAATTGCATCCGGAATTGAAGTTATACTTTTAGAAGGAAGCCGAACCACACACGCAACGTTTAAACTTCCTCTAAAAATTCCTACTGAAGATACTAACAGTGTATGTAGCATTTCAAAACAAAGCAATACTGGAAAATTGATGCGCAACTGTTCATTAATTATTTGGGACGAAGCTACAATGTCAAACAAGTCTTTTGTTGAATCATTAGATAAAACATTGCGCGATTTGTTCCGCACAAACTCGGCTATGGTGTACAGATATGTAAAATCATTAAAAAACTACTTAATAGAATGCTGTAAACATTGTAAACAAAATATTGTTAAAACATTAATTATTAAAATGTCTTGCTATAAATACCAAAGCGATTTTTTTAAATTGCACCCGTGCAAAGCAGGGCGGGTTGATAGTATGTAATATAAGTCAATACGTTATTAAACCCAATTATTTAAATTATTAATTATAATATACTATAATGAAACATTTAATGAATAATATTATAGAGCACAATTCTAGTAATTATTTTAAAACTTAAAACTAAAACTTGAGTCCTTACATTTTGAGCAGCAGTTTCACTTCAATAGTGTGTTTATATAAGTGAGGCACATACCTTTTTTTTTTATTTAATTATTTAATACTATTTTGTTTAAGGTTCTTTAGTTTTATATTAATTTTTCATTTTTGTGTTTGACATAAGCTTTGTTTTATTTTCAAATTTATTTATTTGCTTGATTAATTATTAAATTAATTACATATATGTATGAATATATTGTGTTAAGTTTTTTTTTGATGTGTAAACATCTTTAGGCTCAGGGTGTAAAAATCTCATTTCACAATACGGATGTAAAACAGAGTAAGACGAAATCGGTGTGCGGTATATGAGAGTGTATTGGTGCAAAAATCAAGTTTAAATCTAAATATATACGTTTAGATCTAAATTCTAAGTTCTCAAATAACTGTTAACCTTTATTTTCAAAATGGATCTCTCCGACCGGTACACTTATTTTTCAATTTTTTCGGGATCTCTCCAACCAGTCCATTTATTTCTCAACATTTTCGGTTTCTCGCCGACCGTTATAGTTATTTTTAATTTTTTTCGGTTTCTTTCCGACCATTTCCATTGTGATAAAGTAAAGTTAACAGTTATTTTGGGACCTTTTGCTCAATCTCACTCAAAATAATTGTCAATGTTTTCCGGAAAAGGAAGGTCCGGGTGAAAAGATACGGGTATGAAGAACAAAGCAGATATAACCCAGCAAACATTTTGTGTAACTTATAATAATAATATGTTCTTATTAATATTTATTATAATTATATATATAAATATAAATATTTATTGGCTGACTATTTCAAAACTCAATTTGTAATCACAAAAAGGAGTCAAACACTCTTAGTAACACGATTATTGAAAATGCAATCAAATTGTTTGTTGGGTAACACATACCACAGTGGATGACACACAAACCCATACAGTTCGCCACCGTATTATCACATCGCGTGCACCAGTAGCAGATCGACCAACGAGACTGATGGGTGAAAAAATTGCAGCGTCAAAATCACAAATCAATCAATTTATCGACAGTAAAATTTGCCCCTACTCCAAAAGTCCTTGGGCCAGCCTGTTGCACATGGTGGCAAAGGCAAATGGTGGTTGGCGAGCATGTGACGACTATCGCAAGGTCAATGCGATAACAGTCCTTTTGATCTTTAGCCGGTTCCGCACATCCACGACTTTGATGACCGTCTACATGGCAAACCAATCTTCACGACGCTAGATCTAGAACGAGCATACTTCTAAATACCGATGGCCCCTGAGGACGTCGAAAATTGGGAGTACACCGTTCGGGCTAATTAAATTTTTAAAAATTCCATTCATGGACCAGATTTTTCGAGGAGTCGACTATGTGTTCTGCTACATTGACTACATCCTTATTATGTCAAACTCAGCTGCTGAGCATAAACAACATGTTAAGATTGTACTACACACTCTGAAAGCCCATGGCCTCAGCATTAACAGAAGTAAGTGTAAATTTGAGATGTCCGAAGTAACATTTTTGAATTTTACAGTTAATAGCAGTGGCATCAAGCCTCCTGAACATCAGGTAAAAGCGATCACAGAGCACGCCCAACCGCATACAATTTCGGAGTTAGGTCGTTTTCTAGGAATATTGAGCTACTACCGCCGTTGCATACGTCACGCATCCGGACTACAAGCACCGCTCAATGACTTAATGCGCAACATGAAGAAAAATGACAAGCGACCTGTAGAGTGGACACCTAGCACTTCTCAGATATTCACGAGATGCAAAAACCGCATAGCGCATGCTGCCATTCTTGGTCATCCGAGTCCACACGCAGACCTAGGTCTAACCTGTGATGCTTCCTATACTACACTGCCATCGGTGCTATTCTAGAACAAAACAACATGGGGGCATGGGAACCTCTTGGCTTTTTACTAAAAAAATTAGTGCAACTGAAGGCAGGTACAGCACATACGACAAGGAACTATTAGCGATTTATGAAGCAATTAAGTATTTCAAGCACATACTGGAGGCGATGTTCTTTGTAATGAAAACAGACCACACTTTCGCCCAACAACCCGAAAAAGCGTCAGAACCGCCAATTACGCCAATAAGGGTTATATCTCAATACTCCACGACAATTATACATGTGAGCGGTAGTGACAACGTGGTGATGCACTTTTCAGAGCTAATGCCATCACGATGCCAACCACTATGGACACAAAAAGTATTGAGGCGGCCCAAGTAATAGACAGCGAACCACAAGATATTTTAAGCGGAACCATGTCTCTACAGCTACAACTAATTCAAGTTGTCAAGCAAACACTCCTGTACTGCGACGTTGGAACCACCGCACTACGGCCTTGCATTCCTCAGGCATTGCAATTCAAACGATTTTTAAGTATGCACGGACTGTGTCTTGCTTACCGTGTGAACGAGCGCACAACTCGGTGATTCCAAACAAAATCACAGTTCCGGATTGCAGGTTTGACCATACATATCGACATCATTGTAATGCCTTGGGTGGGTGGATACAGTTACTGTCTCACTATGATTCACCGATTTTCTCGGTGAATGAATGGATGGATTTCCCGCTTTGGCTGCCCATTACCCATCACCATGGATCAAGGATTCCAATTTGAGTCTGCGCTTTTCAAGTCACTTGCGAATATGTTGGGCACCGAGCACATCCACACAACACCATACTCGTACTACCCTCATCATGGTCAAGCGTTGGCACAGATCGATGAAAGCGGCGTTAATATGTCATTCAGGCACATTATGGATCAACCTACTTCCAACGGTCATGCTTGGTTTTCGCTCCTGCTATTAAGAAAACATGAAGGCATCAGCAGCGAAATGCTATACGGATGTACGCTTCCCCTTCCTATGACCTGGACGCACCCTCGAACCCATGTGATTTTGTCAGTCAGTTTCGAAAAAGCATGCAGGCAGTAAGGCCGACTCCAACATCGCATCACATCAAGCCGAAACTTACCATTCTAAAAGATATCCATGATTGTTAATATGTATTCGTGAGGAACGACGCTGTCAGGCACCCATTGGAGCCACCGTATGCGGGACCGTACCAGGTTATTTCCAAGCCAACGGATCGAATCTTCGTGGTTCGTATCAAGGGCAAAGAAACAGCCTTGCCAATCGATAGACTCAAACCAGCATTTATGGCACATGACGAGCTTGCCCCTGTTGATGACCAGACACCGCAGGTCGAAGCCCCGTTACGAACGTACCTGAAGAAACGCCAATCCACACACCAAGATCCGTGACTTGTCTAGATGGGAGTACTGTGGCAATCCAGACCACAGCCTATTGGTAAAAGTTGGCAGCTTCAACAACGATTGATTGGCAACTGTGAGACCGACGCAGCAGGTAGAACACTGATAAAAAAACTATTGTTAACTTTGTAATAAATAATAACTCGTATCGCAAGTAATCTATCATTTATACAATTAAACGGCAAACATTGAATTTGTGAACCCTTTCCTGCTTAAACCACTGAACTTATTTTGACACAAAAAAAAAAATACCAATTAAAAGGTAATTTCTACTAGATGCCAACTGTAAATAAATTATCAAAATAGGTCCAGAAGTATAGGCGTAAAAAATGTATTAAAAATAACCGTTTTTTAAAAACAATAACAATACACAGCTGTTGATGTGTGCCTTTGTGCGCGCAATAGAATAAGAGAATAGAGAGGTTTGTGTGCTTGTATGTTTCTTTCTTGTGTTCTAATGCTGTATTGTATGTATTTTGTTGTTATTATATATAAATGCATATACTTTTATGCATATCACTTTTAATTGTTGAGTTCATTCTGGGGTGATTCTGGCAGTCGGCCCTCAGTGAACTCGTCTTGTTGAATTTGGTACTTCAGGTGGAGGAGAAACACAAAAACACGTCCTTCTTCTTGGTGTTCTTAATTGCTTCTATTTTTTATTTATTTATACTGCATTTCATACAAAGCTTAACCTAACATAAGATACTTTCAAATGACTAAAGATAACTTAAGAGAATTATATAGAACAATTAATTCGAATAAGAGAAAAGTTAAGAGACTTCAAAAATTAGTAAATATGTAACATTAAAGCTCTATTCTATTAACAGTTCGGCGGTGACATACTCCCCGCCTTGGAAGCTCCTTCAAACCAACTTAAGTCCCATTCGACTCCAGAGGTAGCGGGCATATCTTGTGTATGCTGCGCTTCAATTCAACAGACCTTATCTTCACTGTGACTACTCTAACGAGTCCGTTCTGTCCGGGGATCACTTCAATTACACGTCCTAGGCACCATTTATTTAGCGGGTCGTTCTCATCCGCCAGAAGGATCAGTGTACATACTGCAATGTTGTTGTACACCTTTTCCATTTTTGGCCCTGTTGAAGTAGGGTCAAGTATTCTTTTCACCACCGCCGCCATACTTCTTGCTGCACAGCAATGACTCTCTTATACCGACTCACCATGGATAGCCTTAAGATGTTGTCACTGTAGATCTCTCGTAGAGTGTTAAGAGGTGTACCCACGAGATCATGACCTGGAGTTAATGCATCCAAATCGTTTGCCTCATCGGTGAGAGGGTAGAGTGGACGAGAATTCATTATTGCCTCTACTTGTGCCACCACTGTCGACATTTCTTCAAAGATTAACGCCATCCCGTTAACCTGGTTTCCCAACAGCCTCTTTGCTACCTTAATCGCACACTCCTGTAGTCCCCAAAATGTGGGAATCTTGGAGGCTTTAATTTGAACTCTACACCTAATAATCCACATTCGTCGAAAAGCCTTTTTCAAGCTGGATCTTCATTGACATCTCTCGTAGATCTCGCATTGCACCTACAAAATTTGTGGCATTGTCGCAGAAGATTTCGCTAGTCATTCCTCTTCGTGCGAAAAAACGTTTGAGCGCAGCCAGGAAAGCCTCTGTGCTTAAGTTCATCACTAAATCCAGATGGACGGCTTTGGTGGCTACACAAATAAAAAGGCACAGATACAGATATACAGGTACTGTCGAAAACAAGCAATACAACCTCGAACTGTCTGCCGAGCTAGAGATCTACAATTGATAATCTAATATCTTTGACGTACAATTGCACATTAAGCTTGTGCACCAGCATGAGCGTTAATCCGATGCATAAAACACAAAAGCGACTTCACTACTAAATGGTCGCTCGGCAATAATATAACACGATATTTGCTCTAGCCAAACGTCCACGTACCCTTATCATAGCCACCCCTTCAGAGTGATCTATAAACGGAGTAGGCTTCTGAACTTTTACTGATTTTACTATCTTCTTTGCGCTTAGGCACGTGAACTCTTCAGACAAACACACATTCTGTTCATTGTGCAGTAACATAGCAAGCCCCTTTCTTCTTTCTATTACGCTCAATGTACTTGGATTCCTAACGTCAATTTTTCTAAAGATTTGTAACCATCTATATATATAACTAAAGAATCGCTGCAACTTAGCAAAGTCATTTACGAATTTACAACTGCCAACAACCTCCTCATATCCCATAGAGAGTTGTGTCGCTAAATTAAACGTAGATTTCCGTTCCTCAGGTCTTTTGACCTGTTCCAATCCCCAAGTTTCCAATAATTCCTTGGCCCTTTCAAAAATTCTGGGCACTCCAGCCATAACTTATTCGTACCCAGTTCCCCTGGATACATCCCTCGGGATACAATATCCGCAGGGGTCAACTTCAAATCAATTTTCAACCTATTTGCTAATTTCATAAATCGATTCAAATCAATCTCATAGTTGTCCACTAAACTGGACTTATTTGCCCTAAATGGCAAGCGAACTATAAAACGCCCTGTCAAAGTTTGCTTCACATTTTCCAAAAAGTGATCTTCGCAAAATATCTTTTCCGGCGTTTGCTGATTACTTGAATTCTGGATATCTTCCATTTTCTTAACATATTCCAACATCTTGCTCAACTTATCCTCTTCTGACTCCTCAGTAACCACTGCTCCCGATAATCCACAGGTAACAGAAGGTGTACCTTCACCGACTACCAACTATCCCAGAAGAGATTTCTGTAGCAATGGGGCATGCGGTGCCAACCGAATTTGACCTACTGCTAGCAATGAGAAGAATAAGTCGATGCCTAACAATATCTCAATGTTTTCACTAGAATTAAATTTAGGATCTGCTAGCTTCACGACCTTGGGTAAGTTCCATTGCCCTTCTAGCTTGGATATGTTAGGCGCATATCTCGTAATGTAATAAAGAACTAAAAATTGAGATATGGTAGAGAATGATGAAAGGCGCGATTTCAAAATAATGTCCACGCAGCCTTGTTTTGGGGTAAGCGATCGTGCTATGGCGTTTGCTAAAACAATTAATACACAACGCCTTCCTGATACCTTTGCATCATATCCAGTCCTAGGAATTGGGGGCAATCCGACAACTTATGAGCACCAGAACATTTAAAGCAGGTTCCTTTTCCTTCATTAATTACTGAGTTCAACGTGGTTCGGTTTTGTGAAATCTTCCCATCAAATTTTGATTGATTCGATGACCGTTCCTGATTCAGTTCGCGACCTTTCATATTAGTATACCGACGAATTATAAATTTTGAGAATAGTTCCCAACTAGGCAACTCCTCACGGCTATAATCAAATTCCCACCGTTGTAGTGATTCTTCATCTAGCTTCCTGCTAACTAGATGCACTACGATCGCACTTAAAATATCTTCAGTCGAACCCAATGTATGCAATGCAGCTAACTGAGACGTTACTGCGTCTACAATGCGCCTAAGGGAATCTGCATCCGCCTTAGCGACTTTCTTTAAGTTAAATAGCTCCCTGACATGAGCTTGAATAAAATCGCTTTATTTTTAAAACGATTCTTTAAGATCTGCAATGCCTTTTTATAGTTTGAAGATGAAAGCTAAAAAAATTATATTGCATTCAAGAGCATTGGTCCTAAAGATGATCGCAAGTGTAAAAACTTCGTTGAAGTATCAAGTTCGCAACTAGAATCAATAAGCGTAACAAATGTATTATACCAACTGTACCATTCAGTAAACTTCCCTGAAAAGGTAGGAATAGAAATAGTGGAGAATCTTACATTCCTCGAAACATTGGATCCATTCAATGAGGCCTGGTTAATCGCAGCACTATTAAGTGATGGGTCTGGTAATTCTGAACGATGTTTTTATTTTGCGTTGCCCCCTAATAGACTTGCTTTTACCTCACAAAACATTTCTTCGAACGTCTATCTGAAACTATCGTTTAATTTACTTGATCCATGTCTCCTTACTTCTGATAGAACGCTGTTTAATTGGGAGAAAGTCGATTCCACTAGGTTTCACCTCGACTCTAGTTCTGCCAATGTCATCAATTCAGAATTCTCTTATACATAATTCCTACTTCTCTTTAAAGAATTCAAAAGGTTTTCCTTCACAAGGTGCAAGTCACTTTCATTGGTTGGACGCTTCTGTGCCATCTTGGAAATAGACTTATATTAACTTGGAAATCATTTGCTTTATTCGGAACAGAATCGCATTCTTACGATTATAATCGCACGCATAAACAGATGAAATCACTTCTTTAAATTCAATTTCAATGGCAGACCCTAATGCAAACTAGTTGAATTGATTTCCTACGAATTAAAGCGAAAGCAAAAACAAACGAAATCACAGAACTCAACTGCAAATCTAATACAACCTATTGTATAACAACTGATTGGTTGAATCTTAAACCAATTCAATTTTAATTTAAGCACAAGCATAAATAGCCAGATCACTTCTTTTAATTACAATTCAAATCGCAAACAATGTAAAGCAACAAATCGTAATAGTCTGTTCAATTTTTATCTAATCTATGAAGTCATCTTATTGAGTTTGGTACTGCAGGTGGAGGGGGAACACAAAAACACGTCCTTCTTCTTGGTGTTCTTAATTGCTTCTATTTTTTATTTATTTCAACCTTACTTCACTTACTAATTTATAATGCATTTCATACAAAGCTTAAGCTAACATAAGATAATTTCAAATGACTAAAGATAGAATGCAACGTAACTCTACCCAACGACCAACCCAAATGCGCACTCTGCGGCGGCAACCACACCGCTAATTATACAAAGGATGCGAAATCTACAAAACACTAAAAATACAACGATTCCCCCAACTAAGAGAAAAAAATCCCATTACACAAACCAATGAACCAATAACTAATGATATAAACACACCAACACAATCAGGAATAAGTTATCAAATCAATCAATCGATCACAACCTACTGTTCGCCAGCCCATGGCCACCATTCAAACAAACAAAAACAATGATACGAAAACCATAGACAACACGCAAGAAAGTAAGCAGGTAATTAACACACAATCAAATGACATACAAGAACTAAAATCTATAGTAAAAGATTTAGTTCTACAAGTAAACAACACGGAGGAACAGCTATTATAATAAAAAACAATATAAAATACACAGAGTTAGACTACTATAAAACAGATCACATCCAGTCAATAATTATTCAAATAAATGACACTGCTGGACCAATCAACATAGCTGCATTATATAGTCCACCAAAGCACAAAATAACAAGTGACCAATATCTGGACTATTTTAAAAATCTCGGACATAGATACCTTGCCGCAGGTAATTTCAATGCAAAAAACTTAATATGGGGATCAAGAATAACAACCGCAAAAGGCAAACAATTATATAATGCTATTCAACATATTAAAGCTAGAAACCTAAGCACTGGAGAGCCAACTTACTGGCCAACTGACCACTGTAAGGTCTCGGATCTAATCGACTTTTGCATAACATGAAACCTTAATGAGCATGCATTAACAATCAAATCAAAATTCGAATTATCATCATCACTCTCCAATCCAAATCTTTATATATATAATTCGAGTGTACAATATTTTGTGACTGTTTTGCTTCTAAACGGCTAGACCAATTTCGATAAACTTTTTTTGGTTTTACTTATGGGGTCACCAAGATGGTTTATGAATGAGTTGGACCCGGTAAGTGGCGCTGTTGTCGAGATAAACGCACTTTTTTACCAAACTTTTAATATTTTTTATCTAACGCCCACTACACTAATCCGATTTAAATAATTTTTTTTTTAAATGACAAATGAATCCTTATGAAAAGAGTTGCATACTTATTTTTTTCAGTGTTTAACTTTTAATATACTATTTTTAAGTATTAAGTTTTTAGAAAACCACTGCAAGACCAAACAAAAAGTTTTGTACGTTTTTTTTTGTTTTTAATGCTTTGGTTGTTCTTATACTTCTATTTTTTCTGTCTTAGTACGCACTTTTTGCGCTCTTCGTTTTTGTATTTGATGTTCATTTAGAGTAGGACAAGAAGGAGACAGTGTGTTTCGTTGTTTGTGCTTTGCTTTGTTTGTGTTTCGTGTTAGACAAAATATCAATAACAAAATGTACAATAAAAATACCGACTGGGAAACCTTCCGTGAACACATTAACAACACACTTCAAACTCAAATCACTCTCAATACAACAGAAATCATCGAACAAACTATAATACATATAAACGACAAAATAAATACAAAATAAAATAAAAACAACACATAGAAATTACACATGCCCAAGAGTAAGGAGACTTGTAGAGGAAAAAAAAAGACTTCGGAAAATATGGTACACTACCAGATACCCCGAAGACAAAAAAAAAAAACTAAACAGCGCGAGACAAATGCTTACAACCACACTTCTTAAAGAAAAAACAATCAGATAAGAAATTACCTTCAAACCCTCCAACATCTGAAACGAACTACTCATTATGGAAGGCAACTAAATCGCTAATATCAAAAACACCGCACTAACCTTCGCTGAAGAAAACGAATGGTTCTTGGGCACGGACTGATATATAGAAAGTCACCACCTTAGCTGACCACTTTGAAGACACATTTACATTGAATATTCCAACCAACACTAGCTTGCCAACTTTAAATGCAATTATATCGACGAATTATATAATAAGAAACATCACACCACGAGAAATACTCCTCTGCATAAAAAATCGAGTCAACTGTAAAAAATCTCCCGGATATGATCAACTGACTGGTAAAATAATTAAAAAGCTACCCAGCAAAGCTATAAGTCTCCTTTGCAAACTATTTACTTTTATATTAAAAACTCAACACTTTCCATTACTTTGGAAAATCGCAGAAATAAACCGGGTAAACATCCAGTACTACCATTATCTTACAGACCCATTAGCTTACTTCCGATCTAAGCAAAATATTTGAAAAGACAGGCGGGCAATTCCTGATCATCAATTCGGATTCCGACAACAACAAGTCCTTAGGGTGACTCAAAAAATATTATCAGTTCTATGATGTAGAAAAGGCGTTCAACAAAGTTTGGCATGAAGCCTTATTACACAAACTACAATACCAGTTACCACAACCTCTATATAACATAGTAAAAAGTTATATAACTGGACGATACTTTTATGTTAAATACAAAGACTACCGATCATCGTTAAGACAAATCAAAACAGCAGACATACCTACCCCCACAGACGAATCATCAATTATCGCTACATTTGCAGATGACACCGTTCTTTTGCATTCCAACAAAGACTTGACGAAACCTACATCAGATATGCAACTTATAATAGATACAATGGTAACCCGACATTCATCGTGACTTAAGAATACCACCAGTGAATGAAGTAATTAAACAAATGAGCAGGAAACACCAATTAAAACTAGCAAACCATGTAAAAAATGATATAAGTAATCTTCCGATTGACGAACTCACAAGAACCAGACGGCTTAAAATGATAAGGATCTACCACCATAAAGTATCTAATAACCAGATTTCTAATTTCTAATCGTTTATAAATCTACAAAATTTTTTGTCTAGATGTATTCAAACAATTATTGTCAACCCTTTCAGAAACATGTATAAAGTGTCTAATATTAATAGATAAAAAATACAAAACCAATTGGGAAATAAAAAAAAAAAAACAAAAAAAAAAATGTCGAAAGATAACTTAAGAGAATTAAAGATAACAATTAACCCGAATAAGAGATGAAGATAAGGAAAAATTAATAGACTTCAAAGATTAGTAAATATGCAACATTAAAGCTGTATTCTATTCACAGTTCGGCGCCAACATTAATGTTCTAAGAAAGTGATACAAAGAAGAATTTGCATACTCTGAAAAAACACATGAGAACAACAACATTATCCATGACAGCGATAGAGACAACAAAGATTTTTGTGAAGATCTTTGCAAGAATGAAATAGTCAAAGCCATAGTTCGCAAATCAATCACAACCTTTTCAATATGTCCGCATGCAACCAATTGTCACGAAACCAAATGTAAAAAGGCTAAAAAACATTGTGATTCATTTTTCGTTTTTAAGTGTTTGTGTGCAAGCGAAATTAATTATTTTCGTTTGTTTACGGCAGGGCCAACCACTAAAAGACTTATTGCGCGATGTTAGTTAAAAGGTCTTTCGTGTGTGTGTTTGAATTTTTTATATATGGGCGTAGCACTTGACTATTATGCGTTGCGTTAGGCGAATGGTTTTTCGTGTGTATGTATGCATTTTTTACATATGTTCTTTTTTTTTTTTTTAATCGGAAGAAAAGCATCGCAAGCCGGATCGGTCTACAACCGAAGTGCGGGACTTTAACCATGCTAAAAAATTCCGTCTCATGTCCTAGTGTCCCCCCGAAACTGTCGTAAGATAATTCGTCGGGAGGAGAGGAGGAGCATAGTTGCTCAAAAGTCAGTCTGCCCCAAGTAAGTGGGTCACCTATTGTGTCTGTATTGTCTGTAGGTCGCAACTACACGTCAACAATCTACATTCACCTGTCCGTTTGTGCAGCTAGATCGACCTGCGTTTGCGATCGTTCAGCTGCTCTGCTGCGCTCTGTTGCACGGAGGGTCCGCATAATCGTTGCAATAGCAGTTTTTACAAATTGCCACTTCTCTTCTGATTGGCACGTGGGTGGCACCAGGTTATCCACAGTAGGCGGTTCACCAATACACTCCAGTAACTGTGTCCTCTCATAACTAAATCCAGGACAGCAGAAAAGTACGTGTTGGGCATCTTCGGCGATACCGACACAGACTGGACAGAAGGGGTCTTCTTCGTCCTTGAACCGGTGCAGGCAGAACTTAAAGCAACCGTGTCCACTAAGTATCTGCGTCATATGGAAATCCACTTCCCCATGTTTCCGCATTATCCATACATCCAGGCTAGGGATCAGAGAGTACGTCCATAGCCCTTTCCTAGACGCTCCCCATTTTCGCTGCCATTCTTGGATGCTGCATCGCAGTTCGTTTTTTGTATGTTCCAGTTCACGCACCATTATGTCGATTGGTGGCATGGAGGCTATTACTTTAATCGTAACATCCGATATAGTGCGAAAACCGCTTGCTACCCGCAACGCACTTAGGCGGTACGTCGAGCGAATACCCACCATGTATGAGCTCTGAGCCCATACTGGCGTCGCGTTTAAGATATTGGAGGCAACGACTCTAGCCAGCAGCTTGCGCGTTCTTGCTCGTGGTCCACCTATATTTGTCATTATACGAGATAGGGCTCCATTAACTTTCACCGCTTTGGCGTTTATGGCTACTAGATGCTCCTTGAAGGACAGCCGAGTGTCGATAAGCACTCCGAGATACTTGAGGGATGACGAGAACGGGAGAAAGGGAAACCTTTTACTTTCTGGGTGGACAGGAGAACAGCTTCAGTTTTCTCAACTGCAATTCCAAACGAGCTTCGCTGAGCCAGCTCATGACACTGGCCGTGGCTTCACAGCAACTAGTTTATATTCGCTCGATCGTTTTACCCACGACTACCAGGGCAATGCCGTTAGCATATCCAATCAGCTTTGCGCCTGTGGGGAGGTTCATCTTGAGAACGCCGTCATACATTACGTTCCACAGGGTGTCTGCTTGTGCGTTTCAGCCTTGAAAAGGTCTTTCGTGTTCTGTATTAATTTTTACATATGAGTGTCTACTTGTGCGTTGCATTCGACTATTATGTATTACGCAGCAAACATTTTGATTTCATTTTCAATAATCGTGTTACTTAGTAGTGTTTGACTACTTTTTGTGATTACAAATTGAGTTTTGAAATAGACAGCCAATAAATATTTATATTAATAAAGTATATATCAAAAAATATTAATAACTATTGTTTATGAATGCGTGTTTTGTTTACATTTTTAGTTTCTTTTGTTTTTTCAAATACCATAATTCTAATTTGTATATTGGTTTCGCTCACACATCATTGGTGAGATTAGTTAACACGTAACTTTTCTATTGTACATTACTTTATCGACACTATTACGCTATGTTATTTTTTATTACTATTGTGAATTAATCTGATTGCGACTTCTTGGTTATGAAGACACGTGTCTTTTTTGGTGACAGAAACATAAAGATATACAGTCCACTGAAACTGTGTTTGGTGCTTTTGGTCGTTTGATTTAATTACTTGCGTAACATTTTTGATCCTTCGAGCCGGATACTCAAGGAAATACTTTTGGAATAATTGTGCGCTAACAAAGTTAATATTAAATCAAACAATGGTACTACCATACACAGTGTTATCGAAGCAACGTGGTTATGTGAAGGCACGTATCACTCGTGCATATGATGCCTCAAAAACCATCGAAGGGACAGCAAACACAAAGGCTCTACTTCGAAATCGCTTGGGAAAACTCGAAGAAAGCTACAGGGAATTTATGGAATGCAGCAAAGGTATGTACGAATACAGTGAAAATGATGATTTTCATGAGGAAAAGTACTTTCTGGCACATGCAGCATTGACTTCTGCTTTACAAGGGTATAAAGCGGAAAACCAAACTGAAGAGAAAGACGACTCGATTGCCAAACTTATTCTAAAACAAGCTGAGAAATTCAAAAATTCACCAATGAATACGGAGGTACATTATAAAAGGATTAAAATACCCATATTTTCGGGAAATTACGAAAATCTTTTTACTGACGCAATCGATGCCAAAGAATCATTAACGGCTACTCAGAAATTCCATTATCTTAAATCATATTTGTCAGGGGATGCATTAAATCTAATTAAACATATTCCAATTACTGGCAACAACTATCCTCAAGCATGGGAACGTCTTCGACAACGATATGAGAAAAAAGCGTTGATTATTCGTTCATTCGTACATAATTTTCTAAATCTGCCGCAAACAAGCAAATCAAACGCATCAGTGTTGCGTAAAATACATGATGGGACTGATGAAGTGTTGAGAGGACACTCAAGTGCACCAATCGTGATCATTTTTTAATATATATTTTGCTAAAAAAATTGGATGACGACACAAAACAAGCATGGGCAGAGCAGTCAAAAGGAGAAAATGACACCATTAATAATAATTTTTTGGTCTTTTTGTCTAGCCGATGCGATGCTTTAGAGACTTTGCAGTCGTCACGTGGTACACAATCTCGACGCACAGTTGCGGTCAGTCATGCAAATACCGATCAGAAGAAACCATGCAAAATCTGCAATGGCACACACGCAATTTTCTTCTGTGAGAAATTCAAGGCATTGGATCTTGAAGCACGCAGAAATCTGTAAAAAACAAAGGGTTTATGCTACAACTGTTTAAGTGATACACATCGAGCAAATCAATGCAATTCAACATATCGTTGCCGAACGTGTAAGGGCAAGCACCACACTCTTCTTCATATGAATAGAGCATCGTCAGTTGATAATACTTTAACGATCAATCATAATTTGGATTGCAACATTCAATCGTCATCAATTGTTAGTTCCAGCGGTACTCAAAAATTTTTCGTCCTATGCTACTGCGACTACACTATTACCAACAATCATTGCAAACGTAGTGGACGCTCATGGCGCATTGTTGAAATGCCGTATGCTGCTTGACTCTGGCTCTACGAAATCATTTATAACTGAATCATTTATTAAACGTGCTGGCCTCTCTCGTCTCTCGTCTCTCATATCACTTTGCAGTCACGTACATCTAACAGTTCATACAAACTGGACGCATTTATCATGGAAAAACTGACATCTTCACTACCGGCTGAGTTGATCTACATATCAAGCACTACATCGACTCAAATAAATAGGTTGAGATTGGCAGATCCATCTTTTAATGTACCTGGTCCAGTAGACATCATCATCGGGTCAGATCAACTATGGAACATATATACAAGCGAACGATTACAATTCTATTGCTCTGTTGGGTAATCGTTGGCGTTTCATGGTACCGGAGAAAATGCTACAATTTATCATACACACGCGGATCAGCTGGACACAGATACTTTGATACGCACATTTATGGAAATGGAATCTGATCAACCCAACACTAAGACAATAAAGGCAGCAGAACCTGCCGAACATCAATTCATACATACTCACACTCACACAAGAGATAAATCGGGTACGTATGTTTTACAATATCCATTTAAAGAAAATGCCAGACCTATTGATGACATATTAAAGCAAGCAACTCAAAGATTTTATAGCCTAGAGTGAAAATTTCGTAAAGATCCTAATCTTAAACAACAATCTGTAAAATTTATGGATGAATACATTAAGCTCGGACATATGCAACTAATACTTCATAACGATATCGGCATCCATAAATCAGATTGCTTTTATTTGGCACATCATGCAGTCTTCAAGAATGACAGTACCTCAACCAAATACCGCGTAGGATTTGCTGGTTCCTGCAAAGACGATTCAGGATATTCTCTTAACGATCGATTACACATTGGCCCACCTATTCAGAGAGATTTGTTTGGTGTAACGATTCGATTTCGGCAACATCGCTTCGTGTTCACGACGGACATTAAGAAAATGTTCAGAGGCATCAAGATTGCTCCGATGCATACCAATTTCCAGCGCATTGTTTGGCGCAAAGACGAACATTTACGGCTGCACCATTATCGCTTGATCTGCAGTATATATTATATATTCATTTAATTTATTTAACCCATAATTAATACAAATTCATACATAATGAATTATCTTTCCAACTTTACGGAGTTTAGTTTTCAAGTTTTTAATCTACTTAGCTACTGAAAAATTGTTTCAATTATTAAATTAAATAAGTTATATATATTTGTACACATTTTATTCTAAGGAAAAATGGGAAAAAAAACCTTAGATAACGAACACTTAAAACTGACTTAACTAACTTAGACTAGTTAACTGGTACTTGTAAACTCTAATCATAGACTAGATACAAGTACCAGTTATGCGCAAACTTATATACATAGTGTAGACCCTATATAAGTGAATTGCTTTTATTAACGATTGCGTTATAAATAGAGATTTTTTCTTCAATTTTTTGAATATTTGATTTTACATGTAATTGACTAGTCGAATAGTAGTATGGTAAATTCAGTAACAATTTGAGTAGTTTATTCTGTGCGATTTGAAGTTTTTTTATATGTGTTGTAGCACCCCAGACCTGTGAACCATACATCAAAATGGGATTAAATACTGATTTAAAGATAATGAGTTTATTGTGCTGTGAGAGTTGTGATTTGCGATTTATGATCGGATAGAGTGTGCATATCGTTTTATTAATCTTATCCAGAGTTTTCCCGATATGAACATTAAAAGTAAGTTTCCTATCTAAATGTAAGCCAAGATATCGTATGCTATTTAACCAAGGGATGTCAGTATTGTTGCAGTTTAGATTACCATTTGGCAAATATTCACTTTTCCTTTTGCTTGTGAAGAAAATAGCATTAGTCTTATTGACATTTAGCATGATTTTCCATTTTTATAGTATAAATTTAGTTCAGTCAACGAGCTTTGGAGGGTGTTGTGTATGCCTATGTAATTTGTACCTGCACAATAAAGCGCAGTATCGTCTGCAAAGATAGAAACAGTGCAGTTGCTAAATACAGGTACATCATGGATATATAAGTTATATAATATCGGTCCTAAGACCGATCCTTGCGGTACCCCAGCACTAATGGTTTTAGTATCCGATTGAATGCCATTTAATTCAATAAAAAAGTGTCTGTTTGTGACGAAACTTTGAACAATTTTTGTTAAGTAGATAGGTGTATTCGTAACCATTAGTTTATGTATTAAACCATCATGCCATACTGTATCAAAAGCTGCTTGTGTATCTAAGGCAACCAATCCGATTGATTTTTTATCTTACAAATTTTGTTTTATAATTTTTTTGAGCTTAAGAAGAGGGTTTATGCAACTTAAATGCGACCGAAAACCAAATTGAGTTGCAGGTATAATCGAATTTGTTTCGAGATGAGAGTTAAGTCTTGCCTTCAAGATTTTTTCAAATATTTTCGAAAAGCAACATAACAAGCTGATGGGGCGGTAGTTCTCAGGTGAATCTGGTGGTTTTCCAGGTTTGGAAATGGGTATGATTTTTGCAACTTTCCACGATTGGGGAAAATAACCAATTTGAAGTGAATAATTAAAGATAAGTGAGAGAAAACGGATTACATTTAGTGGGAGGTTTTTTACACATATATTTGGAAGATTGTCCGGACCTGGAGATTTCTTCGTCTCAAGCAAAAAGATAATATTCTTAATATCATTAGTTGATACAGAAGGCACATCAAATGATCGATGGTTGTCAAGATCACTGATGGAACTCTTGATCATTCTAATGGTTTCACTATCAGAAAGAGAGTCCGTAATTTTATGTTTTTCTTGAAATATTTCTCCAAGTATATTGGCTTTTTCTTGTCGAGTAGAATATTTTTGAAATGGTTCAATCAAAAAGTTTGGAGAGTTTGAAATGAAGAGGTCTAGTGTTGAGTGTTTGGCTTGTAGCTAAATGGAATTTACGTTGGGTCTCTGACGTACAGTAGTAAACATTTGTCAATATAGGACAGTTTGCTCTACTGCAGTTCCATAGCCTATTGCTACAATTGAAAATACCACCTAATAAATAGTGACCGTTTATTCATGAGAACTTTAGCAAATTTGCCTTGAATAAGCTTTTATTGTGTGATTTAAGTTATTAGTTATTGCCAAAGCTACGCCGCCTCCCCTACTTGCAGTGCGGTCTTTCCTATAAACTGTATAATTTGGAAGTATGAACCGATCCTTATTTGTTAACCAAGTTGCACTCAGTAAACACACATGGATACTGTTGTGGGTCAAGAAATTAGCTAGTTCTGCTTTTTTGGAACGGACGGCACGTGAATTCCATGCCATGATATGAAGATGGTTACTACTTAGCTGCATAAAGGTATTTACAAGCTAACTGAGTAATGATATTAAATTGTTCGCTCTTACTGGTACAGTTCCTCAATTTTTGAAGCAGTTCAGTGATGATTGAATTGATTTCATCGATGGTAAAGAGATCATTCGTTGATTGCGTTAACGAATTCAGTAGGGCATTCCTGTAGTCAAGCATTTGTGGAGCATTGTTGCTGCTGGATGGGATGTTGTCTTTCAATTCAGTAGCAGAAGATATAATGCGTGCAAGCGATGTCTTGCTGTATTGCTCGTTAAGGTCGGATAGTCTAATCCATAGTTACCATTATTGTGCATTCCGTTTCTGCTACTCTTGGTGTCGTGATGAGTATTCCTCTGTGGTCTGTTGACGTGAGTGTTGTTGGTCATACGACTTCGAAGAAGAGATAGATACGAAGAACGGCATGGACAGTTAGGATCAGTAGATCTATGTTCAACATTGCAATTAACACAACGAGCCATGGTTGGTGACGTACAGGCAGTTGTATGATGTTGACCTGCACAATTAGCGCAAGAGGTTTTCACATTACAGCTATTAGATCCGTGGCCGAAGAGTTGGCAATTGTAGCATTGGGTTACCTTATTCAAGGATTTAGTTTTATATTCCCATCTCACTTTTGTGTGATATATACACGAATAATTTTGTTTCAGTTGCTTTAAGGTAATTGTTCTATTTTTGAAGTACACCATATATAACAATATTTTTAGACCTGAGTTAGTGCTCTTTTCAATTGTTTTAACATCAGTGCATTTTAGACCATGAGATATTAATATTAATTTAACCTCAACATTGTGTAATTTGTCGAGACTATAGAGGACGGCTTTATAAGGCTTTGTTTCTCTGTTCTCATAAGAGAAGAACTCACAATTGTCGATTTTAAGACGGTCATAAACAGTATTGAAACAATCAATGCTCATGACAATTACTTTGATGCCAATAGATATAGTTTTAACGTAGTATGTATTTATATTTAATTCCTTAAACATATCATGTATGTATTTAGCGCTTTTCTTTAGCACTGTAATAGGAGGAATTTTTATATTTGGTGTGGCTGAAGGTACCGAGTCATCAACTGCTTGATCTGTTAATGGATCGTCTACGGTGGTTTCACTGTCCATGATAGTTGTAAGCGGACGGTAATAATTAGTATAGCAACTGTCAGCATTAGAAACAGTTGTTTGTTTATTCAATCGCTGCCTCTTATTTGTGCTTGAATAGTTTTCTTGTACTTTAGTCTGTACCGTTTTTTGTACTTTGCTACGCTGCTTTTGTCGTTGTTTTGATATTGTTCGGTCAGACTTTCAGGTGATTGCGTTGTACGGTTTCTCTTGTAATTGGCACTTTGTAGTTGAGTGGGTGCTTTTGTTGTTGGTTAAGCTGTAGAACTAGCCGATGACGCGTTCGATGCCTGATTGGACACATTGCTATTGTTGCGGTTAAATGTTTGGGTATTTGTTGTTGTTGTAGTAACTGCATGCGATGACGCGATCGATGCAGTTGCTGAGTATATTGCTGTAGATGATGATGCAGTGTTAGCTGTACTTGTATAGGTTGTACCTTGTGTTGTGTTCGTTGTTGCTACAGAAGCAGTAATTGCTGCGATTGTGCAAAAGGGAGTTTGCGGGGATGGGCACTGGGCGCTCCACGGTAGCGAATGTCTGCTGCTTGCGCTATTAGAGCTTAGAGCAGGAGAGCTAGATCTTGCTCTATTCTCAGGCAACTTTGTGCTAAGCAAGGAATCTTTATTTTTGTTGCTGCAATCCATAGAGACAATCGATATATAAGCGTTTCTCTGTGTATTTATTGGTGGGTTTTGCCTGTTTTGAAGAGCTCATCTATCTCTTCTGTATTTCACTTATTTAAAATAAATTTTTTTTTTTGTATTAAATAATGTTCTATGCACTAAACACGTCTGCACTGCTTGAGTTGCAAAACGCGATAAAAGATTGCTTTTATTTGGCACATCATGTAGTCTTCAAGAATGACAGTACCTCGACCAAATGCCGCGTAGTATTTGATGGTTCCTGCAAAGACGATTCAGGATATTCTCTTAACGATCGATTACACATTGGCCCACCTATTCAGAGAGATTTGTTTGGTGTAACGATTCGATTTCGGCAACATCGCTTGATGACGGTGACTTACGGTTTATCTCCATCACCATTCCTAGCAGTACGAGTTTTGCAGCAACAGAAGATTACAAAGACACTCATAAAGCTGTTGCACAGGTGTTGGCTAATGACACATACGTTGACGACATAGCTACGGGTTGCAATTCATTAGAAGAACTGATCACACTAAAAGATGATGTCATAGATCTATTGTTGAAAGCAAATTTCAAGTTACGAAAGTGGTGTTCAAATTGCTGGCCGTTGTTAGAATCCTTGCCCGGATGTTCGCGAACACAACCCAGTAGATTTTAATCACATAGCGGAAGCTCCAGTCCAAAAAATACTTGGGTTGAATTGGAACCCATCTACCGATGAATTGTTTTTAAAATTCAATGATTTACACTTTCACAGAGCACCAACTAAAAGAATTATACTTTCAGATTTATCGAAAATCTTTGATCCATTGGGGATCGTTTCTCCAACTATAATTCAGCTTAAGGCGATATTTCAAGAAAGTTGGTGTCACACTTTAAATTGGGATGACGAACTACCCGAAGTTTTATGTACACGGTGGCGCGTCTGTATGAAAGATCTACCTTAGTTGGCTTCAATTCGAGTCCCGCGTTACATCGCTTGTACTAGGCGATCAATGGAGCTACACATGTTTTCGCTGATGCATCAGCGATCGCATGCGCAGCGGTTGTATATAACCGAATTCCAACAGACGATGGTTATATTGTCAGACTAATCGCCTCACGTACGCGCGTGGCTCCATTCAAACCAATATCGATTCCACGACTTGAGTTAAACGCAGCAATATTGCCAACAAGGTTACTGAATCTTGTTAAATCAGCCCTCACCATACCTATTTCTGGGGTTCATTGTTGGACAGATTCAGAGATCGTGCTCCATTGGTTATCTTCTCCACCCAGGAAATGGACAACTTTTGTCTGCAACAGAACGGCTGAGATTCTTGACACTTGCGCCAGAAATGTTTGGCGGCACGTCCGGTCTCAAGACAATCCTGCAGATTGTGCTTCGCGATGCCTTTCTGCATCAAACCTTACTACACACGAACTTTGGTGGTCAACTCCCCGGTGGCTATCACAACCACAACACTTGTGGCCTGCATCTAAATTAGACGGCGTTAACCCATCTGACGCTGCTGTTTTGAGTGAGACCAAAATCACAATAGTACATATTGCCACTCCAGAACCAAACATATTTGTGGACCTCATCGAAAAACTATCAACTGGTTAGGACTATAGCTTTTTGTTACGCTTTATTAACATTTGTCGTAAACGCAACAACTGTGTGCAACATTCTCCCTACTTACCATCAAGTGAACTTCAATTGGCTCGATTATCAATTCTACGTATTGTTCAAAGAACTGAATTCACCTCAGACTATAGTGAGGACGGACGGCAACCAGTTGAACGCAAAATCGAAACTAATACGACTACTACCATTTATCGATGACTCAGATGACGCGTAGGTGGTCGTATTCAACACTCTTCTCTCAACGATAAGGTCAAACATCCAATCATTCTACCAAAGACATCACCTATAACACTACTCATTATTCGTCCTGTTCATGAGAAATATTTGCATACTGGAGTTGAGGCTACATTTGTGATCACGCGCCAACAGTATTGCGCTCGAAACATAATTCGAAGTGTTGTGCACCGATGTAAGAAATGCTTCATGTTGAGGCAAGCGACAGGTGCACCAATCATGGCCAATTTGCCTTCACCGCGGGTTCAACCACATCGTGCTTTTCTTCAATGCGGCCTTGACTATGCGGGTCCAGTCTATATCAAAGAAACCAAGGGACGGAACCCCAAGCACAGTAAGGCGTATTTTGGCATTTCTGTGTGTCTATCAACTAGAGCTATTCACATTGAGTTGGTAAGTGACTTGTCGACTAACACCTTTATTGCCGCACTTCAACATTTCAGCAGCATTCGTGGCAAACCGACTAACATATACTCTGACAACGGCACTACATTCCACGGCAGTAAGCGAGTACTGCATGAATTTCAACAGCTGGCAATAAAGCAGGCAAAAGATGAAGACATTGCAAACATCATAACAGCTGAGGGTATCACATGGCATTTCATACCACCTTCATCACCACACTTTGGCGGTATTTGGGAAGCCGGTGTGAAATCAATTAAGCTACATCTTCGTCGTGTTATTGGTAGCAACATACTGACATTTGAAGAATACCAAACACTCCTTACACAAATCAGTGCGGTATTGAACTCTCGGCCCATATGTGCTGTTGGAGACGAACAACTGGATCCTTTAACCCCTGCACATTTTTTGATCTGTGAACCGTATTCTGCTATACCGCAACCATCGATATTAGAAGACAACCCAAATCGACTGCTACGCTGGAGACAAATACAATCTAAAGTACAAGGGTTTTGGAAGCGTTGGCATATGGAATACCTTACTTCTTTGCAACAGCGAACAAAATGGCAAATGGATTCACCCAACATAACTCCAGGTACCCTTGTTGTTTTGAAGGAACCAAATCTCCCGCCATCCAGATGGATAATTGTACGCATAGAAGAAGTCTTCCCAGGTGACGACAACAAGGTTCGAGTGGTATCAATTAAAACTGCCCAAGGAATATTCAAGCGTCAAGTCGCAAAGCTTGCCATATTACCATTGTGCTGAATAATCGTTCAGATGGGGCGGTATGTTTATGAATGCGTGTTTTGTTTACATTTTTAGTTTCTTTTGTTTTTTTAAATACAATAAATCGCTCACACATCATTGGTGAGATTAATTAACACGTAACTTTTGTATTATACATTCATTACTTTATCAACACTATTATGCTATGTTACTTTTTATTACAATTGTGAATTAATCTGATTGCGACTTCTCGGTTATGAAGACATGTGTCTTTTTGGTGAAAGAAAAATAAAGATATACAGTCCACTGAAACTGTGTTTGGTGTTTTTGGTCGTTTGATTTAATTAATTTCGTAAACAACTATAATAAATATTAATAAGAAACATATTATTATTATAAGTTACACAAAATGTTTGCTGGGTTATATCTGCTTTGGTCACCCTGACCCTTTTTTTTTGGGACAACATTGACAATTATTTTGAGTGAGATTGAGCAAAAAGTCCCAAAATAACATTTTTTTTTTTTATCACAATGGATAGAGAGCACATGAAAAAAATGAAAAATAGCTATAACGGTCCGAGACAATCCGAAAAAATTGAAAAATAAGTGGAGTGGTCTGAGAGATCCAGAAAAAATTGATAAAGAAGTCTACCGGTCGGAGAGATCCACTTTGAAAATAAAGGTTGACAGTTATTTGCGAACTATGGTCAAAGCGGACATACATTAGTTAACGTTTAGTTGTGAGCCGTTGATGTTGTGAGCGCAGTAGAATGGGAGAATGCAGAAGTTCATCTGTCACTCTCTTCTGTTCAAATCTGTATTGTATGTATTTTGTTGTTAATATATATACTTCTATGTATATCACTTTTGTATAGAAGTTTTGAATCATGATATTGGTAGCAATGTATTTTGTTTAACAGCTCACGCAGGTTGTGGGAAAACTTATATCCAAACATCAATTATTCGTAAATTAAATTCATTCAAATAATTCTTCGTTGTATACCCACAGCTTTCAGCGGTATTGCTTCTACTCTCTTGATCGGTGGCAGGACTTTACACAATGTGTTCAAATTACCAATTCCATTATTGGAAAATTCAGTTTCAAATATCAGTCCTAACAGTAGTCAAGGAAGATTCCTCAATTCTGCGTCACTGATTATAATCGATGAAATTTCTATGTGTACTCTTTATGCTATTAAATTAATTAATTGATTGCTGAGAGACTTAAGTTTCGGAGAGAATAGGAACAAATTATTTGGGAGGAAAACAATTTTGTTATGTGGTGATTTTAGACAAGTCCTGCCAGTGGTCCCTCATGTTTCACGTGTTACCCTTGTAGAAAATTGTGGTCTGAAACTTTCATCATGTCACTTTAACTCCAAATATGAGGGCCCTTCCTCATGAATTTCAATTTGTTCAGTGTCTATATCCCTTGGTAATGGTGAAATGGAAGCTTTTCCTCAGTTCGGTTCGGATATCGTTGAAATACCGAATAATTTAATTTGTGAACCTGTAAACCTCATCAATGATGTGTTTGGAAATATTCCGGAAACTATTTTATCTACTCACATTTTGAATTCAGTTATTCTGGTTCCAAAAAATGATGATGAGGAGCAGGCTTACTACAGCTTTGATAAAATTGTCAGTGATGATGCACGTGAACATAATAATTTTCCTATTGAGTTTTTGAATACTGTATCAGTTAGTGGTCTGTCTCCCCATAAATTAATTTAAAAGAAAACTGTATTGTATTCTTAATACGGAATTTAAATACAGGAAAAACATTAGTTAACAGAGCTCGCATAAGCGTAAAGCGAATGCACTGAAACTCAATAGATTGCGAGGTGTTAACAGGTGTAGCGCGTAATATTAGGATTTTATTTCCCCGTATTCATTTGACTTATTCGGGAACTCTTTTACCGTTCAAATTTCAAAGAACTCAATTTTCAGTCGTTCCAGCTTTTGCGATGACTAGAAATAAATGCCAAGGTCAAACGTTTAAAAAAGTTGGAATTTTGTTGAGACAACCTGTGTTTAGTCACGGACAATTGTATGTCGCCGCCAGTAGATTTCGATCATTGAATAGATTGCGATTTTATATTTCTGAGACATCAGATCAAGGCTATTTATCACGTGATAGTAGAGTTTTTTCAAAGAACATTGTACATAGAGAAGTTATTAACACTTAAAGAAACAAATGTTTTTTCTAGAATGCGGTCGATTGTGTCGGCCGCGGGTTCCCCTTGTAAATAATAATAGTGAACTGAATATTGGCAATAGCCAAGTCTCTGTATTGAAAATAATTTTCACTCATTCAGTAGTTAATTCAACGCATTACAACTGAGCGACAGCAATGCGCGGCTGGGTCTAGTAGTATATAAGTAAAGTTCTAATGCAATTGATAATACGTTTTGATTTATTTATTAACAAATGAATTTATAAATTTATATATAATTGGTTTCTTTAAACGTTAGTTTAAAAATGATATTTAATAACAAGACAAAGTTAATTAGTTATTTAGCTCGCTGATTGATCACACAATTGCAGCTTATAGGTATGAATGCTGATGACCGACTGACTTCGATCGAAGCCTCTCACCAAGTCGTAGCCTGAGAAGTCAACCGAAGGCAGAGAGAGCTTTCACAGCTAATCGGCTATCGATCGCTAGAGCGATGTGATAACTCCTCCCTTACTTAATTCAGGTCGTCCTCATCCTTGGCCGTGATTTAAACTCGAAGGCGTGTGGCAGGCGCCGACTTGTCTCTCTGGGAGAAGTCGTTGCTGTTTGTTTGTTAATACATTGGTTTCTTAAGGTGAAACAATTAAATAAGTATATAGATGATACAATTTTCGAACAGTTTAAATATGAACTTTAACATTAGAAGATTATTAAAATATTTAGATAATTAAGGCAATAAAATGGCTTACAACGGTTCTTTGTTACAATCAAGTCTTCAAACAATTTTCTGAAAAGTTTAAATATGATCTTAAACTTCGGAAGATTGTTAAAACAATAAAAAAATTTTAAAAGTTGTACAGTAGTTCTTTTCCTTGGAGATAAGCAATACAACCGTTAAAGTTCTGCTTGCTTTCGGCTTTTGGAACCAATTCATTTACTGGTGGGCCACTACCACAAACGTCGTTGTTTATAAGTTCTTCAATGGCGTGCTAATGTTGATAAGCCATTGGAGTCATTCATGTAGATGGCGATTCTTTCTTTACAATTATGATATATAATTGCAGTAAATAAACATAAAAAATACAATGTTACTTATTGTTCATACAATATTATTGCATTTAACAATTTGATACATGTTTAGTTTGGTAGAATGCCCATTGATTTTTTCATTTGTTTCTTTGACTAGCGTTACTACATGAGTATTCACTTCTAAATTTTTACTGGATGGTCATTAAGGAGATCAATGTCAATGAATCTATGTGTGTTTGTACCAAACTAATTGACTTATACTTTTCGTCAATTCCTGTTAGTCAATGAGTTACTATTCTTCCATTTCTTCAACAGAATGAAAACCCTACATACAAATCCCATTTCTACCTTACATCAAATTGTCCTTGTGGACCACCCTCCCATTTATAAGGACTGTGGTCCCCAGGGCTACTAGAACCTTTCCCTCTGTGTAAAGGGGTGTCAGTTTGTCTCCAAGTCTCCTGTTACTCTTTACCATTACCTGTTTCTTTACATTGAATACTCGGTTCTGCTTGGAGGGATTGTTTCGCTCTAGCTGAGTCTGTTGCGCTCTTACAAGTGTACTCGGAGTAAATCACGTCTTTTTATAATATTTATTATATTCCACACAGAGTTAATTCGACCGTATCATCCATCTTCTTTGGTAACTTAAAGCACCTAGCTATTTCTATAAGTGTACCATGGAACCGTTTGACATGTCCATTCGACGTACTGTGCAAAGGGGCGCAATGACGATATCTACATTAATGTTGTTTTTTAATACAGAGGTTTCAGAGTTAAAGGCTGCCTCATTGTCACAGTATATTGTCTTAGTTTTCGTGAAGAAGTTTATTAGTTGAATAATGGATATTTTTACATAAAGTATTGTCCGGTACGGTATTGGTTGGACAACGGAAAATTTAGAGAACTTGTTGATGCACGTGAGAAATTGCTTCTGGACCATGGAAAATACATCGATATGAAGTATCTCTCCAGGATAAGATGGTATTGGGGTCACCCCAAATTCCTGTTTCTTTGTGTGCCTATCATATTTACCCCTAGTGCAAGTTTTACAGTTTGACACAACCTCACTCGCAAGTTTACCCATCTTGGGAAAGTAAAAGTCACAGAGTACTTGTTTAACATTTTCCTGGGCTGCTCTATGTGCGCGGTTGTGTTCTAAGGTAATTATTTCTCGCTGCTCATCCTTGTTGGCGACGTCTACCACCAGTATTTTAAATGCCAAGATCTGGTTGATGGAAAGGATCGCATAATCCCATGCTGTGTTTTTGCTAATACCGGCATCTCGCCGTGTATCGCATTGACCACATTTGGGTTCACAACTGTCTTGACTTCGTTAAGAAGATCATCAAAGCTTATAAAGGAAATGACATGACGTGTTTTTTCACCAAAAATATAAAATTCCGTTTAAACGGCACCTGGTCGTGTTCCAGAATGATTTGGTTTTTAAAGCAATTCACCGGCTTGTCAATTGTTTCAATTACGTAAGTCATTGATACTTCGCTATGTACAGTGGCTACGTCGCTACAAGCTTCATTCTCGAGGGTGTGGATGTTCTGTCGTGATAGTGCATCGGCTGCAAAGTTTTCCCTGCCAGGTTTGTAGAATATGCGAACATTGTGTTCGTCGATAAAGGCTTTCCAGCGCTTTATCTTTGCATTTGGGTTTCGGTCTGAAACCGCAAACGTGAGTGGTTAGTGATCTGTAGAGATATTCAGATTCTTAACCCCATAGAGGTAGTTCCTAAGGTTCTTTAGGGACCACAAATGGCTAACAATTCACGCTCGTTGGTAGCAAAATTTTGTTGCCTATCCTTCAATGCCCTACACATCATTGTAATTGGTTTGCCATCCTGAGGTAAGACTGCCCCTATACGCAGAGATGAAGCGTCAGTCGTTAGATTGAACGGCTTCCTGTAATCTGGATAAAGTAGCAAGACATCGTCAGATGCAGGGAAAGCAAACAATTATTCAGGGGTGAGCTCGACTGCATTACATTTTAATTTAGGGGCACTATCTCTTCCATTATCACCCTTTAATATATGTGATAAATAATTTGCTATTGATGCAAAATCCTTAATGAAGCAACGGTAATAGCTTGTCATACCTAGGGTGGACCTGACATTAAACAAGGTAGCAGGCTTTCGGTAGTTTTGGATCGTGTTCACTTTTTCAGGACTAGTTTTAATACCATTCTGGGACACGAAAAAACCCAAATATTCAACTTCTTGTTTTTAAAAATTTGATTTCTCATAAGACACCCTTAAAATTGGCTTCGTAGAGCTGTTTCAGAACCCATGCAATGTGGCCAATGTGATCCTGTTCGTTTATGGAAAATATAATCACGTCATTAACGTAAACGAAGCACGATATCCCGACATCATCAATTGCCCTCTGAAAGATGTTTGGTGCATTTTTCAGACAGAGAGGAAGTCTGCAAAACTCGTATTTTCCATTAACTACTGAGAATGCAGTTTTTTCTCTATCCTTCTCAGCAAGCAATATCTGATGGAAACCTGACTTAAAGTCGAGCGTAGTGAAATATTTTGCTTTATTTAGGTTCGACAATATTCTATTCGGGATTGGATATTTATCGTCTATCGTTTTCTCGTTTAGTTTCCTAAAGTCCATAACAAGACGTTTTTTCTTATTGCCCAGTTCGTCGATACCTTTTTTATCTAAGGCCCATATCGGGTTATTATAAGGTGATCTCGATGGTCTAGTTATGCCATCCCTAAGTAGGTCACTTATTTCCTGGTTTATAAACTCCGCCACACCCATGGGGTAGGTGTATATTGGCTTTTCGTTTTAACATTTGTGTTAAATGGGAGGGCCTCGTTAGGGTCTGCATAAACTCCCGACCACTTTATCATTATTGCTTTCAAACTGCTATCTACCTGTCGAGGTACTTTAACATCTTTCATGTAGGTACAATTTATAATTTTTTTTGATATTTGAAAAAACTTATTTTCTCAGACCCTTCGTTGGTCCTTGATTCCCCAACGTGACACCCTTCTGCGTTAGGAGGTCGAGTCCAACAATCCCATCGAACGTCATAAGATTTGGGAGTATAAAGAATGTTGCAGCTACGATAAAAAGGTCCACGTAACATTTATTATTTATATTATTAACATGGTGGATTGACTTCACAAAGAAGGGTTTTTCCATAGGGATAATGCGCTGTAGTTTATTAAGGGGTTTACTATAATTCTTGGAAACCCCCGTGTCCAACAATAATCTTGTCTAAAAAATTCATCTGATCAAAGTTGCCTAATTCATCACTTATATTTCCTATTTCTGACTCCGCTTCGTACAAATATCTATCCTCCCCCTCTTTTGGTGTAAGATTATCTTTTGACTAATTAATTTTCTGTTGTTTGGGACCAGTAAGCCTAGCAGTGCCACTATGTGGGCGTTTAGCTGCCTGCCCCTGATAATGTGGGTTATTAAGACTTGAGTTTTGTGGAACAGACTGGTCAATCTCCACCCCTGTGGGCGTCTATCGTTGGTTTCCCACTGTTTATTGTAGTACGGGTTCTTGTTCTGAGAGATATTGCCATGCGGCATCCTTGGCGGTTTTTATCCTTACCATGTTGTTTCTGTTTGTCCCTTAAAGCCCTGTCTTCTAGACATCTGGCATAATTACCAGCGAAGGCGTAACGTTGGTGATTAGACTCTACTTCTTGAGCCAACGCTAAGGCAAAGTTGGTCTTGTTGCACATAACACGTCACTAAGGTCCTTCTTTGTACCTGACACAAAATTCGCAATGCGTCCATTCTATACTTCTCATTTAAGGACGCTGCGAGATTGCTGTTATAAGACATGATTGTTTTGTTGTTGAGGAGAGTAAGTTTTTTTTCTACTTCATTGTAGTATTGTAAGAGCGTCATTTTCCCTTGTCGAAGGGTTGACATCTCTCGTTCTATCATATAAATTGGCCGTTTGTCCACGTAATCTATCAATAATTGATCTTAAGTTAAGTACAGTATTGAAGGATGCCAACACCATGTCAGCTTGGCCCCTAATTTTTGTTCTTAAATAGCTACCGCGTGATAGTGTTTTGAGCTACCTTCAAACTTCTCAAAAAGTTTGTACGCAAAGTGTGCAGCTTGACGCCACGAAACATATGCTTCTTGTCTACCATCAGATTCTGCGATTTTATTATATCAAGTGATTTGTCACAGTGCACCCCCGGTTTTATTTCAATTTCTTTATATATTTCTACATCAGGTGCAGTTATGTTAATACTCTTCAACTTTTCTTTAAGAGCCACTAGCTTTTTATCAAAATCTTTCCGCTGTGAAGCAAGGGCGTTGTCTATTATTTTTTGCAGTTGCGCTGGATCTAACGCCATTTTGTTCTCTTTGGCCAAACTTTTAACCGTTCCTCTAATTATCACTAATTTGTAATTAATCAAACAACCAATCTAATTCGATGTCTCTTGTAAAGGTGTGAAATAACAATTATGGTTTATAGGTGTGTGCACAGAAACGCCAAAATAATATTATTAAAATTAAAAAAAAAAAAAAACAGAAGTAAGATTTATATCATATTCGTTGTTTACGAGCACTTTAAAGTATTAATCTAAACTGTACAACGCCTGTCAGCCACTTTGCTGTACTGTTAACTGTTCTTCCAACTGTCTCTATATTTTTTAATTAAGTGGTTAACCGTTAAAGTTCACTGTTAATCAGCAGTTACAATGAAATGCAGCGGTATTTTCCTGTTTTAAAAAAAAAAAAACGGTCAAATTATTACTCAAGAAATACATTATTTTCTACTGTACAATGTATGTCCAATAATTTGTCAACATACTGTTATTGTTCTAATTTATTGTCATTTTGTTAGGGAAATAGAACATTAATACATATATGCTTCACACGCACAGGTCACCAAGATATCACTTAGTTTTAAATTTAAGTAATTTATTTTATCAAAAAAAAACAAGTTGATTTTTTTTTTATTTTATATTTTTTATCATTGAGCACTTTACGTACAGTTTTTTCTGTTTTTGTCTCTCCTTATGCTCCTTCTGTTGCTGCTGCTGTCTTGTCGTGTTGATTACCCTGATCATTTTGTTGTATGTGTATGAAAGAATTCCAATGTGTTGGTTCCACTCTCTAGATCAGTTTGTGTTTTAATTTTTGTATGTACTGTTCTGTAGAGTTTTTGTCTTTGCTTCTTCGTGGTTTTAATTTCCTTATGTTTGGAAGGTATTGTTGGTTCCCAGTTGAACAAAACTTCCGAAAACGGTATTACTTATGAGAGTTAAGCGGGTTCTGAGCGGGTAAAAAACCAGTTTCGGATCCGAAATCGTACGTAAAGTAATCATCTGTCGCTCAGTCTTCGGCACAGGAAACGCCCATAAACGGCTACGTTAACGGCCCGTTTATGGAACCGTTTTTGGGCCCGCAAATGGAACCGTTTTCGGTCCGATGTCGTACACGTTAACGGGCCGAAAACGGAGCCGTTTATGGGCCGTCTATGGATCCGCTTTCGGCCCGTCAATTAAACCGTTTTCGGGCCGCAAGTCAATCATTTAATGAAAAGAACTATTTACAAAGAGAACAATTTATTTATAATAATAATTTCTAATTATTTCAACATGGTAGACAATAATAATAACATAAATATTTATAATTCAGAAAAAAGAAATATAAGAAATAACAAATACAAAATACTACTACTTGCTCCGTTTGCCGATGATTTTTTCAGTTCCTGTCATCCTATCTTGAGGATGAAAAAATTAGAAAATATGAAATTTCACTTGATATTTTAATTTGTTACTTACTCATTCTTCGAATTTTTGCCACTAGAAGTAGATCCAATAAGTTGATGATGAAGATGTGTTATTCACTAAATATTTCACATGAAAAAGGAAAAAAACATGAAAAAAATCCACCACACACTTCACTTAATATTTCTATGAACTTACCTTGTTTTATTAACAACAACAAATAATTTTTTTTTCCTTTTTTTTTCTGCGCTCGCGACTGCTGCACTTAATGTATACACAATAAAGAGGAAGAGCGCGAACGACAGCAAAACAAATACCGAAAATTTTGTGTTTGCGTCGTTTATTAGTTAAACCGTGGGTTACGTCTTTTACTTATTATTGCTATTTATCTATTTATCCGTTTCATGTCCGAAATATTCCCGCGAACGTGAACGTTTCCGAGCATGAAACGGATATTGTTGCGGCGCTGACTTTTTGTTGTTGTCTTGTCGTCTCTTTTGTCTATTTTTTCTCATACATCCGTTTTGTACGGACGAAACACTCTTTTCTGAGCCCGTTTTCAGAAGTTTCGACGGAAGTCCGCACGACATACGATGCTTGGTCAACTGGGTTATTTGTAGAATCTTATTTGTTCTGCCTTATTTTTGTATGTGTTGTTTAGACTTTTAATTTACTCCCTAGTGGTTTAGATTTCTTTGTGATTGTGAGGTTAGATTTTTTTCGATTTTTTTTTCCACATGTGTAATGTTGGTTTGTGCATGAGTTTTTTGGTATTTTAATGCGTTAATGTAGGTTAGGTTTTTTTCGTTGGGCGCCATTAAAGTTCTAATGCAATTGTTAATACGTTTTGATTTATTTATTAACAAATGAATTCATAAATTTATATATAATTCGTTTCTTTAAACGTTAGTTAAAATTGATATTTAATTACAAGACAAAGTCAAGTAGTTATTTAGCTCGCTAATTGATCACACAATTGCAGCTTATATGTATGACTCATACCGTATGGGTGGTGATGAGCGACTGACTTCGATCGAAGCCTCTCACCAAGTCGTAGCCTGAGAAGCCAACCGACGGCAGAGAGAGCTTTCACAGCTAATCGGTATCCATTGCTAGAGCAACGTGATAACGTATATATAAATTTTTCTTATTTAATTTTCTTTCCTTTTTGCTTTGATTTTTTTCCTAAAAAGCAAATTACGATATTGAAAACAAAAGACTTACATATTTAATTTCCATATCTAAAAACAACATTTTTTTTTCTTTGTCCAGTCTTTGATCAAAAGGAAGAACCTTCTGATTCTGCACATGAATTTGTGCTACTGTTTGAACCTTTTTGAGGATATTTGACAGTTTTTATGTTACCAGAGCATCGTAGTATGAAGTGTATCTCATCTATAATTTCCGTTTTAAATGATATCTGCATATGAAAAAAAAAAAAATATTTAAAAAATGGTGTCTACATCCTTTTTTAAAATTGTATGCAAAAGAGCAGTGTGTACGAGAATTATAATTATGCAATTATTATTACACATCTATATTACTTTTATATAACGTTAAGATATTGGATAAATAGTTAGTTTCTGAGTTTTGCTAAACATTTTCATATTTTGGGTCCTCACGCATTGTGTTAAACGCAGTATTTTCGTATTTTCGTAAAGAACATTAAGTTAAGTTGTGGTTTGTATGGGAGGTACCCCTAGTGGTCCGATTCCTCTGATTCCGACAGATATGCAGCATATTGTAAAAAGAAACCTATGTACAAAATTTCAGCTCTCTAGCTCAAAAACTGAGGGACAAGTTAGCATACATACAGACGGACAGACGGACAGACGGACATGGTTAAATCAACTCTTCTTTTGTGTTTTGCAAACTTCAGGACAAACTAGTAATACTATTTACTACAGTGAAGAGTATAATGATTCTAATAATTAAATGTTAAATATTTGTGCACACTGTTATCGCTAAATGGATGGAACTGTATTTTGTTGTTTGCTCGAACAAATTTTAGGAAAAAAAGAAAATTATGAAAAGTGTGTATGTGTTAAAATTATTTCGAGATCATAATGATCTGTTTCCAATGTCGGACGATATTTATCATTGTGAAAAATTATCGATTCTGAAAAATACTGTGCCATCAATTGATTGATTTTTAAACGCGATCTTGGAAAAAAATACGTCATACGCTTATACTCGTAGTACTTTATCAATAGTCAACAACCCATACGGCGTTTATAAGGAATGCGGAAAAAGAGCAAATATTCGAAATGAAAACAAAAATGTACTTATACTCATATTTAATGGGATGCAATATTTAAACAAAAATAAGCGACACGGTCATTTTGTTTCTTTTGTTATTAGTTATTACATTAACTTTATATTATTCTCTTTAATAAGAATAAGAAATAATTCACGAGTTTGCATAAATTGCGGCTATTTATGCTAACTCATGAAGGTACCGAAACGGTTTGCGGGATATAAATGGATGCAATCAGCTGTTCTCACAAGCATAACTGCCAATCGAACAAGCGAAAGAGACAAATTAATTAAATTAACTGCAGAAATTGCAATCAATAATTAGAATATAATGTATTAATCGTACTTTTATTTTCAGTTTAAATTAAATTTGTAAAACATTTCACTTTTGTCATATTATTCCGGCAGAGTTGCCAGACAATCGTCTTAATCGTCGCACAATTTTACGCAAATGTTCAAATTTTTTTTATATGGACTAACTGTCACTTAGTTTATGCAGCGGTTGTTTATGCAGTTTATGCAATCTCGTGAGGACCCCAAATAATTCGTGCAAAAGTGCCAATTTCTGATTGGAAAGCAAACTTAATATTAAGCCAAGTAGAAATTGACATATACCTTGTTTTCCTTACAGCGCACTATGATACCTAGTGTCATCTCAACAATGGCAACAAATACTCCAAAAATGGAGCCAACGATAAGCACCAAGTACACACCGCCAAGATTGCTTATTTCTAAGGCTAGTGCTCCACTCTCATCGCTTTTATCCTTCACAATGGCAGATAAGAAAAAAAAAGAAATGTATTTACACTAAATAACACGCACAAAAAATTCTATCAATCTAAAATACTTACTGAGCACGCGCCACCACCACGTTTTTCTTTCCACCACTTGGTCTTCATTTTTGTGAGTACACCCTGCTCCTGTAACTCAAGTATAGCTTGGCTTAGTGTATCTCGATAGGGCCAATCTGTAAATTGAATAAATATTAATTTAATATTCTTATGTCCGACATAACACACTTTTACGCATTGCAATGCCATATCCTTTCTCATCTAACAATCCACCCACTTGAGTTAAAGTACAACGTCTTTCGGTCTGGTACTCAATTGATGTAGATTCACTAAGAAATGCATAGTTGCTATTCTCCACACGCTCAACACCTTCATTATTAGTGTTGGTCATATACTCGGGATGATCGCGCATGAACTCGTACATCTTCTGGTATGTAGGATATGTGGCATCCTTAATGCAAAGCAAATAAGAATAAATTTTGTATATTTATTATAAGCAGAATACCTTAAAGAATGTGAAAGTACTGCCACCGATTTTCGCACCATAGTTAACGCCACCTTTGCCAGCAGCCAAATCTTCAGCATTTTCAATTGGCGTGCTTAGGGATTCGATTGTTAGAAATGCTGCTAGGTTGGCTGTGTACGATGAAACCAAGATAAGGGTAAAAAACCACCAAGAAGCAGCTACAGCGCGAGTAGAATAAGCTCTACAGAAATTATATTATTATTTAGAAGTAAAGAGTAGTTAAGTGATTCATAAATACTTTGGCGCCAATTCAGATCCTTGTTGCAACAAAGCACCAATCGAAAACCACAAGCAATTGGCAAAGCTAAATTGGTTCTCCAGCTCAATGGGATCTTCAATGCATGGATAGGGATTGTCCCATTCTGCCGGTGAAATTCGTCCAAGAATAAACATGCTCAGTGAAACACTGAAATAACCTAAACCTAGCCACAGCCATACATCGCCAGAGAATGGCGACATAAAAGAGAAAAGTTTTGGAGGCTCTTTCATTGGCTTTCGGAAAAGTATGGAAATTCCTATGAATTTATATTAAATTAGACAGACTCAAGAATATTCTGTTGATTAAGAACTGATATAAAATTTACAGTTACATGAAGCAAGATTATGTTTGCGTACATAAAAGAGTAAGGATTTTAGTCAAATTTAAAACAATCATTTCATTTATAGTAAACATGTTGATTAAAATTTGATTATGTTCTTAAAATAACGTTGGATTATATTACCTAGATTCATAAATGGTATTGTAAAGTCCACACCGCTTTCCCGTTCCGATGTCATAGTCAAATCCGTGATGCCCATGTCAGCACGCTAAAAAATTACTTTAATTATTTATTATCTCGTTATTTGTATTTGCAGTATAGTGTCGATTTCACCAATATTATAAATGTGTTATTCTCGCAATGAATAGAAATATAAGTTTGTCAATAAATTTGTAACACACAGGAGGAGACATCCAAGACCCCATAAGGAATATATGTATTATTGATCAGCTCAATAAGACAGTTGTTTTAGCCAGTTCCGTCTGTCTGTCTGTATGTATGCAAACAATTCAATCAGTTTGAGCTGAAATTTTGAGCATATGATTCTTTTTACCATACGCTGCATACTTGTTGGAATCATCCGAATCGGATCACTAGGCGGGTTACCTCCCATACAAACCCAAATTAATGTTCTTATCAAAAAACTGTTTTTATGCACCTCAAATTTGGACACTTTCTGATCCATATTCACCAACCATTTAAATTTCAAGATCATAAGATAACTGGGTCGTAAACCTGTGGCACATATTTCTTACTTATAGTCTTGCGCCATCTACATGTGACTATTGGTGTAGTGAAGTTAGTTTTAATCTACCCGAAACGTAAGTCAAATCATTAATGTAGGAAATGAGAATAAGAGGGAGATGAGAACTACGCGCAGTGGTCAGCACTACTGAGAGTGAGAGCGCTAAGTTGATGGTATATGTAATTTGGTGGTGGGTTTTGTGTAAGAAGACAGAAATAGAGAGTGAATGAGTTGATGTTGTGTGTAGTTTGGTGGTAGGTTTGGGTTTGGTTAGCGCAGATCAGTTTAATCGTTGTCGGACGATCAACTAAACAAGACGTGAGATGATCAGCTTGGAATTTAAATAAGATAAATAAACCTAATACATATAAGTAAATGTACTAAAGAAATATATAAACAAACAAACAAAACTACATATAAGCAAATGTACTAAATGAATATATAAAGAAACAAACAAAACTACATATAAGCAAATGAACTAAATAAAATATACATCATACTAAAAAGGATACACTACATTAATATAATATTTCTGCATGATCATTCACGGAAGTGTGAAGAGTATTACATTTTTGGCATAGCCAAAGATATTTTTTTTTTTTTTGTGTTTTATTATCAACTAGCGTACCCGACGTACATTGCTATGCTCCCGACGTGATGTTAACGTGTGATGCTGTTTTCTTTTTACTTTTGAAAAATCAATATTAACATAATTATCTGATACATCGAAATTATTTGACAGAAGACATATTTAATAGATTTTCTCTCTTCTTCTAACCACACATCAAACATTGAAAAAAAAACTTCCTCTTAACTCCCTCTACAAAATGCAATTTAGAGCTAAAAAAATAATCTAAAATATTTAACTGCCTTTGCTGATGTTTAAACTTATGCTTCTAAAAATGTAACAGTCGAAGTCGAATCAGAATCAAAAACTGACAGCTGAGTTTGAGTTTGAAAACCACGACAGACACTACAGAAGTTGACATTTTAATCAACAAAACATACTCACACATCACACACACATAAAACAAAAACCAGAAAGAAGGCTATCATTGGCTATGCCATAGAAGTAACACGCTCTTCCCAGTTGTATCCTACCTTTCTTTCTTAGCATTACTAAATTCTCTCTCTTACAGTTTGAGTATCAACAAAGAACACAGTTTCATTGGCACTTTTATTGTACTTTTATTCTTTATAAGTTTGTCATTTAATTTGGGTTTCTATGGCAGGTACGCCTCCTGGTAACCCTAAGATCATGAAATTTAAATAGTTGATGGATAGGGACCAGATTTATAAGGTCCAAATTTCAGTTCGATACGTTAAAAAACAAAAAACTTTTTATAATAAGAACATAAATTTCAATGGGTGTTTGTGTGGGAGATACGCCCACTTGTGGTCCGATTCGTCTGATTCCGACAAATGTGCCAAATGTACCAACTATGGTGAAAAGAAACCTATGTGCAAAATTTCAGCTCTCTAGCTAGCTCTTTAAAAACTGAGGGACTAGTTTGCATACATTCAGACGGATAGACGGAGATGGCTAAATCAACTCTTCTCATCGAGCTGATCAAAAATACCTATACTTTATATCTCTTTCTGTGTGTTAGAAAATCCAACCCAAAGTTATAATACTATTCACTCCCATGAAGAGTATAAAAACAAAATATTTTAAAAAGAATGATTTGAATTGAATACTATACAAACCTCTAGTAATAAATAACTTGTCAAACTATTTTGTAAGAGGTTTATAAGTGGTATTAAGAGAGATATATTGCTTTCATTGATAAAAATTTTCGTTGTTAAAATTTGCCGCTATTCGAATATGGTTCATTAAGTATCCGTACAAGAAATATGTTTGGAGAAATTATAAAATAAAGAATTATTTACACAGAATATATATAAAGAGGAAATTGGTAAAAGCTATAAATAAAATTACCATCACACTATTGTCATCAATCCTAATACAACAAACAATAAATTGTGTTTCGAAAAAGAAACAATAATCTGAGTTCATCGCTATACACACCGTTCTTGCAACGCTCTCCAATATCCGCTAATTTTCTGTAAGGGGCAAGACGGTTATTGCATAAACATTAAACAACGAGATCCCGCCCAGGTACTTATAAACATCATTACTCATTTTGAGATCATTAATATTTAACAATAAGAAACAAACAAGAAAGTGATCTCGATGGATTTTTATGCGTATCATATGATGATTCGACGTGGTCAGGACAATGTCATTCTGCGAAAACGACAAACTATTTGGCAGCACTCTGTTACTCCTCTCAGGTGATTTCAGACAAACACTTCCCGTCATTCCACGTTCAACGTACGCCGATGAGATCAACGCTTGCTTGAAATCATCGTCACTGTGGCGTAATGTTAAAAAAGTCCAGTTAAAAAGAAACATGCGTGTACAAATGCTACAAAATCCATCCACTGACACATTCTCAAAACAATTGTTACTTATTGGCGATGGAGAAGTTGCTGTCCATGAAAATACTGGCTGCATAAAATTACCCACCGATTTCTGCACAATCGTTGATTCGCAAAATGTTCTCATTGACCGCATATTCCCCGATGTACGCACACAATACATAAATCATGCGTGGCTGACAGAAAGAGCCATTTTGGCACCAAAAAATTTGCACGTAGACGATTTAAACTTTAAGATACAACAGTTGTTGGTGTCATATAAATAGATCGATACAGTTTGCGATGCCAACGACGCTGTAAATTATCCAACAGAGTTTTTCACCTCACTGGATTTGCCAGGCATGCCACCATACATTCTTCTACTGAAAGTTGGATCTCCGGTTATTTTACTTCGCAATTTGAACCAAACACGGCTGTGCAATGGCACGAGATTGGTCATTAGAAACTTAATGAAGAACATTATCGAAGCCAGTATTTTGAGTGGCAATTTCCGAGTTGAAATTGTTTTGAAACCACGCATTCCATTAATCCCAACATACGTCACAATTGAATTCAAACGCGTTAAATATCCCATTAGATTGACATTAGCGATGACAATCAATGAGTCGCAAGGCCAAACGATGTCCGTTTGCGGCTTAGATTTGGGTACACCATGGACAATTATACGGGACATGTTCTCCCGTGGGCAAACCATCTAACTTATTATATTGGCTGAAGACGGACTAACAAAAAATATTGTTCATTTAATTGCACTACGAAATTAATACTGATTTGCTTTGTTTCATTTTACTATTTTACTATACTTAACGATTAAAAATATTTTACTTTTTTCACGCTATACATTATTTCGCGATACAGGACATATCCGCTTTATCTTTATCAAAGAAAAAAATTTTGGAATACGTATACCCCGTTTTTTGAGCCAGGGCTTAGCAACCCGCGCCGGGAAATATAGTAATCAATAATAATTATAATAAAGAAATATCTGTAAAATTAAGTAAGCTAAAGGAATAGTAAATGAAAATAATGAAAGATTTACAAACGACGTCAACTTTAACATTGTCAAAGAAGCCAAAGAAACTAACCCGACTATACCATATACAAGAAGTGTTGCAGCTAAAGGAAAAGCAAAGAATTTGCCAAATACAGGAACTCTATCATAAACTCTAACAATGGAACAATCAACCAACATAATCATGGCAACCAATGGTACGGCTAGTGCGGCACAGCAATGTCAGTTAGAGATTTATTCATAAATCAAAGTCCAACACTTTGTCAAGCATCTCCCAACATTTGATGGAGATGGTTCAAAATCACAGTAATTTTTTGATAATGTGGTGGAGGTTCTTCTTATATTCAGGGGAGCACTTTTTGGAACCGTAATATTACGGGCCATGAGGAATAAAATAATAGACGAAGCTGACAATATACAGAGTAGGAGAAGGGTTTCCTTCAATTGGGATGAATTTAACGTGCTTTAACTAAGCAGTATGCAGATAAGCGATCAGAATGAGAATTAAAACGTGAGTTATAGGAACGCTAGGTCAATTGGAGATGGAGACTTATACTCAACTGTGTCTGGAGAAATTCTTAAAGGGTTTAAGTGACCCGCTGGGAATGGTGCTCCGAACACAAAAGCTTAAGACGTTATCGGAAGCCTTAGATTTATGTGAAAAAGGAAAGAATATATATTATCAACCTCGTGAAAGTACCTGATACAACGGTAATATTTCAAGCACATATCCAGCTAGATGGCCAAGCCAAGAGGTAATCAATATTATCAATGATCAGATAACTACCAAGGAATTTATAATCGACAAATGGAAGGTAATTAGAATAATGATTATAAATCAACGGAGAGATAACTATCGGAGCTATAATAACTATCGGAGAAACTCCAACTATCAGGAGTAAAGTAGGAATAATGACAGTTCGTACGATTACACGAATAATTCTACAGGATCAAGAAACAAGAAGGGGCAACCGGAGGGCAATACTACCCCTCAATAAAGAAACCGTGGTCTATCAAAGTGATTAAAACAACACCAAATCCAGTGATGGCGTGAATGTTAATACCATGGAATTACACAACGTGACACACAAGGAAACGTCACCAAATCGGAAACGGACGGTGAAATTATGTAACATTGATGACTCTGGAAATTTTCGGCCACCGGCCTCGACGAACCGACTGGTAATATAGATACCGCTAAGCATGGATCTAGTCTACCATTTATTCTAATCGTTTCACCGTTTGTTCGCCCTCTCAAGTTCCTTATAGTATAGATACCGGTGCCTCATTTATTATTCCGAAATTCGTCGCTCAACATCTCGAAGAGGAAGTGGACAAAGCCGTCACCGTAACAACTGTATTGAATAAAAATAATTTGCAAAAGAAAACAAAAAGCCAAGTTTTCAAGGAATTTATTGGCAAAGACAATGTCGGTTTCTTTCTTTCTAAATATCATCCATACTCTGATGGATGCTTTAGCACACCTTAAAGCAAATGTTAGTCTAGATTATAACATATTACAAACAACAAAGGTCCAAATCGAACATCAGTATAAAAGATATAAAGGTCTAGAAATCCCACCTTCATTGTACCCATACCAGTAAATATGATGGAGGGAAATTTCATGATTGAAACAATCAATATCACGGATTAGTTACAAATATCAAGTGGTATCCATGCAGCTTCGGGAAATATTACATACATGGAGGTATCAAACAATTCCGAGGAAGATCAAACTCTTTATCTCGAGAGACCTATTATGGTGGAATCGTTCGAAGCAGGAAATTATTGTGAAACATCGAGCCGGACATAACTACGGAGGAAATTGATAATAAGGATATTGCGGCGGAGCTTATAAATATGGACAAACTCAGGTTATGTTTGGTATACCTGAACGAGATAATTGTATCTGCAACGTCCCTCCAAGAACACATACGAATCTACAGGTTTTCAGACATTACATAGAGCGAATTTGGAAATACAGGGAGAAAAACCTAATTCCTAAGAAAGGAAATTGAGTTTTTGTGTCATGTCGTAACTACGGAGAGTATAAAGCTAAATCTAAATAAGATTCTAGCAATAAAGAAATTTCCAATACCCAAGACTAAAACCCAAATAAAATCATTCTTAGGACTTATGGGATATTACAGAAAGATTATAAAGGATTTTGCAAAGCGAACAAAACCTTTAAGAAATTGCCTTAAAGCCAGAAGCAATGTTAAAATAAATAAAGAATATATCGATATATTTGAGGAATGCAAAAATTTACTATGTAACGATCCAATCCTTCAACATTCAGATTTAGAAAAACCTTTCATATTAACCACGGATGCAAGTAATGTTGCTTTAGGCGCAAGGACGAATAGGTGCTGATAAGCCGATATGCTATGCAAGCCGAACGTTAAATGACACTGAAAGTAATTACATTACATTCGAAAAGGAACTGTTGTATGGGCCGTAAAGTATTTCAGGTCATACTTGTTTGGCAATAAATTTACAATAATAACGGATCACAAACCATTTCCGTGGCTGATGAATTTAAAGGAACCAAATTCCAAACTCGTAAGATGGTGATTAAAGTTGGAAGAGTATGATTATAAGAAAGGGGCGAAGAATACAAACGTGAGCGCATTTAGCCGGATACAAATTGAGGCCAATATAATTCATTCACCGGAGAAATACGTCATCGCCATTTCTGGATTTAATACACAGTATTCGAACGAAGTCCCTTTTTAAAAACAAAATTCGAAGAAAAATAACGGACTCTACATTTAGCCATCACGTATTAATTAATAATACTTATACCAAAAAGACAAGGTATTCAAGAACATCCAAAACATATTCTCTATCTACTTTTCAGACAGAAAAGTTAATAAACCGATCAGATGCACAAATATGGTACAAGATGTTACCCAAAATGATCGTCAATATGAGATAATTAGTGAATACCATAAAAACAATAATCACCGTGGTTCGGATGAGACCTATCTTCATCTGAAAAAACAATATTTTTTTCTTACATGAGGAACAAAGTACAGTTAATAATTGTGATACTTGTCAAACGATGAAATATAATAGGCACCCATAAAGAATTGCATTTTAAGTACCAAAAACTGCTTTGAAGCCATTGGATATTATTCATATAGATATTTCCACTATTAACAATAACCAAATATTAACAATTATTGATAAATTTTCCAAATTTGCTTCGGGACATACTTTACCTGCTAGAGATAGTCCTAACATCATAAAGGCACTCAAGCAATTCATGACTACGCATGGAATCCCTAAAAAAATCGTTTGTGATCAAAGAGCGGAATTCTACTCGAATATTTTTAAATATTTCTGCAATCAATATAATATTACTCTGCACATTACGTCATTTCCACAGGCATCGAGTAATTTTTGGTGGAAAGACTACACTCCTCATTAACTTATAGGATAATATGGAATATAATGAAAACAGAGAGATTACCTTGTGATCATGATGATATTATCTCAGAAGTCTTTATTACTTATAACAACGCAATACATTCTGCAGCAAAGCTCACCCCGTACGAAGTATTTTTTGAGAGAACGCAAACAACACCATCCAATTTTATTCCCAACACGAAAATTTAAAAAAACTAAATAAATTCAAACAAAAGCTTTATTCAAAAATTAAGGAAACAATGGAGAATAATACAAGAGACAGAATAGATAAGCTAAATACTAATAGACAGGAAGCAATATCTCTTTGTGAGAATGCGTTAATATACAGGAAGGAAAACAGGAGGAACAAAATCATACCAAGATTTACCAAACACTTTGTTAAGAATAACATGAAGAATACACTCACAACAACAAAAAACCAAAAACTTCACAAATCGAAAATAAGAAAACGGACAAATATAGATACTAATTATGGTACACAATTGAAGATTGGAGAAAGCCAAGACACAAATACTCAACATGCAACAACTGGATAACAATTTACCGATGGTTCAACTGAATTTGGTACCAGCAAAACTTATTACGGGTTACAGGAATGTAATTTACATAATAAACATACAGGAATATGAACATGGAATTGCAAACTTCAAGGAAACAATGCAAATACTAAAAGGAAATGATGTAAACGACGATTCTATTGAACTACTTCAAAGGAAAATACAACAACTTCAGAATAAACTTGACTCAATACTACCAAATACTCAAAATAAAAGAGTACTAATAAATGAACTTAGATCAATAATAAAAGTAATAACTAGAAATATGGACGATACGGATGCAGAGGAAATTAAAAAAATAACCAGAAAGAAGGCTATCATTGGCTATGCCAAAGATGTAATACTCTTCACGCTCCTCCGGGTTGCATCCAATCTTCCTTTCTTAGCATCACTATATTCTCTCTGTTACAGTTTGAGTATCAACAAATAACACATTTTGAGTATCAACCACGAACACAGTTTGAGTTGCATTGTATTTTTATTGTACTTATACTTTTTATAAGTTTGTCATTTAATGTGAGTTTGTATGGGAGGTCCCCTCCTGTTAACCCTAGGATCATGGCTGATGGATACGGAACAGAAGCTTATAGAGTCCAAATTTCAGTTCAATAAGTCAAAAAACAAGAATATTTTTCTAATAAGAACATTAATTTAAAAGGGGGTTTGTATGGGAGGTACAACCTAGTGATCCGATTCAGCTGATTCCGACAAATGTTCAGCGCTTGGTAAAAAGAAACCTATGTACAAAATTTCAGCTCTCTAGCTCAAAAACTGTGGGACTAGTTTTGCGAACATGGATAAATATATATACTTTATCACAAATATATATACTTTATGTGGTCTGCGATGTCTCCTTCTGTATGTTACAAACTTCATGACAAACTTATAATAGTATTCACTCCCGTGAATGCATTTTCATTTGCATCTATGGTGCAGCGTCACTGTAAATACACTATAACTTTTTCGACATATTAACTTTTCGAAACGGTTTTCAAAATTTGGAAAAATACGATAATGAACTTAAGATATCTACTTTAGATACACCATGACCCAACGCCAGTCGCTTTCCGTAATCAAACCTTTTTTAAGTTCGTCACTTTCTGCGGTAAAATAAGCAGTCGATTCTTGTTATTAGATTTGTTGTGATAATTTGCTGTTAAAGCCTTACATGACTGTTAATGGATGTTAAGAGCATTTTGTTCTGCTAAGAAAAGCTCTTCTGATAATAATTTATTAGACTTTTATTAGCTGCTGTCGAACAGCTGATTAAAATGTTTCTAATAAAACAATGTTAAATGTTTGTGCTCACTGTTAACTTTAATTTTATCATTACATTTCTAGTAACGGCATTTAAAAGAGGAAGACTTATACTTTAAAATACCACGTCTACTTTTTTATGAAGAGCAAAATCTTCGTAGCTACATAACCTCAAAAATGGGCAAAAACAGCGTTTTTTGCACTTTTAGGTTAGGATATCTCAAAATCCTGACGTGATAGAGCAATTTAAACCCCGGATTCGGATTCTACGCAAAAAATTACTTCGGAAATGACACTACACTTTTATAGAACATTCCGAACCCATTTTTTTGCAGACCTGTGTAATTGGTCTGTGATACGAAAAATAGTCTTAACGATGTTTTCAGAATATTTCATTAGAGCTCGTTACATACAAGGCTTAATTTCTGGTAACGCTGCCCTCGGATTGATGTATACACACCCGAGCATGAGTTTGAAGATACTGTGGAATCGCGGAAAAGTTAATTCGCGCAAAAGTTAATCTCTCGGTTAAGTTAACCGAATTTCAGAGTCCACGTACCGTTCTAAAAAGGTAACTTTTGAGTTAACTTTTTTAAGCGTATGAAATTGTTAAACCAAGTGATTGTTTGGCAACCCAAGCAAGTGCGAGCTCTATTTCGGATATTCCCCAAATTTCTTTTCTGTTTCGAGTGCAAAACCATATTTTGATATTATATTTTTTCATCGTCAAACAACATTGATTTGGTCAGTCGTGAGCATTTAATTTATATTGTTAATTTAAATAATGTCAACAAAACAGAAAAAAAAGCAAATCAGATTAACCGGTTGATTCTCGTTACTAGAAATGTCATGATAAAATTAAAGTTAACAGTGAGCACGATCGAACTGCTGTACCAATCAGCAACAGTTATGCCTACATCAAACACACATACGCAAGTACGTAACATAAATAACACCAATAATAATGGTCCTAGTTCTGAACAGTTACGACCTTGCAAAAGAAACCGTAATACACAATCCCCAGGCAAATCAATAGAAGGAAACAATAACAAAAAGTACAAAACCAATTTGCAAAAAAATACACAAACAAAACTAAATGATTACTGGTTGAGCAAACCTAATACTAGCAATATGTTCGCACTGCTAGCAGAAAAAGACAACAACAACGGCGAAGATCCTAAGTCCTCAAATCGTAATGCACAAAATGAAACCAAACAGCTTCCTAAAGTTAACAAGCCACCCCCTATTTATGTGCAGGGGGTAGAAGACATTAATACTCTCATGAATGCTATTAATGAAGTTATAGAGAAAAACTATATTCTTAAATCCCTGCCCAATAATGAAGTTCGTATCCAAGTGACTGAACCCCAACAATATAGTACAATAATGAAAATGTTAAAAGCTAGAAATACCAAGTACTATACATTTAAGACTAAAGACGAACGCGGGTTTAAAGTTATGCTGAGACACCTTCACCAATCATCTGACACCAACGAAATTAAGCGAGAACTGAAAGAATTAGGCCATGATGTCACGAATGTATATAATATTCGACAAAAAAACACAAATAAGTCACTTCCCCTGTTCTCACTCGAACTTAAAGCCAGTCCTAACAATAAAAACATTTATAACATAACTACATTACTTCACACCAAAATACAATTTGAGGCCCCCCATAGTAAGAGAACGATAGTGCAATGTTCTAACTGTCAAAAATACGGACACACACGAAACTACTGCACCAAAGATCCTGTTTGTGTTAAATGTGCGGGAAAACACAGCACGATTGACTGTCAAATTGATTCATCAAAGAAAATAAAATGTGCTCTTTGTGGTGGAGCTCATACAGCCAATTATAAAGGTTGCGAAATTTACAAAACATTAAAAATTCAAAGGTTTCCTGCTCTTCGACCCAAAACATTGACCGATGAAACAAAAAACGAGCAAAAGTCCGTAACCTCTCGCAAAGTGAAGAAAGGAATCAGTTACTCGCAGGTTGCTGCTTCTTTCTCACAGATTAAGTCAACCAATCGACCAGCTGACAAAGAAAACAGAAAAAAAGATTTAAATGTTAATCTAACTACTGGCTTCCCAGCAAAACAACAATCATACCATCTCAGAACTTAAAAACATGATGAAAGAATTAATCCAACAAATGGGTAACATGATGAACATTAAAACAATTTTAGTAACAAAGCTTAACAAACAAAATGGACAATAAGCTAAGAATAATTGCTTGAAATGCGAACGGACTACACAAACATATTTTAGAACTCCAACTTTTCTTAAATGAGAATTCAATTGACATTGCACTAATATCGGAAACTCACCTTATAAATAACCACCTAAGCATTCCCGGCTATAAAATATATGGAACAAATCATCCGGATGGTTCAGGTCATGGTGGCTCTGCTATTATTATCAAAAATAATATACGACACGTTGAACTGGAAAGCTATCAACAAGCACACATACAGTCGACCAAATTGGTGCTGCAAGATATATATGGATCTTTTACAGTAGCAGCTATCTATTGTCCACCTGGACACATAATCACAACAGCTCAATTTAAGGACTATTTTATTAAGCTTGGCCAAAGGTTCATCGTTGCAGGAGACTATAATGCCAAACATGTAAACTGGAGGTCAAGGTTGACAAATACTAAAGGACAAAATTTACAATGTGCAATTCAAATGATTGGAGGAACGCATTTGAGTACTGGAGAGCCCACATATTGGCCAACTGATCCAACAAAGATACCTGACCTAATTGACTTTTGTGTAATAAAAAATATGAATATGGCACATTTTGAAATTGACTCTCGATTAGAACTTTCTTCTGACCATCCTCCGATCCAAATTAATTATAATTGCTCAATAAAAAATGTTTTGCCCCCATGCAAGATGTATAATAAACGAACTGGCTGGCACTCTTATAGAAAATTCATTGATATCAACCTAGCAATAAATGTACCTCTTAAGGAATCAGACGATATTGAAAAAATAATCATACACTTAAATGACATTATAAACGAAGCAGCTGATAGAGCAACACCCGAACTAAAACAACGAACAGAGGACAACTATAACATCCCACACTCAATTAAAAGACTTATTGTGATCAAGAACAAACTGCGTAAGACTTGGCAAATGACAAGAGCTCCGAATGGTAAAACAAAACTTAACAAAGCGATTAAAGACCTAAAAGCCAGACTTAAAATTTGGAAAAATGAACAATTTGAAAAATATCTAAAATCACTAACTCCAACGTCTGACACTAATTACTCCTTGTGGAAAGCAGCTAAAGACTTAACGAATCGAACCATTCACCAGCCGCCACTAAAAAAATCGGATGGGACATGGGCTAGAACCAACTCTGACAACGCTCATCTTACTAATTTTACTAACAGGACTCCTCCACCGCAATACAAATTAAGAAAAATCTCAGCTAACGAAATAAGACACTGCATTGAAAAGCGAACTAGTCACAAAAAATCTCCAGGATATGACCAAATAACTGGAAAATTACTAAAAGAGCTTCCTCCAAATGGAATTATATACATAAGAAACTTGTTTAACGCAGTACTAAGACTAAGGCACCACCCGACATTATGGAAAATAGCTTAAATAATACCTATACCGAAATCGGGCAAAGATCCAACTTTGATGTCATCTTATAGGCCAATAAGCCTTCTGCCTTCATTATCAAAAATATTTGAACGACTTTTGCTTGACAGAATTCAACCAATACTGGATGTGAACAAAATTTTACCTGATCACAAATTCGGATTTAGACAACGTCAATCCCAGAAGACAATTCGACAATGGTGGCCACCTTTGCTGACGACACTATTGTTATGTGCTCAAACAAAAAGCTTGATGTGGCAATAGATAAGCTGCAAGCAATATTGGACGAAACATGCACTTGGTTTGATTTATGGAAAATTAAGATAAACGAAATGAAAACATTGCAAGTGATATATACTTTAAGGACAGCTTATCAGCCAAGACAAGTAAAAATAAAAGGTACTGACATTTCATGAAGCAACGTGGCCAAGTACCTGGACATGCATATTGACATATGGACGTATGGCATACAACTATGGGGTACTGCCAAGAAAACGAACGTAAAAATAATACAAAGACAACAATCTAAAATCCTTAGAGCAATAGTTAATGCTGACTGGTACATAACAAATTATGACATACATAAAGACCTCGGTGTAAAAATGGTGCACGACGAAATCAACAAATCAAGTAGAAGATACCATAACACCTTAGAACGACATTCCAACGTTGAAATGATTGACATTCCTTCAGACGAATTAACAAGACGTAGAAGACTAAAAAGGAGCAGACCAGTGGACTTAACGTAGCTGCTCTACTTCATACATTTTAACTTTACATTGTCAAATATAAGCCCCCTTTTCAATGTTAAAAAAAGTATTAGTGTTTTTTTTTTAATGTATTGTTATATAATAAGAAACAAAACAAATGTACTTCGTCTATTGGGAAATAAAAAAAAAAAAAAATAATATTGCAAGTAAACAAATGTTTTCTTTACCTTATAATATGGCTTAAATGAAAATAATAATTACTTGAATTTAATTCTAAAATCACATTTGAAGAAACTTTGCTGTGTAAAGAATGAAAAGCTGCAATATTGTAGTAGCAGTAAATGCTTTTTCCATAAATTATAACACTATTACAACTACGTTAATTTTATAAGCGAACAAAACGGGACTCGTCCGCAAAGCCAACCTGTGAAATTATCAAAATACAGTATTGGTAAATGGGAAAGAGCTACTTTTTGAACTGTTTTGTGAACCAAAAAGAGCTGTTTGATGTTGTAGTGAATTACAAATACCTGTTTTGGTGAATGTCAAACTTAGTGTTGCTGTCTTTAGTGAATGACAAATATGGATAATTAATGATAATAATCATAATTACTTTTATTATTGAATCAATTATTTATGTACATGCAAACTTTTCTAAGGAAATTCTTTAATTAACAGTAAAAACCGTATCAAAATACGTTGCGTGGTTTAGAAGTAATCTGTATTCTAACTTCTTGAAATTTCGACTTTGCTTTATATGTACTATGTAAAGAAGTTTGCCATTTAATTTGGGTTTGTATGGGAGGTACCACTCCTGGTAACCCTAGGATCATGAAATTTATATGGTTGATGAATATAGATCAGAAACTTATAGAGTTCAAATTTCAGTTCGATACGTTAAAAACCAAAAAACTTTTTCTAACAAGAACATTAATTTAAAGGGGGGTTTGTATGGGAGGTACCCCACCTAGTATCCTTCGGATCATGAAATTTGCATGATTCATGGCCATAGATTACAAACTTATAATGTCCAAATTTGAGTTCCATATGTTAAAAAACAAAAAACTTTTTTTAATAAGAACATTAATTTAAAGGAGGTTTGTATGGGAGGTACCCCCCAAGTGTTCCGATTCAGCTGATTCCGACAAACGTTCCGCGTTTGGTTAAATGAAACCTATGTGCGAAATTTCAGCTTTTTAGCTCAAAAACTGAGGGACTAGTTTTGCGAACAGGCGGACCGACGGACAGACGGACATGGCTAAATCAACTCGTCTCATTGAGCTGATCACAAATATATATTCTTTATGTGGTCTGCGATATCTCCTTCTGTGTGTTACAAACTTCATGACAAACTTAGAATACTATTCACTCCCGTGAAGAATTATCTGCCGATGGAGTTTTGGACTTGGAATTCAAGTGTTTCTTTTTGGATACATTTTTGTTAATAAGAAAGTCAAAATACAGAGAATTAACAACAGAAGCTGTGAGGTGTTCGATTCCATTTGCAACATCCTACTTGTGCGAGTTGACGTTTTTATCAATGACCCAAATAAAAAGCAAACAGAAAAACCGCCAAAATTTAGAAAACGATTTAATTGTAAATGCAGCAAAAACGGTTCAGCGATGGGAGAACTCGGTTAATACAAAACAGGCGCACACTTCACATTAATATGACTCGTACATATTTTTTGATGTGTAACTTTTTTCGCGAGGTGTAAGTCCCAAAAAAGCGTGCAGTAAATCAAAATGAACGTTTATGCATGAGTAAGAAATGCTTTACTGATGTGTGTTTACTTTACGAAGAGCGTACGAACAAGTGACTGAATAACCGACCACCAGCCGAAGATGCTTTTCTCTCTCTTGTCGTAGTTGTTGTTGTTGCGAGTGAACATACAAAAGAACTCTCTCTCTCAATTTGCGTTTTTGTGTGCGCGACACGGCACCGATCTCGCATATTAGTTTGTGTGCATGTCGCTGCCCTGCATATGCTCGGCGGCAATTGGCCCCGTTTCACTAGTTATTCACCGGTCCCTTTTGTACTAGCGAATTCTTAGTCACCTGGTAAGCTGAGGCGAGCCAGTAAGAGATAACAATTGAGAAGTAAGAATTTTTTACTCTCTTTGAACTTGTGTCGAGAGTGGAACGTAGGATCGAAAGAATGTGATAAAGTACCGGTTTAAAATTTTACAAAGTGAAGTGAACAGTTGTTCTTATAAAAAATAGTGGAAAACAAAACAGTTTTAAAGGTCAATCATAACCAAATGTAAGTAAATTTGTGAATAAATGTATTTTTTTAAATTTCTAATTGTTTTCTTCTTCCTCTGCAGTTGTTTTCATCAAAAGTAGTGGTAGTGGTAGTAAAAAAACAACAATTCAAGTCAATCATAACCAAATGTAAGTAAATTTGTGAAAAAATGTATTTATTTAGATTTTAGTTTTCTTTTTTTTTAAATTTGCTTAGTTTATAAGTCCAACACTAATAGATTACCAAGAAAAACATAGTTAAAGAAAGGTATAAAGCATCATGATTAGCAAAAGTTAAGGGCCGTCTCCAAAAGAAAGATAAAAAGAAAAATTTGGAGAAGAAAGTGTAGCCTGAGGTGAATCAAGTAGTAGTGGGGCACAGCCCGGTTTGGTTGGTTTCGTGAATGAAACACATAGTGATGAGGCGAGTGGGAATAGGGAACAACCTGTCTCAGTTTAACTAGAAGAATATGATGAAGTTGGAGGAATAGGAGAAACATTTATTGGTAATGAAGAGAGTTTCAATGACAAGTTGAAAAGATGGTTCGTAAAACACAGACCTACGCGATGTTGTGCACAGGATTTACTTAAAATTTTAAAATCAGAAAATTTAAATGTAAATCAATTTTACAAATGAGGTGATCTGCCAACACCCGACATTTCCCACATAGCTGGCGGATCTTACTTACACATCGGCTTGGCAAACCCATTAAATAAAGTAATCAACGATGGAGGGCTTACTACAAATTTTAATATCGATGTCATTTCTAACATTATTTTATTTATTTTCAGATCAAATCCATGAAAATTATTCTGAACCCGGGGAGAGTCGTTAAAAATGTACATAGAATTTTTCCCGACGAACTAATAAACTCCTTCAACATTAAAGGTGTTCACGGCAAGAAAAGCCTGGATCGCTTTGAGCATCTCTATAACGTCCTTCTTGGTAACATATGAATGAACTACCCAAATATTGCAATACATTTTTGAAGTGAACTTCTTTAGCGGGGTGTAAATCCAAAAAAAAAAAACGTTATGGTAATTAAATTTGATGATGCGGGGGAGAGACGTTGATGGGGGATACACATTGAATATTGGGTTTATCGTCTGCAGCGTATGAATGTAATGAATGTTTTTGCATGAGTAAGTGAGAGATAAAAAATGGTTTACTGGTCTGTGTTTTTACGAAGAGCATACGAACAAGTAATCAAAGAATCGACCACCAGCCGAAGATGCTTTTCTCTGTCTCTCTCTCTTCGTGTGTGTCGTCGTTGTTGTTGTTGAGAGTGAACATACAACAGAGCTCTCTTTCTGAATTTGCATTTATCTAAAAGGGAAGTGCGGGTCGCTGCTATTGTTTGGCTTTGTGCGCAACTTATCAACAACAACACACCAGTTGCATTTTCGCTCTTCTCTTTAATCATATATTATTCTTTTTATTTGTGTGACGCCGATCTCGCATATTAATTTGTACGCATGTCGCTGAGTCTTTGCTGTTATATGTCATATATATCAATACGTTCTGTACCCCAATTCTTTAAATTATTAATTATAATGTGCTTTAATAAAATAAATGAATAATATTATAGAACACAACTCTAAAAACTAAAAACTAAAACTTGAGTCTTAACATTATGTGCAGCAGTTTCACTTCAATAGTGTGCTTATATGGGTGAGGCACATTACTTTTTTTTTTTTTGCTTTCAGAATCAATCACATCAGACAATGCAAACGTTTCTCCCGAAAACCTGCTTCGGAAAGCAATACATCTCAACAATAACGTTTGCACAAGAAGCATTCTCTACAAAAAAAAACCAGGGCAACACTTGAATCCATTAATATATTTTTAAGCAATAGTCAATTTTTGTTTTGCTCTCTCCTTCTCTTGTATTGAATTTTTTTAGTATTAAGGATTGAATTAAAAATTATAGAATTTTTTTTGAGATGTCAATGAAACATTTTTTATTTATTGTGAAAACTAGTGTAATGGGACTGGCGAAACACTAGTGAAATGGGACTTGGGAAACACTAGTAAAATGAGGCTAGGGAAAAACTAGTAATATGGGATGTTATGCGGTGGCAATCGTCTCCGTCTAATGGCATCGCCATGTTAAATACGCCACTAAAATACATGTAATAGGGAATAGGAATTCGCCTGTGCTGGCGAAAAGGGGACTAGTCCAGGACTAGTCTTGGACCAACCCCTTCATACTGCAGGGTGAGAATTTGCTGTTATATCTTTATATGATCCGTTTATTTTGAAAGTGGGATAAGTCACTTTTCAAAAAATCAAATTAATGACAACATTGCTTACAAATTAACGGTATCTTTCATTTAAAAAAAAAAAATTTTGCTATCAATATATTGATGTTGTTGGGTACGGAATTCAAGTAAATCTTCATAAAAGTTGGCATCAATATTTTTAACCATGTTAAAATGCAAACACTTAAATATCTCGATTTAAAAACCAAGTGACTTATGCCACTTTCAAAATAAACGACTCATATATAAAATAGGACGTGAAAAAATGTTTAACGGCTTTCCACTCCAACAAGGTTTGACAAATAAGCATGAAAGTTGGCAGGTATGTGTATGTATTTCTTCATGAATATTTATCCACTTTGTTGCAACTCGCAAGTTTTTAAAATGTTTCATATTTTTTTATTATGCTACCATACAAAAAGGTCATTGCTACAGAACGCCGTTTCTGTTTGATAATGTTTTCAAGTTTAACGGTATGGATGGCGCGAATCTCTATGTCACTCTATCGAAACGAGAAAATTCGAAATCAACAATAACAACATCCGAACATTTGAGAAGAAACACAAAAACGTGCTTGCTTTCGTTAGTAGCAAAAAATTAAACGAATGTGCGTGGACAAAATTAGAGCGAGAAAGGTACAAAGATGCTGTTTATGTTATTGAAAATCTGAAATATTCAATTCATTTAAGGAAACTTGATATCAATCGATTTGTATGATACCAACAAATAAATATTAATTGAAAATGATGTCAAAATAAGTAATGACGTTTATAATGAATGAAGTACCTGCGGAGGGATCTCGTTGTTTAATGTTTATGCAATAACAGACAGTTGCCCCTTGCCCCTTACAGAAATTTAGATGAATTACAGATTATTGATACTTTTTCGAATCACAATTTCTCGAGTCTCTGTGCGGTCGCCAACCATGGTTCCAGCAACGTCGTCCACAACAGGCGCATTGAATCTACGCACATTTTCTCGAGTTAGTGTTTTGTTAGGATTGCATGTGTGATTTGCAGAATTTCAATAGTTCATGGTGCCGATTCAATAGGGCATCCAGCTCGCCGACGATGCGTCTGGCATTAGGTGAAATGAGTTCAGTGTAGCCATAACGTGCATCCACGCGATTGGCGTCCTCACCGCCCATGAAGTATACTTGTAAAAACTTATTTGTTCCGTTTGGCATTGGCAGTAATGAGCCCACTTTGTGATACACTTGGCCTCTGATTTTGAACGTTGAATGGAATTGTTGACCATTTGCTGCAGTATTATGAACTATTTCTGTTGCTCTGAACGATGTCATTTGGAAGCATGAATTAAATTTGAGCGCATAACAAGGGGGACATTTTTTGTCCAATACACCTGACAGTGTCAATTACGAACCGGACACACATACAATGGACCGTTAATCTATTTCTTGATTCCCGGCGCGCGAGTTATGTCAAAACATCCACCTATACCATATTAAATATGAAACATATTAGTAACTAACAAACTGCCACCTCAGCAAATTGCATGACACAGCTAAGAAATACAAATGACTCATGTTATGAATATTTCTTACATTTCAAACTATAAATGTAACTCACAATTAATGAATTATAAAATGATATCTAACACCTATGTCAACGAACTAATTTCGTTATTATTATTTTGTAATTGCTTCCGCTTAGGACAGCATAAATAAGGTATAAATAAGTCAATTAAATAAATTGTAAATTAGTCATAAGACAAAACTCATATAATAAAGTATAAATAAATAATTTCTTTAAGGGTTCGCTTAATCACTCAACATACTTGACGCAGCCGACGGCATTTCCTTCAAAAAGGAAATAAAATAGATCCTCCTACAAGGAATAAATTTGGCAAACTTTATTTAAAAAAGTAGCCTTTCCAAATTGCGCACTCAAACACAGTATAAATATCATTGAGAAATTTTTTCAACCTTCAAAGGTCGCCTAATCAATTTGCGTCCTCAAACACAGTATAAAATATCATTGAGGAAAAACTCAACCGGAGGACAAAAGATCCTCCCTGCAGTAGTAAACAAGGTCCATAGATCCTGTTTATATAAGCGTATGTCTTCAAAAGAAGATATTGATAAAATCTTTAAAAAGTGGCACATTCTATTGAAAGACTTGCCACCAGAACACTTCCCAAAACCTTAGTCTATCGAAGAGTATCAAAAGTGGCAACAAAAGCAACGGCCACAAGTGCAGAATCAACCAGAGACGGCTCAAAAGAAGAAAAAGAATCGGGGTGGAAGAAAATTTAAGAAGCGAAAGGAAATCACTACATTGTACAAAAACTATCATTTAGAATTTAACAAAGAAAAAAATATTGCTATTAAGCAACAAATAAAAATAGCAAGAAATAAACAATAAAGAAAATCAAACAGCAAAGAAACAATAAAAAATTCAGGTTTAATCCTCTTAAAGAAGCATCAAGAATAAAATAATACCGTGGAACAAGAGACTATGATTGATCATAATTCATCAGTGAGGTGGAACACATCCTTCCATTATTTAGGGGCAATATCCCGATGCAGAACTTTGTACTCGAGAGATACGTCAAGAACAAAATTCAGGGACCAGCACTGGAGGTTATCAGAACTCTGGGATCAACAACAACTTGGCAACTTATCAAGACGGAACTTGTAAAGAACTTTGGCGTTCGGGAATCGTATCATAAATAATTCCACCAAGCTATAGAGGCAAAATCAAATAGTGTAGGCAGCTATTATAGACACTTAAGAAATATTTTAGATAAGTTAAATATGAACTTGATATTGACCAACATCAAGAATTTGCACCTCAAGTAACTGAGTCTGTTATTTTAAAAACATTCTTAAATGGAGTTGATCCAAATTTATCAAGCATAATTTTAAGTAGAAAAATAGATACTTTTAGACAGGCATATCATACATTTGAGGAAATAGGAATTCTAGATAATAAAGAAGTGTATGAAAACCAATCATATTTAAAGGGAAAACCAGAGATACAGTATAACATACCGACCAAATCAATACGAGCAATCAGGACAGTACCATAATAATCGAAGACATCAACATCAGTATAATGTAAGATATCAATCAGGTCAATTTCGTCAGAAAAATCAAAGATAACATTCAGGTCAGTTCCATCAAAATAACCAAGCAGCTCAATCAAAAGAATTCTATCAGAATAATCAGAGACCCTATGTACCCAGAAACAATGAACATGCAAACACGAACTCACAACAGACTAGGCGGAGTTTATCTGTAAACGTGTACCATTGCACAATTTTGGTGGATTAAGGTTCCGTAATAAAATATTGACACCCTACTTTTAGATTTAATTTATGTGGGCGCAAACCAGAAGGCTGTAGAGAATTAAGAAATTCTGTTGGGAAATGAACAGCCTCTTCCAGATCAATAGCATTGTCTACAGAGTAGTATGTTTGAGTCAGTCCATTGATCTTTGACAGAATAATATGATTTACTTTACCTATTTGATCGTTGGTAGGGACATTTTTTCCTTATATTGCAAGTAAACAAATGTTTTCTTTACCTTATACTATGGCTGAAATGATAATAATAATTACTTTAATTTAATTCTAAAATCACATTTCAAGAAACTTTGCTGTGTACAGAATGAAAAGCTGCAATATTGTAGTAGCAGTAAATGCTTTTTCTATAAATTATAACACTATAACAACTTTTTAAATTTTATAAGCGAACAAAAAGGGATTCGTCCGCAAAGCCAATCTGTGAAATTATCAAAATACAGTTTTGATAAATGGGAAAGAGAGAGATCTCAGTGAAAAATAAAGATATTTAGGCAAACTCAACGGCATTTAAAAGAGGAAGACTTATACTTTAAAATACCATGTCTACTTTTTTATGAAGAGCAAAATCTTCGTAGCTACATAACCTCAAAAATGGGCAAAAACAGCGTTTTTTGCACTTTTAGGTTAGGATATCTCAAAGTCCTGACGTGATAGAGCAATTTAAACCCCGGATTCGGATTCTACGCAAAAAATTACTTCAGAAATGACACTACACTTTTATAGAACATTCCGAACCCATTTTTTTGCAGACCTGTGTAATTAATGATAATAATCATAATTACTTTTATTATTAAATCAATTATTTATGTACATGCAAACTTTTCTAAGGAAATTCTTTAATTAACAGTGAAAACCGTATCAAAAAACTTTGCGTGGTTTAGTAGTCTTCAGTATTCTAACTGCTTGCAATTTCGACTTTGCTTTATACTATGTAAAGAAGTTTGCCATTTAATTTGGATTTGTATGGGAGGTACCACTCCTGGTAACCCTAGGATCATGAAATTTATATGGTTGATGAATATAGATCAGAAACTTATAGAGTTCAAATACGTTCGATACGTTAAAAAACAAAAAACTTTTTCTAACAAGACATTAATGTAAAGGGGGTTTGTATGGGAGGTACACCACCTGGTAGCCCTAGGATCATGAAATTTACACAATGGATGGCCATAAATTACAAACTTATCGTGTCCAAATTTCAGTTCAAAACGTTAAAAAACAAAAACTTTTTCTAACAAGAACATTAATTTAAAGGGGGGTTTGTATGGGAGGTACCTCACCTAGTAGCCCTAGGATCATGAAATTTACATGATTCATGGCCATAGATTACAAACTTATAGAGTGCAAATTTCAGTTCCATATGTTAAAAAACAAAAAACTTTTTTTAATAAGAACATTAATTTAAAGGAGGTTGGTATGGAAGGTACCCCCCTAGTGGTCCGATTCAGCTGATTCCGACAAATGTGCGTATAGTAAAAAGAAACCTATGTGCAAAATTTCAGCTCTCTAGCTCAAAAACTGACGAACTAATTTGCATACATACAGACATACAGACGGACAGACGGACATGGCTAAATCAACTCGTCTCATCGAGCTGATCACTTTATGTGGTCTGCGATGTCTTCTTCTGTGTGTTACAAACTTCATGACAAACTTATAATACTATTCACTCCCGTGAAGAGTATAATAATTAAACAAAGTTTTGTACAAATAGAAAACACAAATCGTACGGAAATTTCTACCTCAGGATTATTATTCGATGATATAGTTCTAGAAGAAATAAATAATTTACAAAAAAATTTATGAAATAAGAATCTCAAAAACTCATTATTATACACAAACAATAATCACCATCGTTTCAATTATAGTAATAAGTATCATCTTTATAACATTTATTTACAAAAAACGCACAATTAACTTTAAAATAACAAATAAAGGACCTCAGGAGAGTTCTTAGTTAAACGGGGGAGGAGTTATGTCAAAACCTCTACTATACCACTATTGAAACATATTGGTAACTAACAAATTGCAACTTTAGCAAATTGCCTTACACAGCTAAGAAATACAAATGACTCATCCCAGTTGACCAAAACATCCGAAAGTGGTATTACTTTTGAGAGTTAAGCGTGTTCTGAGCGGGTCAAAAAACCAGTTTCGCATCCGAAATCGGTACGTGAAGTAATCTGTCGCTCAGTTTTCGGCAGCAAAAACTATCATAACGGCCCGTTTTCGGTCCGCAAATGGAACCGTTTTCGGCTCGCCAGTGAAACTGTTTTCGGGCCGCAAGTCATGTCATTTAATGAAAGGAACTATTTACTATGAGCACAATTTATTTATAATAATAATTTCTAACTATTTTAACATGGTAGACAATAATAATAATATAAATATTTACAATTCAGAAAAAAGAAATATAAGAAATAACAAATAAAAAATACTACTCCTTGCTCCGTTTGCCGATGATTTTTTCAGTTCCCGTCATCCTATTTTGAGGATGAAAGAATTAGCAAATATAAAACTTCACTTTTTGCAATATTTTTTTGTTTACTCACCCTGTTAAATATTGCCACTTGAAATCAATTCGATTGGATGAGGAGAAAGATGTGTTATTTACTAAATGATGAACATGAAAAAGAAAAAAAAACATTAAATAAATGCACCACACACTTCACTTAATTTTTGTATGAACTTACCTTGTTTTAGACCGCCACTGGATGATCACTTGTTCGTGCTAAGAAGAAGGGTGAAAGAATCAGAAAATATGAAACTTAACTTAATATTTTAATTTACTCACTCTGCAAATTTTTGCCACTTGAAATCAATTCGATTGGATGAGGAGAAAGATGTGTTATTCACTAAATGATTAACATAAAAAAGAAAAAAACATTAAATAAATGCACCACACACCTCACTTTGTTTTCTTTTCTACATACTTTGTTTTATTACGCCAACAACAAATGATTTTTTTTTCACTTTTTTTTCTGCGTACGCGACTGCTGCACTTAATGTATACACAATAAAGAAGAATAGCGCGAACGACAGCAAAACAAATACCGAAAATTTTGTGCTTGCGTCGTTTGTCGGTTATCCGTTGGTTACCTCTTTTACTTATGATTGCAATTTATCTATGTATCCGTTTCATGTCCGAAATATTTCCGCGAACGTGAACGTTTCTGAGCATAAAACGGATATTGTTGCTGCGCTGACTTTTTGTTGTTGTCTTGTCGTCTCTTTTGCCTATTTTTTCTCATACATCCGTTTTGTACGGACGAAACACTCATTTCTGAGCCCGTTTCAGATAGTTTTGACGGAAGTCCGCACGACATACGAAGCTTGGTCAACTGGGATGTTATGAATATTTCTTATGTATTAGGTCAACAAACTATAAATGTAACTCAAAATTAATGAATTATAAAATGATATCTAACACCTATGTCAACGAACCAATTTCGTTATTATTATTTTGTAATTGCTTCCGCTTAGGACAGCATAAATAAGGTATAAATAAGTCAATTAAATAAATTGTAAATTAGTCATAAGACAAAACTCATATAATAAAGTATAAATAAATAATTTCTTTAAGGGTTCGCTTAATCACTCAACATACTTGACGCAGCCGACGGCATTTCCTTCAAAGAGGAAATTGAATAGAACCTCCCACAAGGAATAAATTTGGCAAACTTTTTTTAAAAAAGTAGCCTTTGCAAATTGCGTACTCAAACACAGTATAAATATCATTGAGAAATTTTTTCAACCTTCAAAGGTCGCCTAATCAATTTGCGTCCTCAAACACAGTATAAAATATAATTGAGAAAAACTCAACCGGAGGACAAAAGATCCTCCCTGCAGTAGTAAACAAGGTCCATAGATCCTGTTTATATAAGCGTATGTCTTCAAAAGAAGATATTGATAAAATCTTTAAAAAGTGGCACATTCTATTGAAAGACTTGCCACCAGAACACTTCCCAAAACCGTAGTCTATCGAAGAGTATCAAAAGTGTCAACAAAAGCAACGGCCACAAGTGCAGAATCAACCAGAGACGGCTCAAAAGAAGAAAAAGAATCGGGGCGAAAGGAAATCACTATATTATATTGAAAAAAATATTGCTATTAAGCAACAAATAAAAATAGCAAGAAATAAACAATAAAGAAAATCAAACAGCAAAGAAACCATAAATAATTTCAGTTAACATCGAGACAAGAAAATAACAACGATGGCACAAGACCACCATTATTAACTGGGTTTGATCCTCTTACAGAAGCATCAAGAATAAAATAATACCGTGGAACAAGAGACTATGATTGATCATAATTCATCAGTGAGGTGGAACACATTCTTCCATTATTTAGGGGCAATGTCCCGATGCAGAACTTTGTACTCGAGAGATACGTCAAGAACAAAATTCAGGGACCAGCACTGGAGGTTATCAGAACTCTGGGATCAACAACAACTTGGCAACTTATCAAGACGGAACTTGTAAAGAACTTTGGCGTTCGGGAATCGTATCATAAATAATTCCACCAAGCTATAGAGGCAAAATCAAATAGTGTAGGCAGCTATTATAGACACTTAAGAAATATTTTAGATAAGTTAAATATGAACTTGATACTGACGAACATCAAGAATTTGCACCTCAAGTAAATGAGTCTGTTATTTTAAAATTGATCCAAATTTATCAAGCATAATTAAGTAGAAATATAGATACTTTTAGACAGGCATATCATACATTGGAGGAAATAGGAATTCTAGATAATAAAGAAGTATATGGAAACCAATCACATTTAAAGGGAAAACCAGAGATACAGTATAACATCCCGACCAAATCAATACGAGCAATCAGGACAGTACCATAATCGAAGACATCAACATCAGTATAATCAAAGATATCAAACAGGTCAAATCCGTCAGAATAATCAAGATATCAATCAGGTGAATTTCATCAGAATAATCAAAGATATCATTCAGGTCAGTTCCATCAAAATAACCAAGGAGCTCAAGCAAGAGAATTCTATCAGAATAATCAGAGACCCTATGTACCCAGAAACAATGAACATGCAAACACGAACTCACAACAGACTAGGCGAAGTTTCGAACCAATGGAAATAGATCATAGTCAGATCGAAGTTAATTTCTCAGTATCTGATCAAGAACACAGTCTTCCTATAGTAGAATTAACTAAAGATAACGAAAAAATTTGATGCTTAATAGATACGGGATCAAGCACTTCGTTGCTCGATAAGAACTTACTTCCACAATACCCACGAAATAAGATATAATATATAATAAGCCAATCAGTTATATTAAATAGAATGAGTGGAAAATTATGCATAGACGAGGAAATTACTACTCCATTTCCAATAGAATTTAATGAGCAGAAACAGATGATATGGAAATTAACAAACTTGAGTAACAAGACTTTTGACGGATTAATTGGAAAGAAATTATTAAAACCTCTTTCCGCTATTATAAATATAGAGGAAGGGTATATAAACATAAACAGCGGTAGGCTTAGATTTATGAAGCATGTCCAATCAATTTCAATGAAGTTCGGATATTAGAGATTACTCTGGTAGGAGAGGATACCTTACAAAAATTGGACAGAGAAGATACGAAAAAAGAGGAAAAATCTCTTTTAGCTACACTCATAGAACAAAACCATGATTTATTTTTCCAAGAAGGACAGATGTTAACAACACACATGACGTACAACATGAGATTGTAACGACAACAGACCGCCCAGCCTACTCAAAGATTTATAGATATCAACAAATTCACGAGGAAGAAATAAATAAACAAATTTCTCCATTATGGATCGTCCCAAAAAAAATGAACATTTCGGGAAAGAAGAAGTGGAGATTAGTAATTGACTATAGGGCTTTAAACGAAGTCACTATCAGCGATAAATTTCCAATACCTAAATTTGATACTATTTTGGAAAAACTAGGAAGAGCTCAATATTTCACTATTTTAGACCTTGCTAAAGGCTTTTACCAAATAACTATCAGGGAAGAGGATAGGAAGAGTACAGCGTTTTTAACACCATTAGGACATTACGAGTTCATTCGTATGCCCATCGGCTTAAATAATGCCCCAGCAACATTTCAAAGGCTGATGAATTCAGTCCTACGTGACTTTAAAAATAAAATTTGCGTTGTTTACTTAGACGATATATTAATTTTCAGTACAACGGTGCAAGAGCACAAGGAAAATATTCAACAAATTTTTAATGCTTTACGTAAACATAATCTTAAAATCCAAGTAGACAAATATAATTTTTTTGCTAAATCAACAGAGTATTTTGGACATATTTTAACTTCTTCAGGCGTTAAACCCAACCCAAACAAGATTGAGACTAATCAAAAAATAAAACTTCCCGAACCTCGTAAACAGATCAAATCATTTTTGGGAATACCGGGTATTACAGGAAATTCATAAAAGATTATGCAAAGATAGCTCATGGAATGACCCAATATTTGAAAAAGGATGTCAAAATAAAAAAAGATGATCCTTTGTATACTGACACTTTTTATAAATTAAAAAGGCTCTTGATTGAAGCCCCAATTCTCTAAAATCCGAATTTAAATAAAAAAATTCAATTAGCAACGGACGCTAGCGACCTTGCTATAGGAGCAATCTTGACAACCATCCAATCTGCTATGCCAGCAGAACTTTAAATGAGCATGAGAGAAAGTATTATGTAACGGAGAAAGAATTACTTGCAATTGTATGGGCAGTAAATTACTTTAGACTGTATATCTACGAACGAAACATTGACCTTTTAACAGACCATCAACCACTTGAATGGCTACAAACAAAAAATAAAGGAAAAGACATTAATCCTAGGTTCCAACGTTGGTTACTTAAGTTAGGAGAGTATGATCTTAACATCGGGTATGTTAAAGAAAAGTAAAATATACCTGCTGATTTTCTAAACAGAATTAACGCGGATACAAGAGAAATGTTGGTATTAGAAATGATGTTAATATTAGCACAATGGCAACTATTCATTCACAAGAGGAAGATCTTCACGATCACATTCCTATATTAGAGTCAGTTGTAAACCGCTTTTCTACACAGCTTATATTAGTTGAACATAAGACCAAGGAAATAGAAGTAATAAATAAAATGCGAAAAATATATACTTATTAGCATAGCTGATATTTTAGGAGGATACAGATATCTTCAGAAGATTTTTGAAATCTGGAAGTGTTGGACTATATTCAGCAATTTCAGATCATCAATATGATGGAGTGCAACGGAAGCTTATAGAATTATTCAACAACAATATTAAATTCTACAGATGCTCTTTTCATTGTTAAGGTATGAGGAACGAAGAAGAAAGAACCTAATATTTTTGAAGAACCTGAAACAACTTATTCAACAATACATTAACAATTGTGACATATGTATCAGGGGAAAATATGATAGACGACCAATCAAACCAAAATTTAAACTGACAGAAACACTTAAGGACATAAATGAGATAGTACATATGGACACATATATGTATAATTAAGAAACATACCTTTTTGACATTCATCGATAAATTCTCAAAACAGGCCTTCGCTCTCTTCTTACCCATAGGAACTGCATAGCTATTATTGAAAAACTTCGCTTATAGTTTTCCCTAAGGCAAAAACCAAAACTTTTAGTGGCAGATAACGAATTCAACTCAACAATTGTGAAAGATTTTTTAAGAACAGAACAAGTTAATGTACACTTTACAAAACCAAACTCTCACACTGGGAACGCTGATATCGAGAGGTTTCATAACACTTTAGGAGAAAAATTCACAGTAATTCAAATAGAAAATCGAGACATGTCCACACAAGAGAAATTTTATAAAAGTGTAGAGTATTATAATAAATCAATCCATTCAACAACAGGTGTATTACCCGTAGACAAAGTTGACAACGAGGTAGTTATTCGATAAACTGCAACAAACAAAAGCACAAATAATAGAAATACAACAAAAAAAGAGAGGACTACATTATTGTAGAAGGTGAGGGTTACGTTAAAAATTACAAATCTGTCAGACATAAATATGTATACATGTATACAAGAAAATAAATTTAGAAAATATTCACCCAACAAATATTAAAAGAAAGAATAAATTTACAGAAAATCTAATGCTTCTGATGATATTGATGACGATGATTATAACACCAATAACAACCGAGATAATTATAAATCCAATTAGGACAGAACTAGTATATACAGAGATAATAATGGAGAATTCTACAATTGCAACATCTTACCATACTATTCTTCATGCGATATACCCAATGGAGATTTTACGTGTAATTAAAGATATGGAATATAATATTGAAAATTCGTATCTCAGAGATTATACTGAACCACTTAAGCTACAATTACAAATTATAAAAGACAAAGCACGAACACTAATACCAAGACGAAACAAAAGAAAACAACATAGCGGGAAATTTTCAGAAGTGGTTATATGGAACTATGGACGATGAGGACAGATAGGATATAGAAAATCACTTGAAAGTTACGGACCAAAACAATCATTTAGCCATACAAAAGTTTGAATAAACAAATTACAATAAATGACCTTTTCAATAAAACATTTATTAAACTTAAGGACATTATATTTCAAGATAGAAAAACAATTTCAGGGAGGATAAATAACTTACAAAATTATGGTAGTCATGTACTCTATAACGATATAATGTTTAAACTTAAAATATTACAAGACACTATTGAAACAAAACATCTGTCACCAAGACAAGGTATTTTCACAAGTAATATATTATCTGATGAAGAAATTGTTAAGTATAATGTTGATAGAAATACATTAGAGGGTATCAAACTAGGAACTCCAATTATGAAAATGTAAGGGTAATATTTGTAATAAAAATACCAAAAGAAACAATAACATTACCATTATTACTTATTATACCTATACCAAATTCTAATAAAAAAGAATTTAAATTCAATCAAATATCAAAATGAAACATATATATATGAAAAAAAATAAAACTATTGATCAATTAAAGCCAATGAACAATTGTCTAAGGAAACATAAATGTATAAAAATATTTAATAACCTACCAGTAATTGTTGAAATAGAAGAAGGAATAACACTTTGTAAAATCAAAACAATACTCAAGTGACAAAAATTGCACAAATGGAAAACTAAATATTAAAATAAAACATTAATCAAATTTGCAATTTGTTATATTAATATTAACAGTAGAACTGTAAAAGACTATCAAAAAACAATTAAACAAAGTTTTGTACAAATAGAAAACACAAATCGTACGGAAATTTCTACGTCAAGATTATTATTCGATGATATAGTTCTAGAACAAATAAATAATTTACAAAAAAATTTATGAAATAAGAATCTCAAAAACTCATTATTATACACAAACAATAATCACCATCATTTCAATTATATTATTAAGTATCATCTTTAGAACATTTATTTACAAAAAACGCACAATTAACTTTAAAATAACAAATAAAGAACCTCAGGAGAGTTCTTAGTTAAACGGGGGAGGAGTTATGTCAGAACCTCTACTATACATGGTACAATAATTCAAGGTACCGCTACTTGGGCCTTTTACTCTCTTGAAATATTGTGACTCTCAATTGTTGACGTCATTCGCATATCAGTGTATAGAACGCTGAAATAATGCAATTAGTGTTGAACATAATTTGAAAATTCATTGAAAATTGTGATTTGTATGGGAGGCACCTCACCTAGTAGCCCTAGGATCATGAAATTTACACGATTGATGGCCATAGATTACAAACTTATAGATCCCAAATTTCAGTTCGACATGTTAAAAAACAAAAAACTTTTTTTAATAAGAACATTAATTTAAAGGAGGTTTGTATGGGAGGTACCCACCCACGGACCACTAGGGGTCCGATTCGGCTGTTACCGACAAATGCGTTCGGTAAAAAGAAACCTATGTGCAAAATTTCAGCTTTCTAGCTCAAAAACTGAGGGACTAGTTTGCATACATACAGACAGACAGACGGACATGGCTAAATCAACTCGTCTGATCGAGCTGATCACAAATATATATACTTTAAGTGGTCTGCGATGTCTCCTTCTGTGTGCTACAAACTTCATGACAAACTTATAATACTATTCACTCCCGTGAAGAGTATAAGTAATATCTTCTCATTTTGTTGGTCGATTCTAATTAATATCTTTTGATTAAGTTGGTCGATTTCTATAAAATATAAGCCAAATGATACACGAAACTATACAATACACTAGTCAAAACCGCATTCAAACAGGTTGAGCCGTTTCTGAGATTAGCGTGACAGCTAGAAAGAGGCTTACGAATTTATATATATGGGGATTTCCACGGTCGCGAGCATTACTTTCGCAAGCCTTAAACGTTATTTAAAGTTAAAAAAAAATAAGTAAAACTTAAAACAAAATTTGTCTTGTTTTTATTTTTCGATAATATTATGGTAGTTCTATATTTAGTGCAAAAAAAATTTTCCGTCGAATCAAGGATTCCAATATACTAGCAATAAAAATTATATTTAGAACATTACAAAAAATGGAACTGCTTTTTGACTTCATCTAGAAGAATGCAATACTATAATCTGCGAACCACAACATAATAACTTAATACGATTAATTTTAGATTAAAATAGAATAATGTACGTGGTAGGTGTTACGTAGACAGCTCCGTGGCTTCGCTCACAACCTTAGTCCAATAGAATGAACTCGAATTGAGTTGAACTGTAATGAGTGAGAGCGAGACACGAAACGAATGAATATGCATGCGACTTGTGTTTTCAGTTCGAAAACAGTCGGCATTCTGTGAAATGAGTCAAAAAGAATTAGCGTGCAAATAGTGATAGCAAATTAAATGTACTAAACGATAATTTGATCATATGATTAATTGAAAGGCACAGATTATCAATTGGAATTATCGCGAGAAATTAATCGATTAACCTATTAATTGATAGCCCAAAAAAAAAGGTTTTTGGCCAGTGAGTTTTTCTACGAATGCGACAAAATTAACCGATTCGATGTTTTCGGCTAAAATTGGAAATTATCTTGAAAACACAAAAATAAATTTTGTCTGAGTGCCAAATGTGAAAACAATTGATTATGATTGATTGATCTTGAAAATTAAGAGGATCATTTATTTAAATAAAAAGAAACATAGCACTATTATTTGTTTAATTAAAAAATAGAGTTTTGATAGGCGCACATTACGTTTCAATTCGAGGACCAAAGCAATGAGGAAGAAGCTAGGTTTGACTAGGGGTTGCGCTAACTCATCGTCCTTTCTTCTTCGTTTGTGGGCCAAAGTCTAATGATGAGCCCATACATCAAACTCATTATCAAAAAACAATAAAACAGTGGTGTCGATTATTTAAGAAACTGCAGGCGAACACATCCGAATTAATTCTAATTTTCGTTTGATTTGAGTGAAGCATGCAGTCGTAAAAAGAAATGAACGGAGAAAAAGACGCAGACGAGTCTGTAAGTGGTTGTGTGGATTATGTATATGCGTACTACATATTTTGTTTTTGTTGTTTTCTTTCTTCTTTTCCTTACGCACAGCAAAACAACAACAGACCTTTGATCTTATGCAAAAAAAAAAATGAAGGCATTCGAATTAATTCGAAAACAACCTCTCATTCTCACACATTCAATTCATACATCTTTGTGTGAATGTTGTGCGACTGAGTCTGACGTGAGTGCACAAATTCGCTCGAATTCTTGCGGCTTCGCTTTCTATTTCACTCAGTTTATTGTTGATTCGAACGTCGTTTTTTTGCAATAATGCAGACCTGTCACGTTGAAATATAAACATTTATTTGGTAATAATTCAGACATACACAACAATAGCATACGAACAGACTGGACACACAAGTGAGAACAACAACGTTATGCCTGAGAGCGATAGAAACAACAAACATCTTTGTGAGAGGGAGTGAATTTTCGTTGCCCATCTCTGCTATGAATATTGTATAGGCGAAATTTTGCCTCTCTCCTTGTTGCATCATATCAACTACACTAGGCATGTGCTCGATTACAATTGAAAAGGCTTTTGAATAATCTACTCTAAAACTTGTACTTGATTTATCGTACTAATTGGCAGCGATTATGATTAAATGTAGTCTTTTGCTTCTGTAGTACGAGTACTCTTTCTATCCATTTGCTTTATGCTTAAGTTTTATGAATAAAAGTGAATATTAATAATTTTGAGTAAGAATATGAAAAGTATTGAATTCATACTATATGTACTCAGAGTAAAAACGTTGTTGTTGTCTACTGTTTACTGGGCGAGCGAGATGAGGTGAGTAAGAAATAAACAACAACAACGTACATCTTCATCCTAGCCCCTCTCTCTCTCACTTTATATGTCTCGCTCGCCCAGTAGACAGTAGACAACAACAACGTTTTTACTCTGAGTACATATAATATGAACTCAATACTTTTCATAATCATAAAAAAAGGATGATTAAAAGGAGTAACCTTTCAGAATTGATATCTGTAGACAACAAACACAAAAATAACACAGCTTGTCCATTTAAGTGCTTATTGCAAACTAAAACTTTATTTCAAAAAAGAATGTTTCTAAAAAGTATCAAAGGAGCATGACAAATTAGTTTATGTATAAAGAACAATATGATGATGCCGTTATTAGACTTATGTACAAAGCTATCGTATGACTGTGCTGTTATGTTTATGTAAAGAAATAACATGTAAAGAAATTCAAGAAAATAACATCGCATATGAATATTATAACAACAATTATGATTTACTAAAGAAAATATTTAGGTTTCGGTAACATTAAATTTCTAATGCCCTTCATAAATAATACAATTAATTAGATTATTTGTTCTGCAACATTCCGCCAGCCTTGAACGACGTTCAATCATCCTTCGGTAATGAACAAAGCTTAGTTACTGGACGTTTATAAACTGCTGACTGAGTCTTCACTGTGACCACTCGTACCAGTCCATCAGCGCCACCGTGAGTTTCAACCATTCGACCAAGTTTCCACGACGCGGAAGGTAGATTGTCTTCTCGAAGCAGAACAACGTCATCGACCATGATGTTAGGTTGTTTCTTCAACCACTTCCTCTTTGACTGAAGGGATGTCAAATACTCGGTTGACCGGTCTTCTGTTGAGTGACATCAATTTCAGGCAGAGCATTAAAATGCCTCCCGATGAGGAAATGACCTGGCGTTAAGTAAGACAGGTCATCAGAGTCTGCTTGCACCAATGACCTTGAATTTAGGATGGCTTCTACTCTTGTCCAACAGCATGGTCAACCTCTTCGTAGCTTAAACAAACCTTTCCAGCAGTTCTTCGCAGATGGTATTTTGCACTCTTCACTGTCGCTTCCCAGGCGCCACCGAAGTGCGAGGAACCCGGGGGAATGAAGTGCCATTGTATTGCCTTAGCTGCCAGAAACTCTGAAATACAATCATTTGATTTTGATGTAGTTACCAACTTGGGCAGGTCTCCAAGACGTGTAGCTGCACCTTGGAAATTAGTGCCGTTGCCACGTCGTGATATGAGCCGTTCTAATGCCGCCATGAATGCCTCTGTGCTTAAACTGCTTACTAATTCCAAATGAATTACCTTCGTAACCAGGCAGATGAACGCTGCTACATATGACTTAATCAACGGACTTTTCCTTCCTGAATGCTGCTTAAGTAGCATGGGTCCAGCTTAATCACATCCAACTTCATAAAATGGATAGGCAGCATGCAAGCGAAATTTCGGTAAATCGCCCATTAGCTGCTCGTTGGCTCGATCATTGTAACGAATACAAACTTCACATTTATGAATAGCCAACTTAATAATTTGTCGTGCTTCAACGATCCAAAACCGTTGTCGAAGGGTTGCCAGAAGTAATGTCACTCCTGCATGTAAATTAGCTAAATGGTATTCACGTACAATTTTAATAACAATCGGCATGTTCTTGTGCAATATAACTTGGTGTTTGTTCTCATAGGACAAATCAGCTTGATTCAGCCTTCCGCCAACTCGTAGTATACCATCTGAGTCCAGAAATGGGGAGAGTCGTCTGAGTCGTTTATTTGCCACTACAGGTCGGCATCATCGGAGATCTTTTAAAACATCAGCAAAGTAAGTTTCCTGGTAGAATCTGAAAATTTTCGCCTGAGCATGCTGTACTTCGGTCACTGTCAGTGGTATATTGCTGCCACAACTACTACGCTACGTCTTGACAATTCGTTCAATATATGCATGAACTCTAACTAACTTCTGCCATTTTGAAATACGTTCGTTGAGTTGAAACATAATATGATCCTCAACTTCTATGGCAGCTCCTCATCGGTATTGATGTCTCTGCCTTCAGCATTTGGCCAACAGTCCTCATTTTTTACAAGCCAGCTAGCCAATAGACTATTTCCCCGAAGCCTACGACTGCACAATCAGCTGGGTTCTCCTTCGATGGAACATACTTCCATCTCACATTCGGTAATGTCTCCAGTATATATGCCGTCCTGTTGCTGATGAATGTTTTCCATTTCGATGGGTGTGATGACAGCCATGCGAGCACCGTTTTACTATCTGTCCAGCACACTTCACTTCAGATCCTTTAATGCAGTTAATAAATACTCAAACAACTGAGCCAGCAGGTATGGAGCGCATAGTTCGAGCCTGGGAATAGAAACTTCCGCTATTTGTATAACCTTAGTCTTAGCCAGTACGATGTTGGCTGAAATGTTACGAGACTCAGACACTTTACGACAATAAATAACAGCTGCATAAGCGGCGTTGGAAGCATCACAAAAGCCATGTAGAAACACCTTAAATTCCGTGGAGCAGATAACTCTAGGTATTTTAATATCATTGAGAAAATGGAACTCTTTGAACAACATATTGGCTTCAGATTTCACATCAGCTGGAAGAGGAGTGTCTCAGTCTAAGTTCAGCAACCAAAGTCTTTGTATAATGATTTTAACGGCCACAGTCACAGAAGATATCCAACCAAGGGGATCGAAAATCTTTGAGACTTCAGATAAAAGTGTTCGCTATGTGCCTATATTAAATTCCTTAGCTTTTATCTTGTATGAGAGTCACAGTTGCGAGCCGGTAATATTAGGGCCATCTCGCCATAAGATGCGTTGGTAGTCACGGTCGCATGGCTGAACATCGATCATTCAAAACATCTGTTTTATGTCTGCTGGAAAACAATACCTTTTGCATCGAAATCTTAGTAGCAAATCCTGCTGCAATACCTGGCCTTTTGATAGGTTGTCGGTTAGCGATTTCCCAATTGAAGTCTTACAGGAACCGTCAAACACCACACGCAATTTCGTAGTAAGAATTTCACCCTTTAACACCGCGTGATGGGGTAGAATACTCTTGACGTCGGTCTTTGAATCTCATCATCAGGTACCCGTTCCATGTGTCCAAGAGTGAATGAATGCCGAGTAGTCTTCCTGAAGAACAGGATTCATTTTTAATTTTCGTTCCATTGAATATAGTCGCTTCAATGCCGTGGAGTACTAATACCCTATATCGGGTTCCTGAGACTCAAGCGGTAGACGTACAGAGTATCTGGTGTTGTCAATACGCAATGTTGTTGCTCGAAAGAAGTCTTCAACTGTCTGATCCTCTTCAGATAGCTCAATTTTTCGATCAGGAAGACGCTCCATTTCCCAGAACCGTTGCAGAGTCGGGTTAAGATTGTCTTCAGGCATCGAAGAAATCATCGCATGGCATAACGAATGAGAATCGTTGAATGTGCTACCTCCACACAGTATCCATCCAAAGGCTGTCTTCTGAGCGACCACTTTATCATCTTTCATTAATATACCGTCTCTTAGTAGTGAAAAGAAATTATCACTCTCTATCAATATATCCATATTCTTGGGTGTACCGAACTGTGGATCGGTAAGTGGCAAGTCCTTAACGTCTCTCCAAAAGTCAATAGAAACTGATGAACTAGGAATTTTCGCTGTAAGACATTTTAATACATGGGCTTGTATTTTAATTTCCTCGCTGTCCAGTGAAGAGTTCATCTAGAGTTGCACAGTTCCATTTGATGCACCCGCTTTAATGTTACCTAGTCCGCTTACATAGATTTTGCTTGATCTCCGTTGCAACCCTAACCTTTGGGCACATGACTCGGATATGAGTCATCATATTGTTCTTTATACATTAACTAATTTGTCATGCTTCTTTGATACTTTTTAGAAACATTCTTTTTTGAAATAAAGTTTTAGTTTGCAATAAGCACTTAAATGGACAAGCTGTGTTATTTTTGTGTTTGTTGTCTACATTTTTGGTGACCCCGACGTGATCGTATGTTAACAACGGTATCAAAGCTATACTAACCGGTGTGTGATTTAACGCCCTTGCTGCATTTTGATAATTAACAATTTCGTGGACTAAACGCCAGTGTTGCGTTATTGACAATCAAAGTGTGTGTGTTCATAAAACCCAAAGTTGCAACAATTGCCTGGGCTGCATTAAACCCCAAAGTGTGAACACCTGTGCTGCGTTAACTACTGAAAGTGTGAAACAAACACCTGTGCTGCGTTAACCTTTTTATTAGTGATAATCCGAAAGGAAAATAGAAACTAGTTGTACCTCTCTGTAAAATTGGCAATTTATGCCAACAGCCTTTTAATACAGACAAAAATAGAGTGTAAACGCAGGCTTTGTGAATCTTGAGTAAATTTTCATACGTACTTTAGTTAAAGGGAACTATTGAGAAACAAGCGATCGCAGTGCAAAGGTGCCGCAACCCGGTCAGAAAAATTTCTTGATCAAGTGACAAGTGAAACATCCGTGCACGAACTACAGGCGCGAGCAGAAAAACATGAAAAGCTGTACGAGACCTTTCAGTCGATTGATATGGATAAAGAGGAGTTTTCCGTACGCGAACAAGAACTAGAAGATTTCGAAGCAAGTTTCTTTCGTCTCATATCTCGGTACTTGGAAGTGATTGATGGTAGAACACAAGCAGAACGCAGACACCATAGGCGATACGTTGAGTTCAACAACAGTTCATAATGAGATGTTTCAGAAGTTAGTAAACACACAAACCGCATTCCTCGACAAGATGAGCAGTCTACAGGTGCACTCGACGAATAATTCCCAGCCTGCAAGTGCAGACGTGCGCCTGCCGAAACTCAATGTGCCCACATTTGATGGTAAATATAGTGAATTTAAATCATTTATTGACCTGTTCGAAACTTCTGTGCATGCGAACTCATCGTTATCGCCGGCCCAATAGTTTCAATACTTGAAAGGCCTGTTGAGTGGGGAGCCGGCTACGCTGCTACGCCATCTTGCAGTTACGGACAGTAACTACGAAGAAGCCTGGACCAAGCTTCAGGAAAGATATAATAAGCCGTCGCTGGTGGTAGACAGTTTCATCAAAATATTCCTTGACATACCTAAGGCGGATGCCTCGCAATCATTACGACGGATTGCGAATTTGGCTGACGAGGTTATACGTGGACTACGAGCACTACGAGCTCCATTTCCTACTGTTAATAATTTGTTAAGCTGTATAGGTAAACGATGTGGTGCATTAGAGCTGGTACTAACGCCATCCGATGATCGACTGAATAGCAAGCTAACAGATAAACATAAGGTAGCTGGGGCGCATGCAATAGTGTCAAACAAGGTCAACAGGGTATGTGAGGCGTGCACTCAACCGCATCATTTTTCGCGATGTGCTTCATTCCTGCGAATGAGTGTTCTGGATCGTGAGAAGCTTGCAAAGGAAAGGCGCTTGTGTTTCAATTGCTTAAAACCAGGTCACAGGGTGCAATATTGTCCGTCCACGCATGCATGCCAAACGTGCGGTAACCGTCACCATTCTAGCCTACATCAGATTTATGATGCAAACCCTTTGTCACAAGTTACTAACGCAGGTTCCGGGTCCAACTGCTAAACCAACCAATTATTACGTCGTCAAATTATACAGCATTATCTGCGATGAATATCAACATGCTGTTACCCACTGCCAAGGTTTTAGAGAAAGACAACATGGGAAACATGCAGTTGTGCAATGATTTATTAGACTCTGGTTGCCAGAATATACTCATATCCGAGTCATGTGTCCAAAGGTTTTAGACTTATGTACAAAGCTATCGTATGACTATGCTGTTATGTTTATTTAAAGAAATAACATGTAAAGAAATTCAAGAAAATAACATTGCATATGAATATTATAACAACAATTATCATTTACTAAAGAAAATATTTAGGTTTCGGTAACATTAAATTTCTAATGCCCTTCATAAAGAACAAAAATAAATAATACAATTATATGATTATTTGTTCTGCAACAATTTTTAAAAAAATTGTTTTCGTTTTCTTACGTACGTTTTGTGCTAGCAAAAATTACACTGGCCGACAAATTCGAACTTTTTTGTTGGTGCTTGAATAATTGTAATGATTTATTACTAAGGTCGCTGATTTCGAATCTGACCTTAGTTTTTTTCTAAGTCCTCTAGTTTTTGAAATATAGCTATTTTTTTGTTTTTTACCTTTACATAGAGGTTGTATACTAAATTACACTTCTACTAATGTTGTTTATGTTATTGAAAATCTGGAATATACCTATATATTTTTTTTTTTTTTTAATATTATTTTAATTTAATGTCCAAGCAACCGATTTGGGTTTTATACATTTGTCTCATCTAAAGGAAATGTGCATGAGCTTAGAAGAAACATGACATCTAAAAAATATTATGATCTTCTATTAAGGAGATCATTGGGGTGAAGTCTTTTCAAATGACGGCGGATTGTGTTGCGCGTAAGACATCATGCCAGAGGATTCGGGTGGTTTAGCAAACGATCATTGTATCGGCTGCTGAAAAAATGTATTTCCTCAATCACCGTAGGCATCTTAAGGTCACGGTGTAGTATGGTGTTTCTAATATGCAATTTACACCAAAGTACATCACGTTGATGGGGTTTCCGTTTACACCGGATATTTTGCATCACGAACAGCTGTTTTTTGTTTTCGTTATACACACTCGTGGAACTTGCGAGCAAGTTGGTTAAATAAAAACTATTAATTTGTGAAAAATACATGATTTAGAACATTTTGCAACATATGCAAACAGTTCTTGCAATTCCCTCTTTCATTCCTGATATTATTTTATTAAATTCTTTTAAAAAAATTGTCAATTTATTGTTTACTTAACAATGTTTTGAGCCATCAGCTGCTGTTTAGTGATGCGACAGGTGCAAAAACACAAACAAACTTGGCAGCACTGCAGAAATGTCCAGAGAGACCATTATTAATTTTCATATCAAGGCACATCAGTTCTTGATGCGACTATTGATCCCCATCACATTCTACAACAACAACCCCTGAATGACTGAGTCACTGAGTTTAGTAGAACTTTTAGATGCTATTGGCGTGGAGTTGTTGGTGGAGTTCAATTTAAAGGTTGGCGAAGGGAGGCGATCCGACCGGTCACCTATGTCAGTAGTGGCCAGTCAACACGCAAATTAAAATAGATAAGGTTTTTTTTATGTATATAATTTAGTTCAATTAAATTTTTGAAAAAAGAAAAATTAATATAAATTAATTTTCAACAAATAAAAATGTTCACAGTGTTGAACAAACGCACAAGTTAAAACGTCATAAAGTGTGAAGTGATTGTGTGTATTGATATTTTTAATTAATATGTTTAGACTAAAACTATTAATTCGTAGTTTTGCGTTTTCACTTTGGTCGGCAGTCCCATTGACTGCTAAATTTTTTTATTTATTTATTGTTATACAAGGATTATTAGATGAGTGCAACAGTAACATTTAAACATAACTAGAAACCCGCCCTGCTTTGCACGGATGCAATTTACAGATTTATTTTAAAAAAAAAAAGTAATGTGCCTCAGCTATATAAGCACACTATAGAAGTGAAACTGCTGCACAAAATGTTAGAAATCAAGTTTTAATATAATTACTAGTGTTGTGTATAATTTCATTCATTTATTTCATTATTGAAGAAGCAATTTTAGTGTTGAAAGTATTTTATAATTAATAATTGAAATAATTTGGTCAAATAACGTATATGATCTTCGAGATCGGCGTCGTGTAGGGCACACACAAATGAAAAGCATAATTGCGATTCACTCAATCCATGAGCACATATGATTGAAGAGAAGAGCGAAAATGCAACTGTTGATGGGTGTGTTGTTGTTGATAAGTTGTGCACAAAACCAAACAACAGCAACGACCCGCGCACTTCCCTTCTCCACAAACGCAAATTGAGATAGAAAGTTCTTTTGAATGTTCACTCGAAACAACAACTAAGTCACACACGAAGAGAGAGACAGAAAAGCATCTTCGGCTGGTGGTCGGTTATTCGGTCACTTGTTCGTGCGGTCTTTGTAAAGTAAACACACATCAGTAAAAGATTTATTACCTCTCTCTTACTCATGCATAAACATTCATTTTGATTACTGTAACGCAGTTCGACTCGAGCTTTCGTAGAGTGAGGTTGTCATAGAAACGGTGACTCTGCTATCGTTGTTTCACATTACTCCCGCTAGTTTTCAAATCGTTTTTTTTTCAATTGGAAAGCCAAACAAGCTACATACATCGAGCTAATAAATTTGTTTCAAAATTACCGCATAATCATCTGTAAACATAAAGCGAAATCGACTGGCATCAAATTTTGAGTCCGTCGCATCAGGCGCTTTAGACAGACTAAAAATGCCGCGTTTAAGTAATAACGACAACAATTATAACAATTATTCTCGCCCTCTCCAAACCATCGATTATGACAGTAAAGACCCTGCTAATGAGGAGCAGTCTATACCAGTAAAGCCAACACTGCCGCCACCAATTACGGTTTTAAAGAAATCCGCAACAGCTATACAAGAGTTAGTAAAAAAAGCATCCATAGCTAACTACTCTGTCAAGTCTATTTCGATTGGCATTAAAGTATGCTTAAACTCAGCAGAAAATTTTAATTGAATCTGCAATGAGCTTAAGAAATCCAAATTTCAGTTCTACTCCCACGAAACTAGGCAAACAAAGCCTTATAAAGCTATACTCTCTGGATTGGAAAAAGAAAGCAACGACACTATAAAAGATATACTGACTAGCCGCGGCCTAAATTGCATCGATGTCAAGACTATCGAAAAAACTACACTGGCTGGTTATAACTTGCTGTTGTACGTTGTTTATTTCAAAAACGGCGCAATAATGCTGCAAGACCTGCGTAAACAAAACTCCTGTATAAACAACACTAAAGTACGCTGGGAGTTCAAAACCAAACCAACTCACACAGTGCTAAAATTGCCAACTTTTCGTACATGAATCAAGTAAGTGTAATGTTAAAACATCATGTGCGCATTGCGCTGGTTCACACAATACAACTACTTGCACAAATTGTCCCATATTGCTGTGCAAACTGTAAAGGCGATCACCCACCTACCGATCCCGCTTGCCCTTGCCGCGCATCGTATGTAACAATGCTGAAAATAAGGAATCAGAAAGGTCAACACACTGTTGGTAGAAACAATAACATAAAAAGCACCAGCATTCAAAACTTAAAAAGTAACAGTAACCATTCTTCTTCTATTAGTCATCAGCATAAGCATTTAGTGACCAATAGTGCGTTTGATAAAAATCCAACAACTAACCAAACGGCAAATTCCAATAAAAGCAACAACTTTATTAGTTACAAAAAAGCGCTCACTAGTAATAACAACAACATCAACAAAAACACACCATCTCAAAGTTCACCTGATTTGTTTTCGCCTGACGAAATTAGTTCGCTACTGAATGAACTCATGGACAAACTTAGCTGCTGTACAAACAAAAGAGAGCAGTTTAATATAATAATTCAGTTAGCTGTAAAGTACGTATATACTAAATATTAATTTTAGTAATTGTCTTAACATCATGGCATGGAATGCGCGTGCCGTAAAAGGTAAAAGAAGTGAACTTTTACACTTTTTAAATTCTAATCATGTCCATATCTGCCTTCTAAGCGAAACGTGGCTAACCCTTCACGACAGTTTCCTTATCCCATGCTACTCTGTTTACAGGAACGACCGTTTTGGTTCTATGGGGGGTGGAGTAGCAATAATTGTAAAAAGCGAGATTAAACATAATCAAATTGTAGGTTTAAATACTCATCTAATTGAAAACGTTGGCATTCAGCTGGAAATAAATAGAGGAAACTCCTTAAAAATTTTCTCTGCTTACTTTTCTGGCTCTTCAGCGAGGTGCCTATCAAATTCATGCTCTTACTCAAACGGTACTAAACATAAAAAGGACAAGTTCAGGGCTGACTTGCTTAAGATGCATCAAATTAATGGTAGCTACATACTGGGTAGTGAACTGTAGAAATCGCCTGTGGAATTGCTTCAGAGCTAATTGCTGGGGAAACATTCTATACGAACTTGCTATGCAAGGTAAATGTAGTATCATACACTCAAGGGACCCCACTTACGTTCCATCAAACTACAAGGCTAATCCGTCAACACTTGACCTATTACTAGCTAGTTCACCTCACCTTTTCACTGAGCCGCTAGCTCAAAACGATCTTTCATCAGACCATTTACCAATTATCAGTAAAGTGAAGTCGACCTTAAACAGTTCAAACAAGCAGACCCTACTATATTCAAAAGCAAATTGGAAGATGTTCCGACATATCCTAAACCAACGCTTCCGAATAATATCAACCTTTAACGAAAATTCACTACACTCCAGTAACGAAATTGACTACATTATTGACTTCATGACAACTAGCGTCTGCGGTGCAATCGACCAAGCCGTACCCAAATCCTATATCACCCTCCCAATTAATACCAAAACACCTGACAATATTGTAGAGCTTATAAAAATACGTAACATTACGCGAAGACTCTGGATAAGAAATAGGCATCCAATATACAAAGCCAGATTACATTTTCTAAATCGTCAAATTAAAGTACAATTGTTAGAATTTAATAACATTAACTGGAACAATAAACTTTCCCGCCTTGACACAAACTCTAAATCATTCTGGAAAATTACAAAAATAATTAAAAACAAAAAACTATTCGTCCCAAGTTTTTTTTATAAAGATCAAATTCATAGTACCAGAGAACAAAAAACCAACCAGGCATTAGTAAATAGGTCGCTGAACACCCTGGTTTCAGCTGAGATCACAAATAACCAAACAATCACCCTTGCGGAAGTGAAGGATGTCGTTCGCTTCTTAAAAACTAAAAAGTGTCCAGGTCCAGATAATATACCTAATATCTGCCTGAAGCATCTCCCCTTACGTGCTATAAATTTACTTGCTCTTATTTTTAATAGATGTATAGATATTGGATACTTCCCACGCAACTGGAAGTTAGCTAAAATTGTGGCAATTGCAAAGCCAGGTAAACCTGTTGACTCACCAGAAAGCTACCGCCCTCCAAAATCTTTGAGCGAATAATTAAAGGAAGGTTAAACACATTCATTGAAAGAAACAACATTCTCCCATCTTTTCAATACGGCTTTAGGCCCACCCTCAGCTGTATTCATCCCCTCAATAATCTCAAACAATTTGTTACAAACAAACTAAAATCAGAGGATTCGGTAGGCATGGTTACACTGGACATTCAAGCTGCTTTTGATACTGTGTGGCACAATGGCCTCATACACAAGCTAATGCAAACCGGTACCCCTCCTATATCTTGTAAGAATGATTCGCAGTTTTCTATCTGACAGATATTTTTGTGTATATATGGATGGTGTAAGTTCAGATAGAAAATTGATAACGGCTGGTGTTCCTCAGGGCTTGGTGCTAGGACCCTTGCTCTATAATCTATACACATACGACATTCCAACTCTGAATCATTGTCATGCATTAATCTTCGCCGACGACACTGCCCTCTTCTGCTCCGGTAATAACCATAGTGTTATTCATCAAAACCTTGAGGATGCTTTTGTCATCTATGATAAATACTTCCATATATGGAAAATTAAGCTAAATGCCAATAAAACCAACGCCATATACTTCACCTGGAAGCGTAAGTCCTGCCATTTACCCATCTCTAACCTACTGCTCAATTCCCAACCAATAAGTTGCGATAACTGCATTAAATATCTTGGCTTAAATATAGACAGTAAACTAACCTTTCGTTTGCATATAAATAAAACAATCGATAAAACAATCCCTTTATCAATAGGAAATCCAAACTTGCAATAAAAAACAAACTTAAAATTTATAAATCGATATTCGTTCCAATTATGCTATACGGCTCGGAGGTTTGAGGTGACTGCGCGAAAAGTCACTTAAACTTCAGATCTTACATAATAAATTGTTAAAAATCCTTCCTTTTTACTACTCCACTTCCCTACTACACGAAAGGGCAGATATAGCCATGATTGACGAAAAAATTCGACAGATTACTAATAGTTTTAATATAAGGAATCAAATAATGCACTTTCCAAGTGTAGATCGGCACTTAATTAGCTAATTCTTAATTAACTTTATTAAGTCCAGATCCCTAGTTTTTAGTTTTAAGTCTATAGTGCTAGTCTTAGGTTAAGATTCTATAAAACTTCCAATTGTAAGGTTTTTGTATCCCCTATTTTCCTTACTCTAAAAAAAACATGTTTAATGAATAATGAATTTTATAATTATCTTCTTAGTTGTTAAGTTGTCAAAGAAACTAAACTCTATATAAGCGTAAAATCATCAAAATTGTAAGAATTGTACTATCACGGGTTAATAAAGATAAGAAAGATGTAACGCTTTTTTTGGACTTACACCTCGCTAAAGAAGTTTCATTTCAAAATTACAAAATACCGCTTTGATATTGATAGACAACAATTACAACAATACACAAAATTCAAGAAATAGCATAGCATTAAGAATGAAAAAACGTGAACAATTCTTTATGATTGGTTTTTCAAAAACTTATATGTATAATGACTGAAAGTGAATAAAATATTTTTATTGTTGAATCAATTTATGTACATGAAAACCTTTCTAAGAAAATTATTATTAATCTTTAAATTTCAGTGAAAACCATATCAAAATCCGTTGCGTGGATTAGAAGTAATTAGTATCCAAACTTCTTGAAATTTCGACTTCGCTTGATACTATGTAATGATGATGTGGACAAAATTATTAAACATAGAATGTCATTAAAAGTAGCCAAGAGCAAGATAAACGTAATAACAATTTCAAAGCAAATTATCTCATAATAATTGAATAGATAAACTATAAATTCATTATATTATAAAAATTCATACATTTTTTAACATAATATTAAAAAAAATATTATTAATAATATTTCGGTCCTGGTTGATCTTTCTGTGGAAATGCGCATATACAGATTTATTAAAATATACAATACTAGCAAACCGCCCTGTTTTGCACGGGTGCAATTTAAAAAATATCGCTTTGGTATTGATAGCATGAAATTGTATTAATTAATTTTTTAACAAATTTTTGTTTACAATATGTCTTTGTATACAATTTTTACAGCTTTTTTGTCATTACACAATACGAACTGAAGTGACGCGTGAAAGAGCTACATAAAACTGTCCATGGGAAAAACACTGAATGCTCACGTCTAATCCCACAACGTTGAATGTTTGTGACCTTGTGATTTCATAATTGTCATTGAAAATGACAATTTTATAGGAAATTGCAATTTTCTAAATTGAAAAGGTAGATCCGTTAGTATTAATGGAATCCGGGGAATTAAAACGACTTCTCCAGTTCCACATCCGGTCAGTATTGTAAAAAGTTTTCGGCTCATCTCTTTGTTTTATGTACAGCGTTGAGTGGCAAAAACGTGGTTTTCCTCATGCATATTTACTTCTGTGGTTGGAAGAAAAAATTAAGCCTGATGATATCGACACCATAAGAAGTGCTGAATTTCCTGATAAAAACGAAGATCCAACGTTATATGAGATCGTAAAGACTCACATGGTACACGAGCCATTCGGTGCTTTGAACAACAACTCACCCTGTATGCAAGAAGGTCGTTGCTCTAAAAATACCCCCGAGCGCTTTCAGAGCAAACGATGTCAGGGGAAAACGGGTATCCACTGTACCGTCGAAAATCACCGCAGAATGGTGGCTGCTACTTTATTGCCAGGAGGAAAAACTTCACACTCTATGTGTAAGATCCCTATCGATTTAAACAGTACAGAGAGCCCTATTTGTAACATTTCAAGAAACAGTGACAAAGCAAAGGTTCTACGTGATTGTAGCCTTATTTTATGGGATGAATGTATCATGGCAAACCGTAAAGCGGTAGATGCTGTTGATCGGACATTACGTGATATCAGGCAAAACGACCAACCCATGGGTAATATCACTGTACTAGTATGTGGTGATTTCCGGCAGTCTCTACCTGTTATACCACATGAAGCAAGAGCTGATGAGATACGTGCCTGCCTTAAGAGTACCATTTAACAATAAATATGCGCGCGAATCGGGAGCTACGATAATGCACAAGTGTTTTCTGATTTCTTACTTGAGATTGGTAATGGTACGTATCCACAGGAACAAGGAAAAGTTCACTTACATGAACACCAGTGCCGTACAGTGTTGTCGATGCGGGATCTCAAATCGTCTGTATATGGTGAAGAAATGGAGAGAGAGAGCTATTTTGACCCCATATAACAAGCAGGCGGCATCAATAAATGCTGAAATTCTGAATTTAGTTCCGGGGGCTAATGTTGAGTACATCTCTATGAACAGGGTGATGGATCAAGAACAATCTAAAAACTATCCAGTGGAATTTTTGGAACCCCTGACCACTCATGGACTGCCAGCTCATAAGATTATTTTAAAAGTCGGTGTACCTATCATGCTCCTTAAAAATTTAAGCCCGCCCAAACTATGAAACGGTACCAGGACCAATTTACAACCAAATGTCATAGAAGCAAAATTTTAACAAGGTGTGGCGCAGGAGAGAGTGTTTTTATACCCCGTATCCCCATTCTTCCAAACAATTTTCCGTTCACTTTTAAACGAATTCAGTTTCCAGTGAGCTTCTGTAATGCTATGACTATAAACAAAGCCCAGGGCCAGACGCTGAGTGTTGAGAGTGTGGATCTTACTAAAAGCTGTTTTTCGCACGGTCAGCTTTATGTGGCTTTGTTGCGTGTTAGCTACTCCAGGAATCTCTATGCTTTAATCCCTGTTGGCTCTATCATCGTAAACACAAAAGCAATACTGTTACATCATTAAAATACAGTACAGTCAATGTAACGACGTGCGTCAATAATACCAAAACTAAAGTCTACGCAAACGATGTCGCTACACCTATTACAAACAAATTTTGAATACCATGCGTACGAAGTCGCGGGCACAGCTAGTACGAAAATATGAATATAAGTATGACCCCTATGGATTCCGAAAATGTTGCACCGAGTTTGATGAGAAACTCAAGGAGGGTCTGAAGATTATCTTGTGAAGTTTGGTGTAGATCGGAATCTCTGTAAATAATGGAACTACCAGGAACTTAAGGAAACAGGTTTCAAAAATATATATGCGATATAACAAGAAAATATATATTAGCAATTATGTTAATTTATCTTTAAAATTAATTTAATATCAATAATACATCTTTACGCTAGCTTTGCTTGGATAAAGCCTTCGCTATAAAATTATGCGTAATAGGCTATTATTATTATTATTTTTATTATTATTAAAGTATTGTTTAACATACACTTTCTTCGATGATGTATGCAACGCACTTACATTGTCAATTATCTCTCGAATCATGCCATTCCACTCGCCACTCTTGGAGTCAATTATACCATATTTGTTATCCTCTTGTAAACGAAATGTATAGCTAAAACCAAGACGTTTGGATAGCTCTTCGATGAGCTCAATTCCAAAGCCCTCAAACTGATCATTTCCCTCGAGCTTTTGAGATGTCTCCTTAAGCATACCATACGGTTCGCTCTGTTCATTGAATACATGTATGAATATTGAATGAATACAATTCTATTAAATAAGTTTTTCAGGAAAACTTTGCAAACCCACTTACAAGGGCTGTAATAACAATAAAGCTTTTGTTGACCAAAGAACGCATGTCAGACTCTAAAGACATCGCTGATGCTGGTCGATTCATAACAACTCCTGTTTCAGATTTCCATTCGCCGATTTTCTGCGTACCGGACATACTTAGCTCTATAATGTCGACTATGAAGTCTGTGCGCAATCCCTCGTAGTCAAATTTTATTTCACCTGAGAGCCCATTTAGCGTCAACTGTGGAATCATATATGAGAGAAAATGTTATTTAAATTAAGCGAACGGTTGGTGTATAGATGCTGATGAATTATAGCAATAATTAAGCAAATGTTAAATTTTTAAAGTAATTCCTTGATCACATAATCATGTACACAAAAATGTTGAACTATTATTACTCGTTTCTACTTATTAAAATGGGTGGACAAGCAATTCAACGGATTTCTTGTAAGAACAAATCTTTTGAAAAAGCCAAGATATATGGACAATATATAAGCTGTTATTTTTGAAAGTGCTATATGTCGACTTTAAAAAAAAAATAAGTTAGCGGTAATTTAAGGAAAATATGGACACCTAATTTTCATATAAGCATAAATACATTCAATTGGGTAAACAAAAGAATTTTGGGTGTATAATGTTTTCGCAAAATTTTTTTTTTAAAGTGGAATAAGTCCATTCCAATTCAGCTATGTTCATGCGAATTTTATTTTGACGTGAATACATCTATATTTTTGATGCCAGGGGGTAAACCTATAAAACTGATGATAGGAGAAATGGGTATACAGTTTGGTGTTGTAGTTGCAAAACTATTGTCCACATCCAAAATCTAATTACACCATTCGGTAGCGAAAGGATCAAAGGTTACATTTAGTGTATTAGTACTGTATAACATTGCTGTGGACGGAGTGGGAAGCGTCGCAAGTTTGTCTTTTTTTGCCTGTAAAAATTTTCGTCCAATTTGTTGTTTTTGCTTTTGTTGTTGTTTTGTGTGTATTTTGTTATTGTTCTATGTATAATTTTTTTACTATCGCTTTACACACTTTCTCGTTTGTTATTGCTGTTTGCTTTATGTTTTTTCTTGTTGCTATACTTTTTCTTATTCATTATTATCATCATGTTTGTTTGTTGGTCATTATAATCATCATTTTTACAAAACTTAATTATTTTTACTTATTTATATTTGTTATTTGAAATTAAGTGATTGGTAATAGAGATCTAATCTGTATGATTGCAGCAACATTGCTCATTCTTTAAACTCCCTTTCTTTGGTAATGTGTGCTCAGCTCACTCAGATGGAGACATCGGAGAAACCATAAAGTGTATATATTCCTAACAGCTGAATTCATACACGTGAAATGAACTTAAACATTTTGTGAACAATTGAATTAAAAGGAAATTATTGTGTTTTATTTTTCCTTTCTTTTTTAGGGTTTCGTGCCCCAAAGGTGCTAACGGGACCCTATTACGAGAGCGGTTAATTAAGTACCCGTGTTAGAAATGAAGACACAATTTTTTTCAAAAAAATGTATTTTATTTTTCAACATAGTCCCCTTTTAGAAAGATACACTTCTCCCAACGTTCCAGGCATTTTTTTAACCCCTCGAAAAAATAGGATCTGTCGAACTCAAAATACGTCTCTGTTTCGGCGATGACTTCCTCGTTTGAGCTAAATTTTTTTCCCGCGATCCAATTCTTCATGTTAGGGAACAAGAAAAAGTCGCAGGGAGCCAGATCGGGTAAATACGGGGGTGCGGCTACGATTGATAACGCAATTCATGCAGTTTGGCGGAGACAACACCAGATGAATATGCTGTTGCGTTATCGTGATGAAACAACACCTTCTTTTTCGCCAAATGCGAGCGGTCCAATGACTCACTGTTGTATTGTCCAGTGATTGTTCGTCCTTTTTCTAAAAAATCAATGAGGATGACGCCCTTCGCATCCCAAAAATCGTCGCCAAGACCTTACCAGCCGATGGGACCGTCTTCGCCTTCTTTGATGCAGATTCACCGGGAGAAATCCATTGTTTTGATGGTTGCTTAGTTTCTAGTGTGTAATGATGAATCCAGGTTTCATCAACGGTGACAACTCGACGCAAAAAGTCCTTCGGATTTCGCTTAAATTGCCCCAAACACTGCTTCGAAGTTACCAGCCAGCGTGAGCAATCGCGGCACCCATCGGGCCGACAATGTTTTCATCACAAACTTATCATGTAAAATATTAATTGCCGTTCCGGTGGACACAACTATGGCCTTTGCTACTTCGCGCACTTTCGTTCGTCGATGAGCGAGAATCATGTCGTGGACTTTTTCAATGATTTCCTCGGTAACCACGTCTGCCAGGCGTCCTGTTCGCTCCTCATCAAAAACGGATGTTCACCCACGTTTAAATTCGTTGAACCAATATCTAACTGTGGTCATAGATGGCGATGTGCCCCCATAAACAGCATCCAACTTTGCTTTTATCTCCTCGCATTTTTTCCCATCCAAAAACAAAAAGCGAATTACTGAACGATACTGCTCTTTTTCCATCTAAGCGAAAATCACGAAACACGTCTGACTCGGATAGCTGCCAAATCGAAACTAACTTATCAATCAGTCTGAAATTTGTATTAGCGTCATCTGATAGATGGCAGCACACTAACTTCACTTGGGGCAACACCATCCACCACCTGTCGATTACTTTGCGTATCGACAAAAAAACCAGTGACTTCTTTCATCGCTATGCTTTTAAAACGACGCCACGAAAAGTGCGATTTTCGGTAATCAACTTTTGTATGAACTAAAACGATAATTAGCAAGATTAAAATTGGTAAATCAAATAACTCAACGACGTTTATTTTATTTACTAAACACTCAGGAACGCCCTCTATCGTTACATATTTTGGTAATTTTTTTTTGGAAGCAAACTTTTAGGCTGTATGAATATTTCACTTTTGCTTTTGATATTGTTCGCAATGTTGAGACCCTAAACATAAGTCAAATTAATCAATAATTTCATATTAGGAGCATTGAGCTTTTTGTCAATTTCAGAATAAATGCATACCCATTGTGTTTGGAATTGCTCTTGAGGAATAGCATTGAGTTATTGAATACATAATTAAAAAAAAAACTTGTACGATGGTATGGAACCCTCCGTGTGCGAGTCCGACTCACACCTGCTTGATTTTTATACTCTTCACGGGAGTGACTAGTATTATAAGTTTGTCATGAAGTTTGTAACACACAGAAGGAGACATCGCAGACCACATAAAGTATATATATTTGTGATCAGCTCGATGAGACGAGTTGATTTAGCCATGTCCGACTGTCCGTCTGTTCGCAAAACTAGTCCCACAGTTTTTGAGCTAAAGAGCTGAAATTTTGTATATAGGTTTATTTTTACTAAGCGCTGAACATTTGTCGGAATCAGTCGAATCGGACCACTAGAGGTACCACTCCTGGTAATCCTAGGATCATGAAACTTACACGGTTGATGGACATAGACCAGAAATTTATTGTGTCTAAATTTCAGTTCGCTACGCCAAAAAAAAAATACCTTTTCTAATAAGAAGATTAATTTAGAAGGGGGTTTGAAGGGGAATAACCGCCGTTAGTGGTCCGATTTGGCAGATTCCGACATATGTACAGCGTATAAAAGAAACGTATGTGCTAAATTTCAGCTCTCTAGCTCAAAAACTGAGGTACTAGTTTTGATAAAGACGGACATGGCTAAAACAACTTGTCTCATCGAGCTGATCACAAATATATATACTTTATATGGTCAGCGATGTCGGCTTCTGTGTGTTATAAACTTCATGACGAACGTATAATACTATTCACTTCCGTGAAAAGTATAAAAAACAACAAAATTCCGGATTTTTGGCGCGAAATAGTAAAATTAAAGTTGTTCTTAGAGCAACTTTTTTGGTTTTTGTCTTATCGAACTGAAATTTGGACATTATTAGTTACTAGTACATATTTACTAAAGATCTGCAGTAATGGTTCTATTCAGTACTGTACAGCAGTGCCAAGCACTATATTTCAATGTAGCATTGACAGCAAAATAGAAAGTTCTATTTAAAATTTTGACAGCAAAACAAACACTGCACCATTTCAAAAAAATTTTCTATAGGGCTTGACAGTGCTTGCGTTCTATTATGAAGCAAAACAATAAAACAGAGCACGCCTTGAAGAAAAATAAAGAGAAATTGAGCCAAGCACACCGAGTGCACTAAAACATATTATAATTTATTTTTGAAGTGAAACTTCTTTGGGGCGTTGGGCAAAAATTTAGTTCAAATTTTGATTGAAAAAATACAGATTATAATGTTTTTCGGATTCTGTATCTGATGAACCGAATGTATATTTCTATTGCCATATCCCCAACAAATAATTGGAAAATCTACCGGAAAAGTCTCAAAAAAAAAATTACATTTCCAAAAAAAACAACATGCAGTTTGTGTGTATAAAAATGTTTATAACAACAACATGCAAGCAAACAGATTGTGTGTTGTACAAAAACAAGTGAATGTACGAAGAAAAGTCCCGAGAAACACACACAAGCTCGTTGATGATCTAGTTTTTCACCTAGAGGGGACCGACGGCAAACGTAAACACATTTTTTAACACAACAACAACAATTACACACTACACAGAGACCAAAAGCAACATACAGACGGATAGGCAGACGGACAGATTGAAAGAGACATAGCTAAATTAACTGGACAGAATATTTTGTATGCAAACGTTGTATTGTTGTTTGTTTTAGGTTATCTCTCTCTCTCGCTCTCTCTCTGTCTGTTTTTAAGAAGTTTCACTTCTATCACGTGTACGATGGCACACGTGCAATTTTTTATATTATTTTTATTTTCCATTTTTCATGTTTTATACTCTTCACGGGAGTGAATAGTAATTTCAGTTTGTCGAACGAGTTGATTTAGCCATGTCCGTCTGTCCGTCCGTTCGTCTGTATCAAAACTTATCCCACAGTTTTTGAGCTGCACATTTGTCGGAATCAGACGAATCGGACCACTGGGGGGGTACCTCCCATACAAACCCCACTTAAATTCATGTTCTTATTAGCGAAAGTTTTTTGATTTTTAACGTATCGAACCGAAATATGAACAATATAAGTTTCTAGTCCATATCCATCAGCCATGATCATGGATATTTCATGATCCTAAGGTTACCGGAGGGGTACCTCCCATACAATCACAATTTAATGACAAACTTATAAAGATTAAAAGTACAATAAAAGTGCCACTCAAACTGTGTTCTTTGTTGGTACTCAAACTGTAACTGAGAGAATATAGTGATACTAAGAAAGGATGCTTGGATGCAACCCGGAGGAGCGTGAAGAGTATTACATCTTTGGCATAGCCAATGATAGCCTTCTTTCTGGTTTGTTTTAAATGTTATAAAATAATTTTTAAGGCAATATTACTTTTTTATAATAAGGGACTGAAAATACATATACATATCCCTGATTTATTAAAAACACCACCCACTAAAATTATTGTTCTTATTAGAAAAATTTTTTTTGTTTTTTAACCTATCGAACAGAAATTTGGACGCTATGAGTTTCAGATTCATATTCATCAACCATGTAAATTTCATGTTCCTAAGGTTACCAGGAAGGGTACCTCCCATACAAACCACCATGTTCGGATAGCAACTACAGCAGAGACGGTAACAACGCTGAGTAAAAAGATTAACAAAATCAGTTGCAATCTACATATAGACAAAGACGGCTGCGTAGTGCTTAATAATAAAAATATTGTAACTCAAATTAAACATGTGAAAAGAGAAAAACAAGTATGCGAAATTAAATAAAAAACAAAATTTGCACGTGTGTCATTGTACACTTGATAGAGGTGAAACTTCTTAATGTCTTCGTCTGTATGTTGCTTTTGTTTTCTTTTGCGTGTGTAATTGTTGTTGTTGTGTTTACGTTTTCCTTCTATCCCCTCTTGCACAAAATTTAGATCAACTGCGAACTTCTGTGTGTTTTTCGTTCTCTTTTCTTCGTATATTCGTTATGTTTTGTATAACACACAATCTGTTTTCTTTCATGTTGTTGTTTTAAACATTTTTATACACGAGCTGCATGTTGTTGTTGTGGAAATGTAATCTCTTTTTTGAGACTCTTCGGGTGGTTTTTCCACAAATTTTATTATTTGTTGAGGATATGGCAATAGAAATTTGTACTACATTTTTGCCCAACGCCGCTAAAGAAGTTTTACTTAAAAAACAGTGTACACACCTGTTTAAAAATCAAGCAATTTTACACAGTGTAAATCGACTAAACCTGTGTAAATCGTCTATTCAGTGTATTTTGTATTCACACATGCAAACAAACAATAAATAATATCTACGACTGGGCAGACTTGCCAATTCATCATTAATTCACAAAGTTGGCAGCCCTCAGTATACACAGTTTAAACTACTCAATTGTCGATTTAGTGTACGGCGTAGCGTAAGTATGGAGTTAGTTTAAACAGTGTATACTGTACATTGTTTAAAGTATATACACTCCAAATACACGTTGGAGTGAAGTCCATAATCATTATAAATATAAATAAAACAAATCATTTTAAAAATAAAAATAAAAAATAAAAATTAAAAAAAAACAAAAAAATCGGCCCAGTGCGGGATTCGAACCCCACGCCCTTGGTGTGAGTCCTACTCTCTAACTTCTACGCCATTCAGAACATTGACTAATAAATAAATAGACACAAACTGGTTCTTTGCATGTTGTTTTTGAAAACATTTGAAGGAAAATTCTCATTTTTTGAAATTTCACTCACGCCGCAGCGCTCATAAATAGCTTCGCTCTAAAAATCCAAGAATAACGATTATTTTCTCACAAATAAGTTTTATTTTTTAACTCAGAAAATACGATTAACGATTATTTATTCTATAATTCTTAAGAATCAATTTTTTTAATTATAACTTATAACCGCTACTGTCCCTGACCCAAATTATGCGTTAACTTCAAATCTCAATCAGGTTCATCAGTCGGAAAGTAATAATCAAAATAGAGCTGCGACATGTCATGCAGTGTCACGTTACTCGCGGCGGTCACTGATTCCTACGGCAGTGGTGTTAATCCAAGATAAGTTTGGTACATATCAATTCGCACGGATTAGTTGATTATGGTTCTGAAGTAAATTTTACCCCGGAGGAACTTGCAAAATGGTTACAACTTAAATTGATACGTCATACAAAAATACGATCAAGAGTGTCTATGGATGAATGGGGCTTAAACTTCGCTTTAACAAAGTCAATTTCACTAAGCCGACCTGAACGCTATGTTGACATCACATCTTGAAATAACCAACAGATATTGGCTGACCCGCATTTTATCAACCTCATAAAATCGATCTATTGATTAGTACTCAAGAGTTATTTGATTTGTCAACAGATGGCAAAATGTCATTGGGTACTGGTCTTGAAAGTTTTAACTGTTTAAGAATAAGGTTGATCAAGCCTTTTCATTTTGAGTTTTATGTATTGAAAATTTTTAACTTGTCTTTATGAACTTTTTGTTTTCTATTAGCGTTATTATCTATTATAACTATGTTATCCCTAGGCTCTAAATGAACTACAGTGTATGGTCCTAAATATATATTTTCTAGCTTATGACCAGTTTCATTTTTGAGTAAAACTTGGTCTCCTATGTTTATTTTAAAATCTAATGTTTTCATATCATAATAGTTTTTTTGTTTAAGTTTATATTTTTCTAACATTATTCTGGCTCTTTTATATGCCTGTTCTAATCTATATTTTGATTCCTTAGCATATTTATCTATATTATGTAATGGATCTATTTTTTCAATATTATGAAAATGTATTGGCAAATTTGCTGTTTTGCCGAAAACTAACTGATATGGACAGTAGTTGTGTATGGCACACAGAGGGTGTCGTGTTCAAGCAATAGACAAAGTATTGAAGCCATACATCCCAATCAGTTTTATCTACTGATATGTATGAACGTATGTATTCATTTAAGGTTCTATGACTTCGCTCAACAGTTCCTAAGGTTTGATGGTGCTGTGCAGTAGACGTTATATTGTCTATTTTTAAATATTTGCACAGGTCATATATTATTGAATTTTTATATTCTGTACCCATGTCCGTAATGAACGTCTTCATTGGACCGTACTTAAGAATAAAATATTTAAATATGGCTTTGGCCACAGTTTTGCGCTTTTATTTGATATTGGTATAGCCAATATTTTGTTAGGTCACATATCAGAGTAACTTCATACTCGTTACCTTGTTCTGATTTGGGTAATGGACCAATTGTGTCGACCAAAACTTTGTTGAAAACACTTATTGGTGTATCGGTAATTGTAAAAGGAGTTTTAGTATGTTTCGTTGTTTTTGTTACTTGGCATTTTGGACAATTACGTATGTACTTTGTTAAATGACGTGTCATATCTTTCCAGTAGTAATATTCTTGTTATGCCCGTATGTCCTCCTTGTATAGGATCATCATGGAATGTAGACAGTATTGCTTCTTTTTATTTTTCATTTTCTATTATGGTCACCGGCTTGAGTAGCGCTACTCTAAATTTCTTTAAATATTTAGTGCCCATTAATTTTAATGAATCTATTGACATATGTTCAAAGATTTTCTCGCTCGGCGCCATTTTGAGTTGGCTTATGCCATTTATACCGACTTCAGTTTCGAGCCTTTGGAAAAATTGACGGAAGTCGAAAATTCCATTTGTATAAAGGTCGCTAACTACTCTTCGTACATCATCATTCTTAATGATTTCATATACATTGGGCTTAGAAGCTTCTTGAAATATTTGCCGGGCAAATTTTTTTTTACTATTCCTGCGCAGGATTTTTCCTGTCTAATTTGATTTCTTGTAGTGACTTTTAATATCTGAGTTTGTATATCCTTAAATTCTTGGATGGTTATTATTGATATTGCATTCGCTACTTGATTATCTTTTCCCTTAAGATATTCTACAGTGAATTCGTATTCCTCTAGGTCGGGTCTCATGCGGGTTAGTTTTGAGCTCGGATTAACCATTGAAAATAAAAATGTAAGAGGTCTATGATCAGTTTTTATAGTGAAGTGTTTACCATATACATATGTTCGAAAATGATTTACCGCTCAATGGATTGCTACTAATTCTTGTTTTATTGTATTTTTGTTACTTTCGTCTTTTGTGAATGCACGAGATGCGTGAGCTACGGGAAGTTGATTCCCATTATAGTCTTGAGTTAATACAGCCCCACAAGCTTGCTTACTTGCATCTGTGGTAATGAAAAATTCTTTGCTGAAATCGGGATATTGTAGTAATGTTGGACTCATCAATTGGTTTTTTAAATATTCGAAAGCAGTTTGACATTTCTGTGTCCATTCGAATTTTACGTTTTTTCTACATAAACGCGTTATTTGGCGTGAATAATCCGCTAATTTTTTTTATAAAACATCTATAATAATTGCAGAATGCAACAAAACGTCTAGTAATGGGTATTTTTCAATGACTTCATATTTCTTGTGATCTGGTAATATACCACGATCAGTACACTTATGACCTAGAAAAGTCACTTCGTGCATGAAGAAAGAGCATTTTTCAGGGTGTAATTTTAAATTATTCTTTCTGCATAAATCAAAAACGGTTGTTAGATTTTTGATCATATGCTTTTCAGAACAACCGATGACAATTAAATCATCCATATATAGGAATGCTTGCGATGGTAATAGATGAGAAAATGCAATTGTCATCATTCTTTGAAATGAATTTGGTGCTATTTTTAACCCATATGGAACTCGCGTGAAACGATAGGAACCATTGCTCGTTGAAAAAGACGTTATGTTTCTGGAACTTTTTTTCTAGTTCAATTTGATGAAATCCAGACATTAAAGCTAGGCACGAGAAATATTTTGTTCGTCCTAATTGATTGAGAATATCATCTATTCTTGGAAGAGGGAATTTATCAGTTTTTTGTATTAATTTGGCGATAATCTATTACCAGATTGTTTGAATCTGGTAATGATTTTTTTTAGAACAAGTAGTAGAGGACTGTTAAATTCAGACACAGATGGTTCCACTATTTTGTCCTTAATCAATTTTTCTATTTGGTTAGTTAATTCATCCTTATGACTCTGAGTAATTCGGTAGTTTTTTATATATACGGGTTCTTTATCTCTCAATCTTAATTTTTGTTTATAAAAGTTGTTGGTGGATATCGATTCTGTTTCTAGGCCGAATTTATCTGTGTAATTAGAACAAAGGTTTATTAGTATATTCTTAAAAGATGGTGGAAAACGTTTCCTTAGTTTTGTCAAAATTTCATTTTCCCTATTTCTATCCGTTTTACTTACTATTTCATAATCCCGAAGGGATTCAATTTTTACTTCGTTCATATTTATAACTTGGGTTGAATCAGTTGTATTTAGAATTCTTACGAAAGTATGTTTCGAATTTAAAATTGTGTTTCCTATACATACACCATTTACAACTTCTTGATTTGCTATAAGTATATGTGACTCGGTTGAATTTATTTTTATTTGTCTTACTATTTCGGATTGTGATGGTAATACTATTGTGTTATTGTCAATTTTATGAATTATAGGAATGAGTATTGAATAATTTAAATTATTTGGACTGAAGGTAAACCAATCTTGTTTTGGTTTGAAGTCCAATTCAATTCAATTTTTTTATAAAATCCATTCCTATTATTCCATCACTTGGTATTGGAAAATTTTAATTAACTATGTGGAAATTATGTGGAATTGCATACTTTTCTGTCGATAATTCGACAAAAGTTAATCCAATGGGATTGGTTGAACCAATTAGCCAATTCCGCTATTTTGCGTTATTACAATGTAATTTATTTCTTGATATCATTCTGAATTTTCTTTAAAGATTGATAAATAATGATTAATAAAGTAAGATTTTTACCCGTGTGTTCATTGTTTATAATACTCTTCACGGGAGTGAATAGTATTATAAGTTTGTAATGAAGTTTGTAACACACAGAAGGAGACATCGCAGATCATATAAAGTGTATATATTTGTGATCAGCTCGATGAGACGAGTTGATTTAGCCATGTCCGTCTGTCTGTCTGTATGTATGCAAACTAGTCCCTAAGTTTTTGAGCTAGAGAGCAGAAATTATGAATGTTCTTATTTGAAAAAGTTTAGTGTTTTTTAACATATTGAACTAAAATTGAGACAATATAGGTTTCTGATTTATATCCATCAACCGTGTAAATTTCATGATTCTAGGGTTACCAGGAGGGGTACCTCCCGTACAAACCCAAATTAAATGAGAAACTTATAAAGAATAAAATTACAATAAAATTGCCACTCAAACTGATGTGATGCTTAGAAAGGAAGGTTGGTTGCAACTCGGAGGAGCGTGAAGAGTATTACAACTTTGGCATAGCCAAAGATAGCCTTATTTCTGGTTTTTAAAAAAGTATTGAAATTAAGATTGAAAGTGTGAACTTTTGAACTTATTGATTCTGAATACTTAAGGGAGCTTGTTGGTTTTCCGAATTACCTTGAGAAACTCGTACGTTACCATTATTTCTATTCTGGTTGTTGTTGTTCTTGTTGTAATTATTATTATAATTACCTCTAATGGTTATTTCCTCTGAAATTTCCGCGTCCTCGGTTATTGTTGTTCTGGTTATTATAATTTTGAATATTATAATTACCTCGTCCGTAACCCCTACCTCGATAATTTCCTCTAAAATTACCTTGATTATTGTTCTTGTTTTTATAGTTAATATATTTTCCTACTGCATCATTTAGACTGCTGATATTGCTTCCTTTGTTGCAAAGGTATCTGCATTATCTGCATCTAAACCTCCGTCTATATAAGCTGCCTATACCGACTTACGTAAGTTTTCGATCTCTGTGGTATGCTTTGTATGGGAGGTACCCCCTAGTGGTCCGATTTGGCTGATTCCAACAAATGTGCAGCGCTAAAAGCATAAAAGAAACCTATGTACAAAATTTCAGCTCTCTAGCTCAAAAACTGAACGACTAGTTTGATACAGACGGATAGACGGACACGGCTAAATCTACTCGTCTCATCGAGCTGATCACAAATATATATACTTTATGCGGTCTGCGATGTCTTCAAACTTCATGAGAATTTAATAATACTTTTCACTCCAGTGAAGAGTATAAAAGGAGTCAAACACTATTTAGTAAGACGACTATTGAAAATGCAATCATCAAAATGTTTGTTGGGTAACACATAATAGTCGTCTGCAACGCACAAGCACATATCGCAATTGTTACAACTCAAAAAACACGATTTTTGACTTAATGATGCAGACTTACTAGTTATATTATGTTTAGTATTGCGTAAAAATTTCAATGTCCGCGTGAGAAGGGAATATTTCTTCTATAATTTGCAAATTGGAATGTTAAATGAAGACTTTAAATTCGATTTTCTCGAAATGCCCTTTTTTGAGTTGTATCACTTTAGTTAAAGATGTGCGATATGTAAAAAATTCATACAAACACACGAAAGACCTTTTGACTAACTTCGCTCAATAAATCCTTTCATGGTTGGCCCTGCCATAAACAAACAAAAATAATTGATATGCCTTGCACACAAACACTTAAAAACCAAAAACAATTCACAATGTTTTTTCGTCCCTTTTACATTTGGTTTATTCACAACCGGTTGCTTGTGGACCGAATGAAGCTTGTTTATATTATCGCTTATATTTAAGTGCATAAATGGATAGTGTATAATTCTTAATTTAGATATTTTGTTTTGTGAATTCGAGTGTAAATGAAATACTATATTTTGTATAATCTTTTGTGTAAATGCTAACGAAGCAAGTAAAAAGAATCTTTAGACAGCAGATTTTCTACATTTGTAATAGTACATCGGATGAAAGCTTGTCTCTCTGCGCGGCGGAAGGAAGTTCGAGTCGCAGCCAAGGCAAGGAGTAAAATATTTTTATTTATTTCGCATTATTAGACAATCAAAACTGTATTATTTGGACTTTGTCAACTCCAATAAATAACAGGCGTTGGTTCAGTGAGTTAAATGGCGGCGCATGATTGAGGCATCAAAGGTTCAACTCCAGCTCGCAGCTAAGTTGCATTTTTATTACAATTAAAAAAAAAGCCGAAAAAGCTCGGTATCTTCCAACAGATCTTTTACGGCATCCACTAGTTTCTCATCATTCTTTCTTCAAGATCCTTCCATTATTCCACGTAAGTATTTTCATATTACCTTTGCTTTGAGAGCCCTATGAAGTCTGCCTACAGATACATCTAAAGCTCCTTTAAAGAACTTTTTACATACCGCAATCTAATATTTTCAATATTTACGAAGTATTTGTTACTACAATCTCTGGGTGATCAATTAAAATTACTAACTCGTCTTCTGTTTATTTACGTACGCTTAGAAGATGCACACAAGAATGTTCTTTGTTTGTTAAAATCACATTGAGTTTCTATTTTATATAACACTAGCGTACCCGGCTTGCTTTGCTACGCTTCAGACGAATCAAATATTAATATTGTCATAATTTCCTGCTAAATTTGACACAGGCGACTTGATCGATTTTAAAATATGTCTCTAAGTTTTATATGCAAAGCAAAGAAGAGTATCTTAAAAACTGCGCCACCTACCGGGTCCAAATGTAGCTTATAACCATTTACTTGACCCAATAAGTACAACAAAAATTTCATCGAAATCGGTCCAGCCGTTCTCGAGTTTGGCGCTTACCAACATTTTTAGCGAAAAATAAAAAAATCGGGCCAGGTAGTATCGATATACTACCGTAATTGTTTTTGCGTGAAAACGTTTTTCATGAACCATTATTATAAGAGCAAAGTCGAAAGCCCAGATTTTTTCGATATTAGTCTATATATGTACATACAATAAATGTTAAGTCAACTAATACAGTATTTTGTAAACTGTAGAAATTTGTAGTAGTTCAATTGTCGGATTTCGATTCTGTTCATAACATGTGTTTACATGTAAAACCTATATTTTAATTCTTTGTGCGTCAATATTAAATCAATTTTCTTTTAGTGTAGCGCTATATACTACAGTTTTTTTTTGCATAAATGAAAGTAAAGATGTTTAATTCAATTATATCACGAATAAGAAACGCAAAAAGACATCGTTTGCTTCAGAATGATGAAACCGAGTATGAAAAGAAAATGTTAATTGGTTGTCAGGTGTAATTTAATTATTTGAATTTGTTACATTTAACACAGGGTAATGGGAGAAATATAATATGTAAGGTTTGCTTATCAATTGCGCGCGTAGTTTAGATCTAGATAGGTCCCGACGCGATCATTGAAAATGCCTATACACACACTCACACATACGCCTGAACTTATGTCTGCTTCGACTATTTCATTTTATTCTCTTCCCCCCTTTGCACATCATCAAAGGCATACGATGCTTTCCCATACACCTACTCACACATACATCTAACTTATGACTGCTTTGACTATTTCATTCTTCTATTTTCCAAAAACAACCCCCACCCCATCAAGCAATACGCTTTCAAAAGAAAAGTGAATTTTCCGTTTTAGTCACCTCTTCGAACGCCCCTCCCCCCTTGTTGACATAAGCGCACCTCTTACACTGCAGCACAAACCATATTTTCATATTTTTTGGCAGTACGACTTTTGAGTCACGAGATATATTAAAAACAAAGGCGACAGTTTTCGAAAAATTCTGAAAGAGAAGCACAATGTGGCATAGTATACCCATTTTAAAAAAGTTTTCACCTTAAAAAAATAACTTTTAAAAACTAGCGATCGAACCGTTGACGCGATCCCTCGCATATGCAATACTGTTTTGTATTGTTGTACATATACTTAATTCCTGAGAAAAGTAAGTGTTATCATCGTGTGCTGCCATCTATCAGACGACGCTAATACAATTTTCAGACTGAATGATAGGTTAGTTTCGATTTGGCAGCTATCCGAGTCAGACGTGTTTCGTGATTTTCGCTGAGATGGAAAAAGAGCAGTATCGTTCAGTAATTCGCTTTTTATTTTTGGATGGGAAAAAATGCGAGGAGATAAAAGCAAAGTTGGACGCTGTTTATGGGGACACGTCGCCATCTATGACCACAGTTAGATATGGGTTCAACGAATTTAAACGTGGGCAAACATCCGTTTTTGATGAGGAGCGACCAGGACGCCCGGCAGATGTGGTTACCGAGGAAATCATTGAAAAAGTCCACGACAAGACGAACGAAAGTGCGCGAAGTATCAAAGACTGTAGGTGTGTCGACCGGAAAGGCAATAAATATTTTACATGATAAGTTGGCGATGAAAAAATCACGCTGGACAACAAGCGGATTCGGCTCTTAACTTCGAAGCAGTGTTTGGGGCAATTTAAGTGAAATCCGAAGGACTTTTTGTGTCGAGTTGTCACCGTTGATGAAACCTGGATTAATCATTACACACCAGAAACTAAGCAACAATCAAAACAATGGATTTCTCCCGGTGAATCTGCACCAAAGAAGGCGAAGGCCGGTAAGGTCATGGCGACGATTTTTTGGGATGCGAAGGGCGTCATCCTCATGGATTTTTTAGAAAAAGGAAGAACGATCTCTGGACAATGCTACAGTGAGTTATTGGACCGCTTCGACAAAAAATTAAAGGAGACACGGACGCATTTGGCAAAAAAAAAGATGTTGTTTCAACACGATAACGTACCAGTACATTCATCTGGTGTTGTCTCCGCCAAACTGCATGAATTGCGTTATAAATCGTTGCCGCACCCCCCGTATCAACCCGATCTGGCTCCTTGTGACTTTTTCTTGTTCCCTAACATGAAGAAATGGCTCGTTCGCTGACGTGAAGAAAATTTGGCTCAAACGAGGAAGTCTTCGCCGAAACAGATGCGTATTTTGGAGAGTTCGACAAATCCTATTTTTTGGAGGGGAAGAAAATGACCGGAACGTTGGGAGAAGTGTTTCTTTCTAAAAAGGGACTATGTTCAAACAAAAAAAAATTTTTTTTGAAAAAAATGGTGTCTCCATTTCTAACACGGGTACTTAATTAACCGTCCTCGTACTGCAACTACGCCTTACGACGCTCTGCCAACGACTACTATTGTCTGAATTGGTCTTAGAAGCGACAAAATGTTTTTTTTAGGTATTGCATTTGATTTTTGAATGGTTTATTATGACATTTGTTAGAAAAAAACGCATTTAAAATTTTTTGAATTTTAATTAAGTCATATTTTGTGGGTCAATTTTTATGAAATAAAGTCTATGGTGTGTAATTTGTTCTTGATGTTCATTGAGAGTGGCGCAAGCGAGAGTTTCGTGTTCCGTTGGCTATTACACGATGGATAACGACAGCACAACCCTTTTTCTCAATTTGCGTTTAATGAGAAGGGTCGCTCAGTCGCTGTGTTCATTGTATGAAAAACAGCAATTAACATCACATCGGTGTAGTCGATTAAAGTTTATTTTTTAGCCTTGTGGTCCCTGTTAATAATAGTGAAATCCGAGTGGTACCTGCTCAAAGAAAAAGTTGCGAACCATTGCAAGAGCTAACAAATGACAACAACAAAGTAATGACGAAGAGCGATAGACACAAATATGAATGCACCAGCGGTTCCACTTTGTTTAATATTATAAACGTTTGTGTGTGGTTTTTGAAAAACTTAATATTAAAACAAATATTTTTTTTACGATAAAAAAATAAACAAATTGCTTCATTACCATTTTTTTTTTTTTTTTTAAATTATGAAAATCGGTTCAGTGTATTAATTTTTATTTAAATAGAAGATTGTCATGTTCGACCCGGCCTCGCACAGGTTGCATCCAACGGAACGGCGACAAATTCCAGATATAAGATATAGCATCACTATATTCTCTCTGTTACAGTTTGAGTATCAACAAGAAACAAAGTTTGAGTATCAAATGTAAGCACACTTTGAGTGGCACTACACACTTTTGTATTTCTGTTTTTTATTTTTTTTTATTTTCCTAAAAACAACCGGACTTAGTTTTATTTGTATAGATAAAGCCCGTGACACTCAGTGACAACGTAGCATTCTACTGATGAAAGAATTTTTAAAATCGGATGAGTAGTTTCGAAAATTATCTTTGACATCCAAACAAACATTACCTCTTTATAATATTAGTATATATAGTACATGACAAGATAACGTGTGCATGTACGTGTTTGCTGGACCAACCGTCCACTTGAATGCTTTACTATCAAGTGTCTTCACAATTTCTTTTCTTTCAATTTCACAAAGTTTAGTTACAAATTGAACATAATATAAAAGCTTTAGTTACAACTTGTACATAAATATAATAAACTATAGCTGTACAACACTACTCATCCGACATACTGCGCCCATTGAAAGATCGTAATTTTTTACAATTCATTGCGATTGGCGCTACCTTCCGGATTGGTCTGCGAAGCAATCCTTTCAAGGTCTTTGCATCTACAATTCGAACTCGCCGCCCGACCCTGTGAAAGTATTCGTAATATGCCCCAAATGCCAGTATTGAGGTGCGATATTGCCATCATGCACCAATAAAAGTTAACCAACTATAATGTTTGCTTTCGGCGTAAGTCACTTGGACCGCTCCTGTACTGTATGAAGGTAGTCTCGTATCCATAACTCCCAAAACCATTGCTTTAGATAGGAAATTCGCTGCCACCGCGTCAAATGTGACATTTTTTCTTGTCTAATAGATGGTTCAGGAATAGCCATCAATGAAGAACCAATCAGTAGATGTGCTGGAGTTAACGCTTCTCGATCGTTCGGGTCGTGTGATAATGAAGTTAGTGGCCGTGAATTCAGAATCGCTTCAGCTTCCAATGCAACTGTCTGCAAAACTTCAAACGTCAAGTAAGTGTTGCCCATATTCTTAACCAACAAACTCTTCATTGATTTAACTGCTGCCTCCACAAATCACCAAAATGAGGTGCTCAGGGTGGAATGAACTTAAATTTGAACCCAATCTTCGAGCTGAAATCCTGCAGCCCGATCACAGACTCTTGTTCAAAAAACTGTTGCTTCAATTCATGAAGCTGAGAACGTGCACCAACAAAGTTTGTTGCGTTATCGCAATAAATTCGCTGTGGATTGGACTCTGAGCGCAATGAATCGCTTTAACGATAAGATAAACATATCAGTGGATAAATCTGATATAAGTTCAATGTGATGAAAAACAGATAAATACGGCTAAGTACGTCTTGAATGAAACCTTGCTTCGAATACGATACGTAGTAAGAAATGGTCTATATAAATCTACACCAACAATTGAGAACTATCGATTTTCCACTAATCTATCTTTTGATATTGAAAAATACTTCGCAAATAAATAACAATCTTTTCATTCGGTCCACAAGCAACCGGTTGTGAAGAAACCAAATATAAAAGGGACGAAAAAAACATTGTGAATTGTTTTTCGGTTTTAAGTATTTGTGTGCAGGGAATATCAATTATTTTTGTTTGCTTATGGTAGAATCAACCACTAAAGGATTTACTGAGCGAAGTTAGTCAAAAGGTCTTTCGTGTGTTTGCATGAATTTTTTACATATGTATGTCAGCTTGTGCATTGCATATATGTTACCCAGCAAACATATTGATGATTGCATTTTCAATAGTCGTCTTACTATATAGAGTTTGACTCCTTTTTGTGATTAGAAATTGAGTTTTCAGACAGTCTGCTAATAAATATTTATATTTATAAAATAAAAAGCAACAAATATTAAAAATTACAATAAATAATAATAAAAAACATATTATTATTACAAGTTTCACAAAATTGTCGCTGGGTTATATTTGCATTGTTGTCCATATACCTCTCTTTCTGCCCCTTTTTCCACCACACTTTCTGTGACACACTCTCTCTTTCTCTCTCTCTCCTATACTCGTGTCACACAAGAACAAAAGAAGACCTTTTTTTTGCTACCTGAATTGCATTTCATTGTTTACATTTCGCGATGTCATTTACGTGCTTTTATTTGATTGCATTGTTTTCCATTCTTCCCCTTTTCTTTCCTCTCTAAGACGCAGTTAACTCAAGTCACACAACAAAAAAACGAGACCTTTTCTCGCGGACTTTTTTTCGGGACAACATTGCCATTTATGTTGTGTGTTATTGAGCAAAAGATTCCAAAATAACAGTTATTTTGGGACCATTACTTTTTTATCACAATGAAAATGGTTGACAACATACCGAAAAAAAAATAGGTATAACGGTTGGAGAGAAACCGAAAAAATTGAAAAAATAAGTGTACCGGTCAAAGAGAGCCCAAAAACAATGGAGATGAGTATCGATTAATCGATGTTTCGTTGGAATAATCGATGATTTTTTAATCGATGTAATCTGGGTTCCATTAATCGGATAATCTATTTTTCCCCTTCAGTTAATCGATTTTAACGGTATTTTGACCCAGTGGCGACCAAAGTGACAAAAATTTGTTTGATTTTTTTAGCCCACTCTGCCGCAATCCTTTTTTCTTTTTTGCTCGCAAATTTTTCTTAGAGTACGTTGTTTTCATCTTCCCATCGATTTCTTAAGCAGGAATTAATTAGTGTATCGATTAATTAGAAAAAAACAATAATCGATGTCATGAATCGATGTTTTGTTGGTCGATACCCATCCCTACCTTGGACAAGCGTGCATATGGGTTCGATATAAATGTTCAACGAATTTCCATGGCCCGTGAGTGAATCGTCCTCCTACCCTTAGTATTTCAACAGTTCCGCCTTTCAAATCCACCTGCATTAATAACTGTAACTGAAACTCCGGTTTGAGAACTTTTCCTGCTTTTAGAAGATTAATTTTTTTATCGTATACTGACGCCTGGATCGAAGCAACAATAATTAGAAATGTTTGTTGCAAATCACTAGCCGGAATTTGAACAGCATCTTTAGCAAGAAATCCCCTTTGGTTCGGAAATTTACTGAAAGTTCGCAAAACATTTGACATAAATCACGGGTCCATACGTCCTGTTTTGAACGGTACCGTCCCTTTTTTCGGTTCTCCGTCCCGGTGTCCCCAAAAAAAGCTTCGGGATGGAAAATTGTTTCATTTTCTCAATTATCTAGTTCACAAGTTGAAAACCATGTTAATTCTGGCTACAATTAGTTAAAATATTGCATATCCAAAGAGTTATCGGATTTTTAACGACGTCTTAAAAAATTTAATTTTTGTTCTTGTCAATTCGTAAAGTTTTTTTTTTTTTTGATAACTTCTGAAACTTGCCAAAACGTAAGCCAACGTACGAAATCAGAAGCTATTGGAGAAAGTTGTGACGCGTACAGCGATCAAGGAATTAAAGGATGATCTTGGTAAATTCAACTTTATTACAATTTAAACCGATGATTGAAACCACGGTAACAAGAAAATATATCATAAAAATTTTAGACCTCGAACACCAAACAGGTGAAACTTCATTGTCAATTATTTCGTCCAGGTGTTATCGGATAATTGTTTGACAGCAGTTTATGGGGATAATGCCAACGTCAATTTTGGGGGTGCGTCTAGAGGAGCAACTAATAATGTGTTACTGAAATTACAATCATCTCTAGAAAAAGCATAGGTATTGGGTGCGGAGCCCATTTAATTCACAACGCAATAAAATCTGCTGTAAATGGCCCACTCGTAGATTACGAAACATAAATCTAAATCGTAAATACTAGAGACCCGTCCTTGCTTTGCAGGGAGCATTAGACAGCCATTTCCCATTTCCATTTCTTCATCGGTTTCATCATTCTAAAGTAAACGAGGTCTTTTTGCGTTTCTTGTTCTACGACCTATATAAGAAGTTGTTCATTCTTGGCATAATTGATTTAAACAACTTTATTTTCATTTATTCAAAAGTATATTGCGAAACACTTGAAAATATATTTGACTTCATTCATTTTAAAAACATCTGTAAGCCACCATATTACCAATATACAAATTCTTAATTAGAATTAATTAAAATTTTCTGTACATTAAAACCTTTCGGAGAAAATTCCGTAAATGACAGTGAAAACCGTATCATAAACCGTACCCGTGCGTTTAGAAGAAATCAGTATCCAACCTTTTTTTCGACTTTGCTTCATACTATGTAATAATGATGACCCATTTTGAGTGGAAAAAAAGGTCACGTTAGACATAACACGTAAAATACGACGATAAGATGATCCTCGACTGACAATCTGGTCAATTACATTCCCAACGGTGTCACTATCGCAACATTTTAAAACTATTGCCTTACGCTTTTCTATCTCTTCATCGCTAAAACTATCGGGTGAAGATGAATTTGACCAATCATAACTTTGCTTGACGAAAAATTCTGGCCCTTCAATCCAAATCCTATTCACCAAATCCTTATCTAAACAGCCACGAGAAACGATGTTTGCTGGATTGTCTTTGCCAGGTACATGCCGCAATTTCACTTCTGTCGAATTAGTTTAAATTTCTGATATCCGATTTGCTACAGAACAATTGAGCTGTGACGAATGCATTTTAAGCCACTGCAATATAATTTTTGAATCCACCAAAAGATAATTTCATTAGCATATGTTGTAAATTTGTGTTTAATTTTCTGCCATGTTTGAGAAAGCAAGTAAGACCTGTTTTAGATTATCAGACTTTGCGGCAGAATTCACTCATCAGTCTTTTGCTTGAAAGCATGCGCGCGCGGGGGTTGGCTATGTATCTGTGTCCAATGTACCACGGACAAAAATTTCGCTGCTTTTTTTTCGTTGTTTTCTTTTCAACGCTTTCGTGTGTTTGTTCATTTCGTTTAGCGTTCATAGTGTGCGGTTGCTTTGAATTGAATAGAAAAACGCGGTATATCATTGTTTTGAATTTTGTGTAGCCGACGGCATTTTACTTTATTTATTTAATTTGAGTTTGGTTGTGTGATAATATTGAATAAAAATAAAATAAATAAAATAAAATTGGAAAACATTCTGTACTTTTTATATTTAATTTGAGGTTTTTTGTGTGATAATATTGAATAAAAATAAAATAAATAAAATAAAATTTACAAACATTCTGCACTTTATTTATTTAATTTGAGTTTTGGTCCTGATTCATTCGAAAGTATTTCTTGAATGAATGTTCACCAGTACCCAATTCTTTTGTTGCAAAAGAAAACGAGCCTTTCGAATCGCGATCCTTCCTCCAAGGTTGAACCCATTGTCTTTTCATTTTATTTTTTTTTTATTTTTGCAGCAGCCTCAACTCAACTCTGATCCATGTGTAAAATTAATTTTACACAATCTAAAATTTCATTACCTTTTTAAAACTCATTTCAAATCTAAATAAAATGAACAGAAATGTAAACAATGTCCTTTGCAATGAAACACACACTAGCATACGACAAGAAAAATGAAGAGAAATGAGAAATAGTTTCTTTGTAACGACGGTCGCACAATGCATAAGCAAGCCAGACACAACCATCAGACAACAAAGAAGAATCGACGATAATTCTGTACAGCGAGTCTGATAATCTAAATCATGACTATGCAGCGCAAAATTCTAGCCGTGCCAACGATATCGCCTTAATTGGTGCCACCTTCGACTTTGCAATTATCAACGATGACTTCATCACTCTAGTATAAATACAACTACCATATGCCCTTTGTGATGTATCCGAAAACCCATGAATTTCACACGCTTCTTCCAATGACGTGTACATATGTCGAGGTATCTGTATCTCACTTAAAAGCCTTATGTCTGATTGAGCTAGCTGCAACTGCTCATTTCGATCGATACGCTGAAATCAAAGATCCTGCACGAACATTTTACAGCGAATGATTACAGGGCTTAATAATCCTAGCAGATCATAAAAACGTGCCACTTTCTATATTACGAATCGTTTTGTACTCAACTTGCTTGTAGGTAATTTATAGTCAAAACAGAATACATCTGTTTTTGGCCTCCAAGAGATCCCAAGTGCCTTGGCAACATCTTCTTAATCGAGCTTAAAAGTTACGCTATCAAGAGTCCCTAATGAATCACTAGCGATGAATTTTGCAAGTTCCAAACCCGCTTTCCCCAATAAATCTGTGACTTCTAAGACTTTATTATGTAACTTCTGCATACTATCCACACCCATAAGTAACTGGCACTGAACGCTGCAATTCAAACTAGCAAACGAGATAAATGGGGAGAGCTTCGGCGGGACATAAACAAGAACCCGTAGGGGCTTGTTTATAAAATAGTCATGAAAAGTCTCGGAGCAAGGAAAAAGCTCCTAACCTCGATGAAGATGTGATCGAGAACATCGTAAATACTCTGTTTCCAATACATAGACAGAGAACGGACACCACAGAGGGCTCGTTAAATGATCCACTACCATTTCCACAGCAGAAGAGATGGAAATAGCTGCTAAAAGCCTAAAAAACAACAAAGCCCAAGTTCCGGAAGGTATCCCAGCGGAAGTGCAAAAAATTGAAGCAGCAGAACGCCCATATGTACAACAGCTGTCTGTCAGAACGCTTCTTCCCGATGGAATGGAAAAAAACAAAAGTTGGTCCTCATCAGCAAAGGCAAAGTTGATCCTGAAACACCATCAGCATACCGACCACTATGTATGCTGGATACGGCTGAAACCTCGCAACTCAGCGGTTATAAATGATGCAGGTGGTCTATCGGAAAGGCAGCATGGGTTCAGAGCTCAACAATTGGAGTAGTCGAAGAGGTTATAAAAAGTGTCCAATCAGCACGAAACATAAACCACTTTTCAAGACCAATAGTACTAGTGGCGACAATCGATGACAAAAACGCCTTTAACAGCGTAAAATGGAACGACATGCTAGATGCTCTTGATAGGTATAGAACACCGGACTATATAATGAAGATGGTACGTAGCTACCTGAAAGATCAGGAACTTATCTATGACACAAGCAGAGGATAGCGAAAGAAGCGAAGCGCAGGGCTCAATTTTCGGTCCAGATTTGTGGAACGTAAGCTACGATGGAATTTTAAGCATAGAAATGCCCGACGAATGCTACTTAGTGGGCTACGCAGACGATATTGCAGCAGATATTACGGTGCAAAATCTCAACGCAGTACAAAGCAGGCTAAACCAAGTGATTATTAGGACGCAAACATGGTAAGAGTCACATGGTCTTTGTTTATCAGCCAATAAAAAAGAGCTTGTTCTGCTTACGGGAAAACACATAACCCTCGAAACGGAAATGCGTTTATTCCCACAAACACTGAAGACCTCAAAGACACTAAATTACATAGGTGTAAGAATCGACAGTAAGTTCACATACTGGGCACAAATTCAACATGCAGCAGAAAAATCAGGAAGATTGACAAGCTCTCTATCGAGACTGATGGCAAACTACGGAGGACCACTTGCTAGTGGGCGAAAGTTTCTCCTTGACACAACTCTATCGATAATGCTTTATGGAAGCGAAGTGTGGGCTAAATTTCAGAGGATGGCAGTTCTTCGGGTGACCTCATCCTATCGTACGGTGTCGGAAGCAGCAGTATTGGTAATCAGTGGCAAGATACCTTGCAAGGGAGAGGCAGAAAATGTGGATGCTGAAGAAAGATAATCTGATAAACGCAACAAGACAAGCAGTCAGAGTGGATTCTATACAGCTGTGGCAGCAGCGATGGACTGCAGAAACGAAAGGCAGATTGACAGCTAAGTAGACAGTGGGGCGACGTTAATTTTTATATCACACAACTGCTATTGGAACACGGCTACTTCCAAGCCCGCACAGAATAGGGAAAGCGGTAAATGCAAATTGCATCTATGTGATAGATGGCACAAAAACGTGAGGAGCTAGAAAACAGAAAGGGCCCCATCAACGCAGTAAATATTGTCGGCACGATGCTGGTGAGTGAGCACAACTGGATACTAGTAGCTCACTACACTGAAAGGATTATAAGACACCTGAAACGGTTTGCACTGATATCAGCCTGATTCAGAACGCATGCATAAATTGATCTTCTGTTCATTCTGGACTCGCGAAGCGACTTCAACAATCGCACATCTCAAAACCGTCATTATTTTCGGGAACCGTATTTATGTGCCTTATAAATACTAAGCTTATTGCAGACGTGTTGAAAATTAGCTGTTTGCAAAATGTTATTTTGTGCAGTGTTGCCATATGGTGCAGTTATTTTCCTTTATTATCATTTTCTCAATCTTATTAAAAATCGGGTTAAAGATTATACATCGAACATTTGTCTTGTACAATCTGATTTTGAAAAAAATCTTATTTCGAGAGGTGAGCTACATCATATTTTATGCATATGGCAACTTTAAAAAACACATATTCGTTTTCAATAAAAGCACAAGACGTCGCACGCATAAATAACTAAACAAAAACTGTTCTGAGTCAGGCTGATATCAGTGCAAACCGTTTCGGGTGTCTTATAAATGGGGTATATGTAAACGGGATGTCAGCAGAGTGATAATTAAGATCTAAAAAAATAGGAAGAGAGCGCGCTGCATTTGTGGAGTGTGTATTACTTATCTAGTTAAAAAAAAACTTTTCTGAGTAAATTTTACTTATTTATTCGGTGTAGTAGTAGTAATTCTTTTTATTAATTTTATGCGTATATATGTACAGATTAAAATGAACTTATATTATATATTTTTGGAAAAAAGAAAAAATAGAACGAGGGGTAATTTTACAGCATGACTCTTAGCTGAATTCTGATATTAGAAATTTCTATAATATAATATTGTGCATATATAGCTTGCTAGATTCTTCCAACTGATTTCATGGTCACCATTTAATATTTTTATCAGTTCATTTTGCTCAATTGAATTTTTCTGCTCATTCCTGTTGCACAGCGTATAAATGATTGACATATCTGGCGTCAATCTATCTGCGTTATATGACAGTAAAGTCTTTGTGGTGTATTGCATATGCAGACCTAATGTATAGAAGTGACTGTCTTCAGTACCAGTTTCCAATGACAATGCATAGTTTGGGATTGTGCTCGGTAGCCTCAGCACTTTTTTCAAGAAATACCGCTGGAACTTGTTTACCTCTTCCGGCGTTGTGCCGCAGAAACTTGGATTGACCTGCAAACTGCCAAGAATAGCTTCCATTTTGATGCCAATGTGATTTCGCTTTTGCCTAGGAAATTATGCCATGTTGAGATAATGCTGTATTTTGCTTCCTCAATTTGGTTGTTGATGTGTTTGGTGAAAGACATCTTTGGTGTGAGAATTACAATAAGGTAACAAGTACTCTGATGTTTTCTTCACTCGTTCTTGCTTGTAAGTACACATTTCTTGGGCGGAAAGTCGACCTCCCTTTCTGAACACCATTATTTCTAACTTCGATAGGTTTACTTCCATACTGCATTTTAAACAATAATCCTTGATTTTATATTGGAGTACATTCTCATCATCAGCTAGTATTACTATATCATCCGCATACATTAACACTCTTGTGTTTGTCTCATCAATATTTAGACCACTTTCCAAATTGTTGTGGATATCATTTAGATATAAAATAAACAGCAACGGTGACAGTAGACAACCTTGTTTTATCAAAAACATTTGACATTTCATCACCCATCCATACCGCGTACTTGGTGTCTTTGTAGATATCTTCTATTACTCTTGATATTTTTGTTGAAGGGCCAGTCTCATGCAGCTTGTATATTAGAGGGTTTCTGGGCACCTTATCAAAAGCAGCCTTGAAGTCAACAAAGGAGGTATAAACTTTCTTGTTTTCTGCTAATTTTATGTGCACAATTCTTGACAGGTTCTATATGTTATCCACCGTTGAGTATCACCTTCTAAAGCTTGTTTGGAATTCTTTAATGATGTTATACTGTTCTGCCCATTTGTAGATTCGGTTATTTAGTACACCCATGAACACTTTTGCGATGGTATTCGTAAAAGCTATTCCTCTATAGTTATTTACCATATTTGTATCTCTTTTTTACATATCGGGAACAGAATTGTGTTTAACTATGTATTGTCCACTTTTCCTATTTCGAGTATAACGTTGTAAGCTCTGGTTCACTCCTCTAAGAACTCGCTGGTTGCATTTTTGACAAATTCATAAGGTATCCTATCTATTCCAGGGGCCTTGTTATTTTTTGACATTTTTAAAACCTGAGGAATAGCGGATATTTGTATAGCACTATCTAGGATGTCATGAGATTGATATCGTTGGCAATAATGGATTTCACAGAATTCTTGGGTAGGATTTAAGAGGGTTGCAAAGTAATTTTTAAACTGTTCCGCCGATAAATTTAATCCAATTTTAAAAGTTTGCCCTCTTATTTAGTTTGCAACTCCACACCAATCTGAAGAGTCTTTTATATGGTTTATCTTCTGTTCCATCCTTCTAAGATATTCAAATTTGGCCTGCCCACACACATTTCTATCGACTTGAATGGCTCTTAAATAGTAAGACTTGTCACTTTCATTATTTGTTCTTTTAAATTTGTTTAGAGCTGCAAATGATTTTATGCGCGCTTTATGACATTTAAAATTATACCACTTCTGTTTAAAAATTACTTTTGTGCAACTCTGTATCTCCACTGAGTTCCTGATAACTTCAACCAGCTGGGGTAAGGTCGGTGTATCATTTTCTTCTTTTAAGGTCTGTAGGTTCTAATTTAATTTTTGTTGGTATGTGCTACGTTTTGACTTTATCCGGTGCAGTTTCGGTATTAAATTCTGTGTTTTGTTTGGATGTTAATATTTTCAAACTCCATAGTAAGCTTGATTGGTATGTGATCTGACCATATTTGATGACCGACTTCGAAACTTGTGACCAAATGAAGGCACTCCACTGATATTGCGCATAGGTCATTTACAGAGCTTTCGATCGCATTTACAAAAGTAAAATCACCACATTGATCACCTTGCGTCCTTCCATTCAGTATCAATAATCCATAGTCTGTACAGAACTCAGTGAGTACCTTTCCATTTGAATTTGCTACCATGTCTTCTGAATTCTTGTTTTCGTAAACTGCATTAAAACATAGTCTATTTAGATCCGTTTGTTGTTGTAGTTGTCAAATTCATACATTAAAATCGCCCATAATTATTAAATTTCTTTCAGTTGTTTCTTTGAAGAAATCTTTGAGAAATGAGAACTCGCCTTGCCACTTAGATCCTCTTATTTATACTGGAATCAAAGTTATTTCTTTATCATGAGCGTATAATCTTATTATATCCAATTCCATTTATAGTACACATGCCTTTTTCCTTATAGCTTTAATCCTTTTTTATTCCCAATGACCATTCCACCGCCAGCGCTTCCGTATTGGCTATTTCTTGTTGCTGGTTTCAAATGTGTATCAAATCCATTAAAATATTCAGTTGCCTGTATCATCAGTGATATGTGTTTCAATTAATGCGAATACATCATAAATACTTATAAACTATGGAGACTAATTTAACGTCGTTCTCATACAGCTCCACGAAAGCATTTCCACCTTCCTGCTGGTCTTGCATCAACTTTTTTTTTGCGGTTCCACCTAACCCATTTATTCTCGACTTTTAAATAGTCATCCCTCCCATAATGGGATGTTTTTTTGTTTGTAGCCAATATCCCCGATTTAAGCTGCAGCATCACCCTTTTGTTAAGTTGACTGTCAGCATTGAGGTCGCGTTCTATGTAGATAGATGAACCTGCCAGCTTGTTTGTGCGATTCAAAACCGAAAGCAACCCCTCTTCCAAGTCAAACTAAACCAACGCAGTCACTTTACCACCTCGCTCCGCAATCCCTTTTTTTTTGCTTTCACCACTGAGGCCGATGGTAACTTTAAGCACTCTTTATATACCCTCTTCAATTCGTCATGAACTGCCTTGGTTGCTGGCAACCCTTTGAATATCAAGTTCCTGCCTTTAATATGTTGTTCCATCTGCGCAATCCGGCCAGCTTACTTTTCCGCTTTTAGTTGCTCTAACTCTATTTTGTTTTTTCAGTTCAGCTACATCTTCTGCCATACTCGATATTTTATCAGGAACCTCTTTATTCGTCTCTTTATTTGTTGCTGTTACAATGGCCTCGATATCTTCGGCGCTTGGATATTTGGTTTCTACTGCCTCTATATTCGCTTCTAACTTAATTTCTACCGATTTGATCGCATTTTAGACATCATGCAGGCTCACCTCTGGTGAAAGCGTTCCTCGCGACAAATTTCCTGACGGTATGCCCACATCTTGGTTTTGTTTATTTGGTGTACGTTGCATTGTAAACGGCGACTGCTACTTTCTCGTTCAAAGTTGTTGCTATTTAAGGAGTACTTTTACGCTTAAAATTAAATATGTATGTACTAGTTTTGGGTATACTTTTGGGCTTGTCTCTAATTTACAAATAAGTGATGCAAATCACAGCATCCAAAGTGCTGGGGTGCAAAGTTCGGGAACAGCTAGCTAGTGTATTATGCTTTTTTTCGAATTTTTGCTGCTGCTGGCTTTTGTTGTTGCTTCCACTTCTCGATTATTTACAAACGGTTAGCTACTTAGTTTGCCGAAATACCGCATATCTTTGCTTGTGTGTTTTTGTTCTTGTTTTTACATGCTTTTCTGCTTTTACTTTCACTGAGGAAATTTTTTATATTTTGTGCTTCCAGAAACAAAATTATTGTTGTATGTATTATTTTTTCTTTTATATTTTAATTAATTTTATTATGTATATTTTACACCTTGTGTTCTATTCACATTTCTGGTTCACTTTTTAAATTTTTATCTTTTGTATTTTTCTTTATTTATATTGATTGATATCACTGCACTGCGGAACACATTTCAACACCTCCTGGTTGTTCGACTGTCAAGATTGTGATTTCATAGAATTTCATATAATTGAACTATTTCAAATGTATTTTAAGTTTTATGTTATCATTTTTGCTTTTTTAGGAAATTTATCCAATTCGATTGAATTCAGTTATGGCACGATAAATCCGATTCCAGTGATAAACACCATCAAATATGATAATGTCAGCCTACTTTGGTCATAAGAGTAATACATCGATCAGTTAAGGAGAAGTGTACAAAAAACAAAAAAAAATTGTATTCCTGATGGAAGGCTTGAACCCTCTATCTGTTGTTTTCTGTCGTCGGCCGAGCCAGCTCTTTGCACACTATGCAATTAAGGTACTTTTGTTTGCAGCAGGAAAGTGCATACTTAAAGTCTTTCACTCACACTTTTTTAATTCGATTTATTCATTTTAATTTTTATAAAACCTTATTAATTTTATAGAAGCCCCCAAATGAGTTTTGTTGTATTGCCAATTATTTGTTGTAGTAACAAGGTGTTTATAAAACCAGAAAGAAGGCTATCATTGGCTATGCCAAAGATGTAATACTCTTCTCAATCCTCCGGGTTGCAGCCAACCTTCCTTTCTTAGGATCACTATATTCTCTCTGTTACAGTTTGAGTATCAACAAAGAACACAGTTTGAGTGGCACTTTTATTGTACTTTTATTCTTTACTAGCTTTCCCGGCGTGCTTTGCTTCGCTCCCGATGTGATGTAAGTGCGCCATGTTATTTTTTTTTTAAATGTAGTACATTCCGCATTAATTGAAAAACTTTTGAAAAATCAGACGAATCAAATATTAATATTGAGATGATTTCCTGCTATATTTGACAAACGTGACTTGATTGATCTTAAAATATGTCTCTAAGATTTGTATGCAAAGTATGATCCACCAACTTTTTGTAATTTTCATAGGGATCCCTTTTTTTTTAAATAAAACAGTGCCTATATGAATCGCTTAAAATGAAGCTTTCTATAGGTGAAAGAATTTTTAAAAATGGTTAAGTACTTTTTGAGACTATTCATTACAAATAAAAATACAAACATTTCCTCTTTATAGTATTAGTATAGATAAGTTTCTCATTTACCTCCTGGTAACTCTAGGATCATGAAATTTACATGTCTGATGAATACGGATCAAACATTTAAAGTGCTGAAATTTCAGTTCGATACAGGTATTATTAAAAAACTTTTTCTAGTAAGAACTTTAATTTAAAAGGTCGTTTGTATGGGAGGTACACCTCCTGGTAATATTAGGATCATGGACTTTATATGGTTGGTGGATATGGACCAGAAAATTTTTGTTTGAACCTTATGTTCAAATTTTGTTTCACACAATTTAGCTGCTTTATTTTTAATTAACTCAATCAATTTCAATTTTTTAAAAATATATTTTATGTACAAAAAAATTCCATTAAACCAGATCAACGCAATTTTTTGAAATTTCAAACAAAAGCAATGTGCTACGAAAAAATATCAAAAGTTAATTACAATTCAATTAATTCCAGTGTTGGTACACTCCCAACGCAAATCCCTAATTCATCCAATGAGGAGTTTAGCAGCAGCGAGCTTTTTGTTTGCTTATAAAGGCGCCGACATACTCCTCACCTTGGAAGCCGTCCAATATAGCTGAACACTCGTTGTATCTTCAAGAAATCATTGAAAAATTTGCATGCTGCCATTATATCGGTAGCGTCCATCAAACTACTATCAATCAAACTAAGGTTGCACTTTCTTTGTTCTGGTGTACTGTCAGAACCACTTTCCCACTACTGATTCGACCATTTTTCCTCAGATTCCTTGAGAAATTCAGGTCCATGCCACCACAGTGTGGCCTCCTTTAACTCAGTTGGATATAATCTGCGTGAAACAATATCTGCTGGATTTAACTTCGATTCTACCTTGTACTAATCCTCTTCTTGGTAACCACCTGAATCTAAGCCACTCTATTCGATACAAAGATAGTCCAACGACTAGCATTTGAAGATAACCAATTAAGAACAATAGCCGAATCCTTAAAAAAACCCGCTTTGAACCCCTTTTAAATGAACAACACTCTTGACTCTCGTCATTAGTTGCATCATCAGTAGTGGAAAAGAACTCGACCTCACAGATGCTACCTTCGATTTCGCAGCTACCAACCGTACACAGACTCTTCCAAATTCATTCTGTACTTGCATAAATTACTCCACCATAAGCCCGATACGAGGCATCAGAGAATCTATAAAGTTCCACCATATCGGGCCGAGAGTCGACTGGGATAAGCGGTCGAGGTACTGAACAGAGACCAATACATTTCATTTACAACTAAATTCCATTAACCAGATCAATTTTTTGAAATTGCACTTATAGTGTCCAAATTTCAGTTCGATACGTCAAAAAACAAAAAATTTTTCTAATAAAAACATTAATTAAAAAGGGTGGTTTGTATGGGAGGTACCCCCTAGTATTCCGATTCGGCTGATTCCAACAGTTTTGTATGGTAAAAAGAAACCTATATGCAAAATTTCAGCTCTCTACCTCAAAAACTGAGGGACTAGTTTGCATACATATAGACGGACAGACGGACAGGGCTTACTCAACTCGTCTCATCGAGCTGATTACAAATATATATCCTTTATGTGGTCTGCGTGTTACAAACTTCCTTCTGTGTGTTACAAACTTCATGAGAAACTTATAATACTATTCACTGCCGTGAAGAGTTTAAATATGAAAACTTTAAAAAACCAAAAAAAAAATTAAATTTATAAATCATGTTGTCGCGAACTGTTTGTAATTGGTCACTCATCTAAACAATACCCAAGCCATGCGTTGGTTAATTTCTGATCGGTAAGAAAACCGTTACCCAAAATTGCCTATGACGATGACGCAAATGTAAAATTTTATCCTACTGAAACTAAAGATGTTTCACAACAAAAACATTCCGTCTTTTAAGGCGCAGCCGTTGAGCAGCATTTTCTGTAATGAATGATGTTTGAGAACCCTGGTTCAAGAAGGCTCGAAACTGTAATGGATATCCGTCGATATTATGCGTAGTAACTATTGCCGTAGGCAAGAAAATTTCACATTTTTTCGTAGATACATGTGATCCACTGACCACGTTAAATTGTGACAGGTGGATGAGGGTTTGATGCTGCTCAGCACATTTTTTACATTATGCCGACTGCCACATGCTGACGACTGATGATTCTGTCCAAGAAAATTGAACCATAATCGATGTCTATACACTGCTGCTCTTCTATCAACCACACACATCTCGTTGAACATCTTACAATTTCGAACGGGATGGTCCTTTTTACCAGATATTACACACATATCCACCTGTCGGACGGTAATTGTAGCCTTACTGTCATTCTGGTTACGACGTCGACCAGATCCATGTTGCTTAGCACTCGCACGCTGACACGTTGGCACCACCTTACTACGACCCGAATATGACGTAATCATCATTCGGTATTGGACATCGAAAAATTTACAGAGATCATCGAACGTCGGTAAATTTTGCGTCGAGGAAAATGATCTTTCCCATTCCACACGTAAACTAATAGGTAACTTCTTCACCATTTAATACATAGACTAATACCTGGCTTTGTTCTTTAAAACCAACTCCAATCTTTTCCAATGATTTCACACATGAGGGACTGGTTTGCACAAAACGTTTCAGTGACTCTGATGAAACACATCTATATAATGTTGAAGTAACATTCGCTTATCGTCATAGCAATTTTCTAACATTTTCCATGCCACTTCAGAGTTAAATTCTATCTGCATCCTCTGATAATGAATATTTCAAATAATGAAATCGATGTAGATTAGTCAGTCTTGGACAATTATGCACACAGGCAACAAACATTTCTTTGAACGATGGCCAATCTATGAACTTTCCACTAAAAATTGGAAGTTTAATAATTGGAAGTTTCATCTCCTCTGGAGTAGCTTGCACCGTTCCATTTAAAACTTCTTCATTGAATGCAGTTGATGCTGCTTCATTACATATACGTTGTGTATTAAGTTCACATCTTAATTCCCTCGATGTACGTCTCCTCAAACTCGTCCCGTGTTTCTTTGTCTATGTAGCCCTTTTTTATCAGCTCCTTATTTTCTGAACATTGAATTAGTGTTTGATGGTTATTTCTAAAATCCGACCGATTTCCTCTAGCGACTCAAGTCTCGCCATTAAATGTGTCTCAGAACGTAGCGTTGCAACACTTCTACTTTTGTTTTCTTCATTAGAGACCTTCTCAAAAAATTGAGCAAAGCCGATTGCCCCGAAATTAAGTGTGTCACATTCATTTTAACACCAAACTACTTGATTTATGTCAAAATAGCGCTTACCTTGCGTTTTCGGTAAGGGATGGCATCGACCAGTAAACTCGCATTCTACCCACCAGTTGACCAAAAGCCCAAACAGGAGGCACCAAAAAATGTTGGTTATGCTGCGCCAGTCACGGAGTCCAGTCTAGGTTAACTAAGATGCGGTCTGTGCGTAACTGTTCCTACGCAGACGGCAGCAAGTCGCTTTTGCAATAGAGTTGCTCTACTGGAGGTACAAGGTGGCGCAAAAGAAGTCATCCGATGTTGTTTGGCTCTTATTTTTTTTCTAAATGAAAAACTTCGATTCTGATTTGATTTTTGATTATGTTTATTTAGACCTTTAGAATTAATTGTGTAAAGTCGAGAAGATGATATCGGACAAATGGGCGCCGCCACAATTGATTGCCATACGGGCTCGTTTTATGGCATTTTCCATCACTTCGGCGAGCGTTTCGGGCGATAAATTCTCGCATTCGTGTCCTTGAGGGCTTCCAAGGTCTCAGGCTTGTTGATGTAAACACGGGACTTCAAAAAACCCCATAAAAAGAAGTCCGGGACCGTTAAATCAGGCGATCTGGCGGGCCAGTGCAAATCGACGAATTGTTACGCAAAAAAATAGACACAATTATTCCGCGTTCTTGGGGAGTGTATCGCTCCATGGCTTATTCACTTATATTCTGTATCTGTCTAGTCCACAAATGTCAAAACAGATTTGACATTGGCGGCCATTTGCAAAAATGAGAGCATCTTCCAATAGGGTGATGTCTTTTGTGCCACCTTGTAGTTGATGGCGCTGTTTGCCGGTGTAGGCTAGAATGTATTTTCCATGAAGAATATACAAGTTTGTTGTGTTTTGTGTTTTTAATATATATTTCATTTGGTTTCACAACATGTTTTACGTTAACAAATTTTTAAGTCTGATTTGACCGACAGCCGAACAAGCTCTTAAACTACAGAACAACAAGTAACACTAAAACAATCATTAAGCAAAAGAAATAAAATAGCAAACACATTATCAAACTTAGTCAAATAACAGAAGATAGTGGACCATAATCTACGCTTATGTTGTTGTTGCTTCTCTGCTTGCTTCGCTGTTCGCTACTCTTAAGTTGTCGCTCTTTATTCGCTCTCTTACTTTGTACACGTCTCTTATTCTATTACTTTGTCTGTTTTCTATTTAATTATATTCAATTATTCTTTAAAATAAATACCAATTATACTTAAAAAGTGGCCTGTGTAGCCTAGCGGTAAGCGCACTAAATTACTACCCCAGAGGGCGCAGGTTCGAGCCCCAGATTTTTTTTTTTTTTTTTTTGCAACGATATTTGCGGAATTTTTGTATCTCCTAATATTATACGCGCCCTAACTACTATTAATTGGCACGGCATGTTTTTTTTAATAGTTCAAGTTTCAATGGCTTTTATTTATGTCCAAGCAATAACTGAAGTTTGAACTTTTTGGAAAGGTTATTTAATTACCTTTAATTTGATATCAAAACATCCACACATTTCATATAAATAAAACTGAAAATATATATTTAAAGCAACCAACTTCAATAAAACATGAATTATTTTTTAACATTAATAATTGGCACGGCAACGATATCTTTAAATTAGATGTAGACAAAAACTGTAAGACTAACGGTATAGAATGTTGTGACGTATGATATGCAAAAACAATATGTTGTTTTATGTCTTCTTTTTTGCACAATGGTACGTGGAAAGCCAGTGTGTGAGCAAATTCGAGCCCTGATTATTGAAAAATTGAATTTGGGCAACAGCTATGGCGAAACATCAAAGAATCTGAAGTTATCCAAGTCTACGGTGCAAGCTAGTGCAAGCTACAAAATGAATGGCAACATTACCAAAAAACCAGCCAACAGATGTCGCGTCTCAAAAATTACTCCACGTGACAAAAGAGCTTTGGCGATTATTTTAAAGCAAAATCGGTGAAGTACCGTTAGAGATATAGCGGCAAAATGGTCTGAACATATTGAAAAACCGGTAAGACGTGAATGGACGCGCCAGCATATGGAAAAAATTGCAAATGACTTCTATAAGGTATGATTGCATCACTTGCTTAGCAGAACGGGTGATCTAATATGAACAAATTATTTATGTTGATGCTATTAGGCTAAAGAAAAACCTTTGCTCACATCTTTGGAAATGAAAAAAATTATTGCTTTGCCCATACACAGATAAACAACTGGGTACAGAGGCAATGGAACTCTATTATTTTTAGCGATGAATCTAAATTTCATGTGTGTGTCGGTGATACTCGAAAGCGAGTTATAAGAAAGTCCACAGAGGCATATCACAAAACAAAAACAACCAAAAAATGGCTTCAAGAGAATGGAGTTGATGTCCTTGACTGGCCATCGTACTCTGGCTGGGTTGAAGTCAAAAATTCAGGAAATTTGGGATTCCATAACTCCAAAAGATTGCCTAAATATAATAAATGCCGTTGCCATGCCAATTAATAATGGTAAAAAATAATTCATGTATTATAGAAGTCGTTTGGTTTAAATATATATTTTCAGTTTTATTTATATGAAATGTGTGGATGTTTTCATATCAAATTAAAGGTAATTAAATAAACTTTCCAAAAAATATAAATTTGTGTGTTCAATTATTGCTTGGGCATAAATAGAAGCCATTGGAACTTGAACTACCCTTCCCACAAGTGAAAGAAGGGGTTAATATAACACTACGGGCCTCTAACTTAACGGAGGAGCTGGAGGATCATTGCGACGGAGACGAGATAAGATACTTGTGTTAACAAGAACTCCGGCTAGTGGATTAATATGCTGCACAAGTTTATTCTCATAGGTTTGTTTTCGCTTTGAGCATTCATCTTTTACCAGCGGTACATTAAGATCTTGGTGGATGTCTACATTTCTGATGTACCACGGAGCGCCTCTTATTGTCCTCAGGATTTTGGATTGAGCCCTTTGCATAATATCAACGTTACTCGCACTTGCAGTGTCCCATAATTCTGAACCGTATGCCCAAATTGGTTTAATGATGGAGTTATACAGAAGATCCTTGTATTCATGTCGCAAACCAGAGCTTCATCTGAATTTTTTTTTATTCAATGTACTTCCGCCAAGTGGTACGCCTATCTAGGTGAACACCAAGATAGGTTACCTTCTTGGTTTGAGGAATTGTAGCTCCATTTAATGATACAGGAACGCTAGTCTTACGATTTAGTGTAAATGTGATATTCTTAAATTTTTGCACATTTACTTTTATCCTCCAGTTAGAAAGCCACTCTTGAATTATTTTAAGATGATTATCCAGGTCTGATGCAGCTTTAACTGTGTCATCAGCGCAAGTTGAAGTGACAAAAAATTATATAAAATATAGGCCCCAAACAGTTCCTTGTGACGCACACGCTTTAATTTTATATTCGTTTGTTAAACAATTGTTGTGTCTCACAACGAAAACTCGATTCTCGATATAAGACTCCAGAATTTTGTGAGAGTTTTTGGGAAGCAAAGGTTTTATGTTGTGAAATAAGCCTTCATGCCATACTCGATCGAAAACTTCAGCTACATCAAGAAATACTGCTGTACAATATTCTCGTAATTCAAATGCAGTTCTTATTTCGTTAGTAATTCTGTTGACTTGTTCTATTGTTCTGTGCTTTGACGGAAACCCGAACTGATGAATTGGAATTATGTTAATTGTTTGTAGATGATGATTAAGTTTAATTATCATTATCTTCTCAAACAATTTGGCAAAGCATGGAAGCAGACTTATAGGCCTGCAGGAAGAAGCCATTGACTTATCCTTCCATGGTTTTGGAATCATTATGATGACTGACTTTTTCCACTGAGATGGGAAGTAACCAATTCTAAGAATAGCGTTAAATTATTTTGTGAGAAACGCTATTGCCGAGTATGGGAGTTCCACTAACATTTTTGGCACAATAAGATCATGACCTGCAGATTTTTTTCGGATTAAGGTGTGTTTGAATAATTTTTTTAATTTCACATGAGCTGGTTTTTAGCGAATTCATACATAGAAATGGTATATGTGACTGATAGGGAAGCACAATATTGTTTGCAAATGCATTAGGTTGGAACACACTTTCTAAATGTTCAGCAAATACTTTGGCTTTATCTTCATCTGAACGCACCCAATTACCGGATTGTCTCCAATAGGTCAGTCCACCAGCTTTCCAGAGTGACAATCTAGTACATGTGGGAGATAGATTTTCAATATATCGCCTTTGTGCATCAACTTTTTTACTTTTAAGTGCTTTCATTAAGTTTTTATCGCAATTGTCACTCGTTCTTTAGCAGCGGGAGATCTGTGCTGCTGCCAGTCTCGCCTTAAACGTCTTTTGATTGCAACTAAATCTTCAATTTTACTATTTGAGATAGAGTTTCTGCTGTAGTGACTTGCATATTTTTTATAATTCAACCAATTAGCCTTATTTGACGTAAGTCTTTGTGGGCGGTCTACTGCTAATGGGTATTCGCATAGTACAAAATATGTGGGGCTGTGTTCGGACGACGGTTCGTAGTGAGTAGTTGCAGATATTTGGGTTTTAGGGATATTCCTAGTGATGCCGAAATCAATTAGATCAGGGATTTTTCTAGGATCTGCTGGCAAGTATGTAGGCCTATCCGGAGAGACGAAGTCCAGCTTGTTCTTATGATGACTTTGAGATTTATTAGTCGAGAACCCCAATAGGTATGTTAAGCATTAAAGTCACCAGCGGCCAAAAATCTTTCACCAAGGGTGTTAAAGAAGTTTTGAAATGTGTTTTCCGATATTGAAAATCGAGGTAGGCAGTATACAGCTGACAACGACAGGTGACCACAGCTCCCATGTATCCGAATCGACGTTGCCTTTAAGAAGTTAGTTGAGTACAGATCCAGACAGTGGTGTTTTACGCGTTTTCTATTTAGAATGCAAGTACCACCATGAACTTTTCCATCTGGGTGATTAGTCGTGTAGACTGAATAGCCCGGTATGGAAAAGTTGGTTTTATTTGTGAGGTGAGTCTCAGATATTAGCATACCATCGACTTCTTTATCCTCTAAATATCTAATGATTTCTAGTTTGTGCTAAGAAACGCCATTTGCATTCCAGAGAGTTAATTTTAAATGAAACATTATGGGGAATTTAATTTTTCCAAGATTTTAAGATCATGCCAATCATTCTTAAAATGCTCAATTACAGATAGAAATAAATTTGTTGGCGAAACAACTGCAACTAAACTCATCAGGAAGTTGTTGGAATTACAAATGTTAAAGCGCAACTACAGGCATCTGTTACGACAACCATAAAATCAAGGGTGTCTTTATGTTCATCACAATTTGCAGTAACAAAATCAATTTCAAGGAACCATCCAGAGCGTTATATTGCTACTTCTGAGTGGCAAATACCAAGTGAAATTCAATTAGCAGATCCATATTTTTACAAACCAAATCATATTGACTTGTTAATTAGTTCAGTAGAATTCTTTGATTTACTTTTAGAAGGAAAGTTTCGACTTGGAACGGATTTACCATACCTCATCAACACTGAACTTGGCAGGGTGGTAGGCGGTCAACTTAAAGAAGCATCGTCTTCTCCATCGTTTTTATGCAATCTTGCAAGAATGCATACTGTTGGTCTGAATCAAGCACTAAAGAAATTATGGGAAATAGAGGATTTGCAGATGCATCATAAAGATCGTATGGGTGTTGTATTTATCTACGGGTTGCTATTCAAGGGCAATAGAAATCAAACCTGCTGATTTCCAAATTAAAGGTGGCACCTATTAAGGCAGTTACATTACCTCGGTTAGAGTTATGTGCTGCACTATTACTATGTAACACTTGGAGTAAGATTCGGCATAAATTAATTTCATGTATTAATCAAGTTTATTTTTGGACAGATTCACGCATTGTGTTGCATTGGATTAGTATGCACTCGGCCACTTTAAACTGTTTTGTGGCAAATCGTGTAGCAGAAATACAATTGAAATCAAAGGATATAATTTAAAAGCACGTACCAGGAAAAGAAAAACCAGCTGAAATTGTATCGCGATGATGCACAGTAGGCAATATCAGAAAATCAATTTGGTTTACAGGTCCAGAATTTAAACAATCTCAAGGTTTAGATAATTGCTTGATGGAATTCGATTCAAAACAATTGGCAAAACGCAAAAATGTCGCTTTGGCATGTACTATTAGTGATAATGAAGGTCACAGTTTTGGTAATGTTATAACTCGAATTTCATCATATAAACGCATGGTACGTATTTGCTCATTTATTTTGAGAATATTTAATCGAATAGCGCCTGATAGAAACATATCTATACAAAAAGCAGTCTATGTGACTGCAGCAGAATGGAACAATACATTCTATTATACATATAATATCATCGATTCAACAAGAAGTATACAAAGCATAAATTAAAATTTTGAAAGCAGGCAAGATTCTTGAGCCTGAATTACAGCAACTATCTTTGTTCTTACACAAACAACATACATCAAATGGATCAGTCCTTATCGTAAGAGTTGGAGGAAGACTAACAAAAGCACCAATGAATTATGATGCTCGGTTTCCTGCACTTCTACCTCGAGATTACCGGTTTATACAGCTATTTGTCGAATACTTGCACCGTAAACATATGCATGCTGGACCAAAAATTCTTGTCAGTACGTTACGACTTCAAATTTGGATCATCAACGCTAGACAAATCGCTAGGAAAATAGTGAGGAATTGCGTGCATTGTTTTCATTACAAACCACGACTGGTGCAACAAGTAATGGGGTCATTTCCAGCATATCGTTTGCAAACTGGCAGGCCATTTATAAATTGTGGAGTAGATTTATGTGGACCGTTCTACACATCATATCGAATACGGGAAAACAGCCGTATAAAACTTATATCGCAATTTTTATGTTTTGCAACGAAAGCAATTCATGCAGAGTTAATTTCTGATTTATCAACAAATAATTTCATACTTTGTATTATAGGTCGACGTGGCATACCAAATGGGATATATTGTGATAAGCCACAAACTTTACTGGCGCCAAGGCATAATTAGCAGACTTCCAAAGGCGGTTCGTTACTCAGCAGACTGCGGCAGAGATGGGAGACTTGGGTTGTGAATTCATATTCAGTTGATCCCAATGATGGAGAAGCACTTAGTCCGGCACTTATGCTAATCGGGTAATCATTGTTGACACTACCGGAGCTAATACCTACAGGAGAGAAGTTAACTTATTTAACAAGATGGCAGCGATTAACGTTTCTGAAGCAGAGGATCTGAGACATATGGACACGCGATTATCTTCACACTCTACAACAACGAGCTAAGTGGCATCCAACTTGTGCTAATAGACGAAGACAACACACCACCCCAACGGTGGGTGTTAGGTAGAGTCTAGTAATTCGGAGGCCGATACGCAAGATAGCTCCTTGAGAAAGTAAAGTTAAAGTAACGTAATACTTTCAACGGGGGAAGAATGTTTTGGAGTAAATATCTGTTTGTTTTTATTAATGTTTGAGTTTGAAGTAAACTATTTATCTCTGTTGTATATCATTAGTTAAAATGTTAATAAAACAAACCATGTAAAGTAAGCAACATACTCTGTTATCTTTCTGTTAGGATAAGCAAAGCTGAATTGTTTTGTATTAATAATCATGTGAAATCAAATGTTTTTTAGTCACAAATTAAGCGTTGAACAAAACAGAATTAAAGATCGCTTGTGGCTCTGTACAATTACAAGTTTGTATTTTATTCAGTACTGTAGCGGGAATCAACAGTCTTTCACGTACAGCCTCCAACGCAGACCTCTTCAGACATTTTTGGAGCCTGTTAAGGTTATTTTCGTTACTAAACCCACATCTTTCAGTTGACTGACGTAGTTGCTGATGAACAGTAACCACTCCTCAGATTTACCAGAAAAGATTGGCAATTCTCTGCTTATTACATGCCGAGCAGCAATCTGTGATGATGCTAACACTGTACTTGATTGTGTCGGTTCAAGAAATTGTGTACTTATGAAAGAGTACTGATGCTGTGGTGCTGATCTGCTAATACCAGCAGAAATAATTCTATATAGTGCTGTCATTCGCTTGAAAAGTTTCACTAAATGGAACATCCACGTGCTGGTTTTGGCTACTTTTGGGACTTCGCTCTTCTCTACGTTCACTGAAAAGTAAATTATTAACGGCTCTGACGCGGCCTCGTTAACGATACTTGTTCCGTTGACACTACAATTTCTTTCATTCTCTTTTTCCATATCCATATTGATACGGACCTTGAAACTGTCACCTGTAGCGGCGTGGTATAGATTTCAACTTGACCAATTTAACTAACGTCCGTAGCCACTAAGCTAGTGCAAAATTGTTGTAAACAATACACCAGAAAATTCAAAACTTACGTAGAATAAAGGAATGAAGTCCGATTTAAATTCAAAAAGTATTTTCTACAAATCCCAATATCTTAGAATGCCAAAGATAGTTTAGAATGCCAAGATATTTTAGAATGTTGGCGCGTAGTGCAGCGCCGTAGCGACTTCTTCGATCATGAACTTTAAGCGCCCAATTGATACAACACAAAACCCAAATTTGCATTCTTTTGGTTTATTTATTGCAATGATGATCGCTAAAATCTATAACATATAAATTCCATTATTGTTATTCTATTACATGTCACAGATGTTTAACTAAAGTGTTACAACTCAAAAAAGAGCATTTCGAGAAAATCGCGTTTAAAGTTTTCAATTTACTCGAAAATTGACTAATTATAGACGAAATATTCTCTTCTCACGCGGAGAGTATGTAAGTTATTGTCATGAAATTGTTTCGTATTAAGTCAATAGTTGACTTGCAGCCCGTGCAAATGATGACCATGTATGAAATATAACCAACAAATCGTACTTCTTGAAGGACAGCACAAGCTTTTTCTGTGAAGATGGAGCAGAAATTTTTGATTAATCCCGTCGATTTTGTTTAATTTGATCGTCCACAACTGCAAAAGAAGTTGTTATTGAATATAAAAAAAACCGCATCACCTATATGAGCACACTATTGAAGTGAAATCGAAGCACAAAATGGTAGGAATCAAGTTTTAAAATAATAACCAGAGTTGATTCATTCATTTATTTGATTATTATGTGACACAAACGTTACAAGAGGCTTATGATAACTAATATCCTTTTCACACTGAGCAAACAATGCTGCAATCTCACAAAGTGTTCACATTGAATTTTGTGTTTTCGGAACAACTGTTTTTTTGTTTTGGTTATACACACACGTGAAACTTTTCGATCACGTTGGCTTAATTAAACCTAAAAATTTGAGAAAAATATGTGATTTAAAACATTTGGCAATGTATGAAAATAGTTCTTGTGGCTCCCATTTTCATTCCTAATACTTATTTAATTAAAACATTTTAGAAAAATTAACAATTTATGGTGTACTTATAAATGTTATGTGCCATCATCAACTGTTTTGTGTTGAAGCGCAACAAAAAAAGGGAAATTAAATCGAATATAGACTAAAAAAGGCAACAATTACCCAGCCCTGGGCAGAGTGACCCATCTGACAAACATCATTTTAGTAGCATTCTTTTCGAATTCAGCATTTTCTACTACAACAACAACTATAAAATTACGTCATTTTCACTGTTGTTGTTGATGATAAAAGTAGCATTCAATACAGCATTGCTTTGCTACGCTCCCGACGTGATGTAAGCGCGTCATGCTATTCTTTTTTTTAATTGTAGTACACTGCGCAGCAATTGAACTACTTTTGAAAAATCAGACGAACCAATTATTAATATTGACATAATTACCTGATATGTTTGACAAAGGCGACTTGATTGTTTTATTTATCCACCAATTTCTCGACAACAGCAAGTACGATTCGCAAACTACTGAAACAATCTCAAGACTATGCTAGAGATGCCCTTAAAATTTCATCAACATTTAGCAGTTTCGGAATCCATAAGCGAAATAAGTATATACATACATCCAATTTTATATACATAGATTACAGTAAATTCTGTACCCTGAAAATCAATTTCACCTAGCATTCTATATTTTTGTGGATTAGTTATTATATTATATTATTTTTTTTTTTTTTTTTGTGTGCAATAATTAATATTATTAGATAAATAAATAAAATAAATAATACTAATTCAAATATTGCACTTAGCTGCTCCGGCCTTCGATAATGCAATGAAATCAAATTAAGCAGATTGCTTATGGCCTTGACAAAATATGCAACATTTTTCGTGCGATTTCTGTTTACGATAATAGATGTATTCTATGATTTTTGAAAATAAATATACAAACCTGGAAAAATGCGAATAATAGGTATGAGCTGCAAAGTTTTGAATTGTAAAGAAAAATTTTTACTATGCCTTTTACAATCGAAAAATAGATTTAGAAGTGTGGCTGCACTGTTTTGAAATGAAATTGGGGAATACCTACCATAAAATTGCTTCTTGGTAAATATTGCGGCTTGTTTATTTGTTCATCCTTCAAATTGGGCTGGTCAAAAAAATAGGTGTATTATCGTACAAATTTAAAGAGAAGAATCTTAAAGTGTTATTTAGTTACCGAAGGATTCTTTTTGAGGAAATTAGACTAATTTGTGGATTAACTATGATGTTGTAATAATTTAGATGGATCGTGGACGTTACTGCAGTTCTGAGGAAAAGAAGCTCATTCGTCAGCTCCGAGATGAAGTTATCAAAAACGAAATTCAATGACGTCGGTGCAAAATAATTGGTTGCTTCGCGTTGACTGCCACTTCCTCGATAGCATCAACTCAACCGCGTATCCGCCTCACGCCGAACTCATCCAAAAACGGTGAATACCTGAAAAATGTGCTTTTGCGATTGACCACTGCTGTACCAGATTTCAAAGTGTGCATCTCTTCAGTAAACATACATTTCGTTGTTGTATTTCAGCTTCAACAAATTCATCAAGATCATTCCACAGGTCTTTTTAATAACACTGTGTAAAAATCTGAACACAAAACTTTGTGCTACTCGCAATTTCTCTAATTTACTAAATCTTTGTGTGTCGGGCGAAACACACACTAGAGATGAATTGTGTGCCGGTACCTCTTCAGTATGAAACAGCAAATTGATACCTTTATTTTGATTGTAGTTCTGTTTTTGGTCACGGCAACTCGTTTAAATTTAAAAATGTCGGCCCATGAAACCATCAAATCGTCCTATTTATTTCTGGCGTTTTACACCATTTCTTGCCATAATCAGCTACGTTTTGTGCAGACAGTACCCAGTGCCATTCATTTACTTCAGAACCTTCCAAAATCTCGCCTATTCGAAGTGCTACAAATTGTTGAAGTTTTCGCGCATCAGAAAGAATCCAATAAAGCACATCTTTTGAATCAGTCCAAAATATTTGTTTCTCTATACGAAGTGACATCTCAAACTGAATACTTTTCGCTAACCTGAGACCCAATACAGCAACCATCAGCTCCATTCGTGGTACCGAAACAGGCTTCAAAGGGTACACACGTGTCTTCGAAGCAACCAGTGTGCAACTCGTGTCACATCCAACGGTTGCGCGTAAATACACCAAAGCTGAATATGCGTTGATACTAGCATCGACAAATGTTTGTAGTTGCAGTGATTCAGCACGGCTCGTTAGGGACATGCATCTTGGTATACGCACATCACTTAATTCGGGTATAAATTTCTTACAACATGACAAATCTTCTGCATTATTTTCATCTCTCCAAATATTCTGCGCGTGCAATAAAAAATCGAAGCAGGCCAAGAGGATCGAAAATCGACATTACAACACTCAAAGCCTGTCGCTTTGTTGCCATTGCACGTGCTTCACCACATAAGTAAATATATCTTGGTCTTGCTGCCACCACATACTTAGGATCTTCTCTTGCAGCTCTTCAAAAGACCCTATATGCCACTTCGAAACTCCATTCTTATCATCAAGTGCTTGTACGAATCGTGCTGAATTCGATGACCATTGCCGCATTTTAAAACCGCCGTCTGCTTGAATTTTCTTCACAATCGTTGCCAATTCTATAATCTGCTCTTCAGTGCCCATCGCCTGCAACCAATCATCATCAAAATTGTTGCAGCAAATGGCATCTCCTGCTTCTGGATTACTATCTTTAAATCAGTTGGCATTACGATTTTTTATAAAGTTCGCCAACGATGTTGAACATGTTGCCCCAAGTGTCATGACCTGCATTGTGTACACTTCAGGAGGTCATGTGGAATCACCGTCTCGCCACAAAAGCTTCTGCACAGAATGATCTTCACGGCGTGTTTTTATCTGATGAAATATTTCTCGTATATCACCAGAAATCGTAAATGGACGTTCTCGAAAGCGTATGAGAATGCCTATTAACGAGGCGAACATATCAGGCCCATTCAAAAGCATGTCATTCAAAGACACACCATCAACTTTTGCTACTGCATCCCATACCAAACGTGTTTTCTTCTTGTTGGGATTTGTGACTGTAAAAACAGGAAGAAACCATGAAAATGATTCTTTTCGCATTAACTCACCCGGTTTCAGCTTCCGGATGTATTTCTTAATTTATTATAAATGCTTTTAATTTCGCATCTTTCACTATCTTTGCTTCTAGCACTTCAATCGTTTAAGTGCCATCGGGTATGAGTCAAGTACCGACATGTTATCTAATCTCCATAACAATCCTGTTTCTCAGTTTTCTCCCTTGAAATGTATTAAACAGTTCTTTCCATTATCTGATTCGAGCGCTCATCTTCCTTGGATCTAAGAGGTTTGGCTGAAGGGCTCACGCCGATTGACACCAAAGAAAAGAACTTCTTCATAGCTCCTTCAATTTTGCGTGTACCATGTATATCATTACATTGGCAAATATACAGTACACGACGCGATGAAGTGTTTTCAACACATTGTCGGCCATACTCAGACCAACCCAACTTGCACCGAACCGCAACAACATCGTCATCTTCAGATTGTCGCAGCTCCAATGGTACGCTAACCGTGGTTGAATCGGTAAACCATTTAAATGTTTACTATTACTCAGTAACTCCATACCAACAGTTTGAACAGGAAAATCCAAACGTCTCACAGTGCGCACAAATCTGTACCGTTGTGAAAAACTACTTGTAGCTGAAACACTAACACATGCTGCTTCTAAATCAGCTTCAGACTGCATTATATCGCTTGTCCACCTGAGACAAAGCTGTAATTCACCTGCCAAAGCAGTCTCCGGTTGTTGGTATCATCACTGCAGGTTTCTAGACACATTAGAATGCAACAGCATGTTGTATACAGTGGAACAGTTATCGACACCGCACTGTTTCTTTGACTTACAGTGGCGTAGCAGATGCTTCTCAAAACAGCAAAAACAAAGCCTCTTACTTTTCATAAACTTCCACCGCTCGTTCACATTAAATGCACGAAGTGCATCACAATCTGAAAAACAGTGATCACCATCGCACTTAGGACACACTGCACTATCTATTATTTGTTCATTAACTTGTCCTTCTTGCCCACTTTGACCACCTTCATTCACCACACTATGCACCAATATCCTTTCTTTCTTTGTTCCGCTACTGTGTTGTACTTCTTATGATGTGACCATACTAGCGCACATGGCTATGTTGAATAGCTAATTGTTAAATATGGCTAAATTACCACAACCAGTTGTTAAACGATATCTGCTCCAGTCCAGTTTCATGACAAAGTCATTTAGAAAATATTGCAGTCCGGTCGCAAACATTGTGGCACAGTAGTTCTGGAAAGCCACCGCTATCGTTTGATCGAGTCCAAATTATTGGGTTTTATTGCAGGCTCTTCTCCTAGCTTTTGTTGAAGTGCTGCATGTATAATTTCCGCAATACCATATAGCATCCTCAACGTACCAGTTGCATATGGTACTGTAGGAACAATCCACGTACTGACTCCGACGCAGACCCCTTCAGACATTTTGGGAGCCTAATAAGGTTCTCTTCGTTACTAAGCCCACATCTTTCAGTTGACTGACTTAGATGCTGATGAACAGTAACCACTCCTCAGGTTAACCAGAAAAGATTGGCAAATCTCTGCTTATTACTTCTTATTATTATTTTACCTTTTATTGGCTGTAAAAATTTTTGTCCAATTTGTTGTTTTTGCTTTTGTTGCTGTTTTGTGTGAATTTTGTTTTTGTTCTATGTACATTTTTTTTTCCTATCGATTTACGCACATTACCTTTTGTTATTGCTATTTGCTTTATATTTTTTCTTGTTGCTTTACTTTTTGTTGATCATTATCATCATCATGTTTACAATACTTCATCATTTCATTAGACTCTTCACGGAACTGAATAGTATTATAAGTTTGTCATGAAGTTTGTAACACACAGAAGGAGACATCGCAGACCACATAAAGTATATATATTTGTGATTAGCTCGATGAGACGAGTACCATCCTCCCATACAAACCCCTCTGTAAATTAATGTTCTTATTTAAAAAAAAATTTGTGTTTTTTAACGTATCGAAATTTGGATAATATAAGTTTCTGATCTATATCCATCAACCGTGTAAATTTCATGATCCTAGGGTTACCAGGATGGGCACCTCCCATACAAACCCAAATTAAATGAGAAACTTATAAAGAATAAAAGTACAATTGCCACTCAAACTGATGTGATGCTCAGAAAGGAAGGTGGATGCAACTCGGAGGAGCGTGAAGCTTCACTGATTGCAACAAAATTAACATTAACATTTTCGAGATGAATTTACAGATCAAAAACCCAAAGGTTGGTGGTGTATGTCTTGTAAAACAAAAATTTAATGGAACCTTCAAATTCTTGATGGGTGTGTATACAATCATCCGGGCACAGCGTTACCAGTAATTAAGCCTTGTATGTTACGAGGTCTAATGAAATATTCTAAAAACATCGTTAAGACTATACCTGAATGCGAATCAGATCTCACTACACCAATCATGATAATCAGAGACTTTAGTATTAATGGCACACAAGATTGCTCATTGCCGGGCTTCATGTTAAGTGAGTGCAATTTATCTCATATTGAAACTACTTCAACTACGTTAGGTAATAGCTGTTTTGATTTAACGTTTACAAGAAATCTCGATGAATCATGTATGCCATTTGTATTTTTCTTATCACAGACCAATTACACTGTGGGTCATTTCTTCAATTTATTACTTAAACCTAATGTACGTAGATTAATAACATATACTTGTATGTGTAATTATATTACTATTTTTTTTATAAAATTCATAGTAATAGAAAAAAAGTATAATTTTTGACTGATAAGTACAATTTTTTTCGATCTCTTTATTGATTAACTATCATAACTTTTATATGGGACGTGTTAGAAGAAAACTGTTAACATTTTCGTGTTCAGCATGCCCATATTAATAAAGAATATTCATTAATGTAATAATTTTTTTTTTGTTGCACAGTGTTATTCATAAAATTATAACACAGTAATATAATAAAACAAGAAAACCCGAAGGACTTTTTGGAGTTCAAAAATGATTTTAACACACATAAGACATATTCACGCAAAACAGACGGCCGTGTCCACGACACAGCCACACCCCATTTTTTGTTGATCACCTTGCATTCGACTGATTTTATGACAAACTAAAGAACTTATTTGGATCACAAAGAAAATGAAAGCATAAGGAACGAAAATGCAATAACGGAGCAAGGACAGTGGGGGCGAAAGCGAATAAAAGGGATTTCTAATTTGCGTCGCAACAGAATCGAAATTCAAATGGTATTGCTGAGTTCCCATTACACTGTGTAACAGCGAAAAAAAACTTCTTATCAGACCTAGTGGAGGTTATAGGTTATAAAAAGCCAAAAAGAATGGTATGTATTAAATCTCTGATACACCCTCAAAATCTTGTTTTAGAGCCCAAAAACCGTTTTTAGGTAGGTCCCGTACATATTACCTTATAACTTGGCCATTTTTTATCGGATTAAAAAGAAGAAAAGAATAAAAAAGGAAAGAAAACTGTCATATACAATTATAAAAAGGACAATAAATCAAGTAATTATACTCTTACAGCGAGAAAGGAACAATGACTATAAAATGGATAGAATTGAGCCAAAACCTCTAACGAGAGGGGGTATGCTAACCTGATGTCGCGCAGCGTATGTCTCTTACACATTTGCTCTACGATGAATATAACACGCCAAGATTCTGAAAAAATTAAATCGAAATAGAAACTCAGAAAGCTAAGTACTTCTTAGTATGAAACACATACCTAAAAGTTTTTCAAACATAAAAAACGAAAGAGACGAAAATTATTAAATGATACTCAATAATTTTATTCTTATCAAATTCTCTTTCTAGAGCATTGTACATTTAAAAAAAATTTATTTGTGTCACACAATTAAATACTTTTTTCTCTATCTTCCGGCGGGGTGGTTAAATTTCGACCAATGGGCAATCCTAGTATAATTAAATGGATTTCTTATTGTAGATACGTGTGTGTAGTACTATATTAAAGATGAGATGTCATGTCATTTATTCGAGCTAATGGCTAGGGCGTTTACTAGCCGAGCATGTGACAAAAGATTAAATTCAACTTTTGGTTATCATGATCTTAATTGTCTATATATACATAAATAAATATTTAGCGCTATCAGCTATTTGCAATGGCGTTTCTATGTATTACATATAAAAAAATTGTGTTTGTCTTTTTAATGTGATCCAAATTATTTTAGAATGTTAATAAAATCATGTGACGATAATAACATAGGAATGTATATGTTTGTAGTATGTATATTGTTGTTATATGCAGTAAATTATGGCCTATATCAAGTCAGTATTAGATGTGACTTTTTCTTAAACAAAAAAAAAAAATGCTTTGCTCCCGACGTGATGTAAGTGCGTCATGATATTCTTTTGAAGTGAAACTTCTTTAGCGTCGTTGGGCAAAAAGTTAGTATGAAATTTTCAGTGAAAAAATACAAAATGTAACGTTTTGAGATTTCTGTATCTTATGAACCGCACTAAGTAGAGACGTGAAATTTTCACAGAGTGTGTATTTCTCCCCAAAAAATAATAAAATTTTTGGAAAATCCACCAGAAAAGTCTTAATAAAGAGATTACATTTCCACAACAACAACATGCAGTTTGTGTGTATAAAAATGTTTATAACAACAGCATGCAGGCAACCAGCATGTGTGTTGTACAAAAACAAGCGAATGTACGAAGAAAAGAGAACAAGAAATATACAGAAGCTTGCAGTCAATCAAATTTTTGTGCAAGAGGGAACAACAGACGGCAAACGTAAACTCATTGTTTAATGCAACAACAACAACTACACACGCCAAAGAAACCAAAAGCAATTAACAGACGCACAGATAGACAGAATGACAGACAGACTCATCGAGCTGATGAAGAATGTATGTATTTACTTCATGTAGTTTCTCATTGTCTCCTTCTGTGTGTTATGCCAGCCACATATCATGCTATCGATTGTACGATCAAGATCAAAAGTTATTGATTTTCCATGCAATCGTGCCATGATCCGTCCCCGCACACGTTATGAGTGTCCACAAGCTAAATGAAATTGTACAATCAGTCGCATAATGTGTGGCCGGCATAACACACTTCTTGACAAACTTATAATACTATTCAAGCAATAGTACGAGAGCTTGACAATTTTTCTATATGACCATCAGAGAGCAAATGTAAGTGATTCTTTGCCATTAACTAACTTTCTTCATGAAAAATTTTGTCTTTACAATAGATGCAATTTTTTCACGTTATATCGAAAACATCGAATCACGGGCATATATCACATATTTTAGCTATCACAAACCATTAATAGCAGTAATATCAATTGAACCACCAGCCAACGAACCAGTTAATATTGAATAAAATAATTCAAAACAGAATATTTTTTGTCTTATTGATAATTAACTGAGTACTCACAAAGAATATTAAATATAAGGTTGTAATTGTTTTGAGATGATCACTCTGTCTGTTTTTAAGAAGTTTCACTTCTATCACGTGTACGATGGCACACGCGCATATTATTTTTTTAAAATGTAGTACACTGCGCAGCAATTGAACTACTTTTGCATAATCAGACGAATCAATTATTAATATTGACATAATTACCTGATATATTTGACAAAGGCAACTTGATTATTTTAAAATATGCCTCTAAGATTTATATGCAAAACTATTATCCACCAATTTCTCGACAACAGCAAGTCCGATTCGCACAAAACTTTACTGAAACGATCTCAATTCTATGCCCTTAAAATTTCATCAAATTCGGTTCAGCACTTTCAGAATCCATAAGCGAAATAAGTATATACATACATCCAATTTTATATACATAGATTACAGTAAATTCTGAAAATCAATTTCAACTAGCATTCTAAATTTTTGTGCATTAGTTATTATATTATATTTTTTTTGTGTGTGTAATAATTAATAATAAGAAATAAATAAATAAATAAAATAAATAATACTAATTTAAATATTGTACTTAGCTGCTCCGGCTTTTGATAATGCAATGAAATCAAATTAAGCAGAAATGGCCTATAGCCTTGACAAAAAATGCAACATTTTTCGTGCGATTTCTGTTTGGGTTAATAGATGTATTCTGGGATTTTTTAAAATAAATATATACACACCTGGACAAAGTACGAGTAATAGGTATGAACTCCAATATTTGAGTTGAGAATAATTGTAAAGAAAAAAATTTTACCATACCTTTTACAATCGCAAAACAGATTTACAAGTGTGGCTCCACTGTTTTGAAATGAAATGGGGGAATACCGCAATAAAATTGCTTCTTGGTAAATATTACGGCTTTTTTGTTTGTTTATCCTTCAAATTGAGCTGGCCAAAAAAATTGGTGTATTATCGTAGTAATTTAAAGTGAAGAAACTTAAAGTGTTATTTTGAGGAAATTAAGCTAATTTGTGGATTAACAATGATGTTGTAATAATTTAGATGGGTCGTGGACGTCACTGCAGTCCAGAGGAAAAGAGACTTGTTCGTCAGCTCCGAGATGAAGCGAAAACATACAAATTCATTGCGACATCAATGGGACGATTAGAAAATTTCGTTACAAATCCCCTCAATCCGGAAAAAAAAATAGAAACGCGTGGGTACCCAAAATTTTCATCAGTGGTCGAAAATCGTATCGTAATATTAGCTAAACGCGACCCGTTCAAATCATCTGCGACAATTGCTAGTGAAATTGGGAATATTTTATCATCGCGTAGTGTTTGACATCGATTAGTAAGCGCAAATCTATCCGGTATGATATCCCGCAAAGTTCCTCTGCTTAGAACTGCAAACTTAAGATAAGGAAAAACTTTGCAATAGTTCATAAAACCTGGTGTGGATTCCAAGGTGCAAGAAAACGGCGCAATATCCTCTGGAGTGGTGAAACAAAATTTAATTTGTTTGGTAATGATACGGAAAGAAACATTCATCGACCAAAAGGTATGGAATTTCACGCTAGGTATACAAAAAAAAAACATCGTGGCAGCATAATAAGTCCGATACATCGAATTGATGGAATAATGGAAAGATTCAAGTACAAGAATTTATAAGAGACAGTAATGCTACCATATGCCGAGGATAACATGCCACTTCGGTGGACATTTCAGCAGGTCAATGACCCAAAGCAATCATCGCGATTAGTGAAAGCATGGCTATAATGTGAACGTTCTTGAGTGGCCAAATCCCCAAACCTCATTCCTATAGAAAACCTCTGAATCTAGCGCAACGCTATGAAACACTTTCCATACAGTTGCTTGACCTCATGTATACTCTATACACGCGTACGGCGCAAATCTTTCGGTGGTGGGCTGAAGAGGGTTGCACAATGCCACAATCGGCTCAGCCAAAGCGTCCCATACAAGCAATTTTATAACTAGTATTTAGCTATAGACATAGATCGATAGTATACTAGATATAGATAAATATTTATTTAAAGTAGTTAAGTTCAATTAATTTTTGATTCATGCTCTTCACGCAGTATATGGAGAAGTTTGTAACGCACAGAAGGAGACATAGGAGAACCCATAAGATATATACTACCATTTCACCCATTTTTTAAGATGTCACACAAAAACTAAAATACATGTGAAACAAATTTTGTGAAATGTTTTTATAAAACAAGATTCCACAACCTTCCCGGCAAGTATAAATACTATTTAGTTTAAGTATTCCAATATCTGTTCTAAACAGTTTGAAAATTATACATGAGAAAAAACTAAAAATTGTACGAATTAATAGTGGTCATGGTAGTATATTTTTGATCAGCTCTATGAGACGAATTTATTTACCCATGTCCGTCTGTAAGTATCTAAACAAGTCCCTCAGTTTTTGAGCTAGCGAGTTAAAATTTCGAACAAGGGTTTACCATATGGTGCACATTTGACGGAGTTCATTTCATAATAACCTAAATCCATATTCACCAGCTATGTAAATATCGAGATCCTACGATTACTGGATGGTATACAATACACCATGGCCATCCGCCATCTGGATGTGCCACATATTTCATACTAATAGTCATGTGCCATCCACATGTTACTATTGGTGCATTGAAATTAGTAAGAATAATAACTCCACCCTCAACGTAAGTAAAATCATTAATATAATTTTTCTAAATGCTCCTTCACAAGAGTGAAAAGTTTTTATATCTTTGGATTCTACATTAAAAAAATTAACTGTCTTTACGACATTCGTAAACAATGCCGATCTGGCCGCGCTTTATCAATAACTTAGAACAAAAAAAGAAATAATCCATGTTTTGAAATTTTTTTTTATATTGTAAATAAAATAATCTATTTTTTCATTTTTTAGTAACCATACTTTTTTAATATAAAAAAATTTGTTTTTCACTAAAATGAAAAAATAACGAATTATTCCGAATCAGAACTGCCGGACATTGGGTTGCGAGGTACCTCATTCACATCAGAAAGAAGTTATGTGAGCTCATCATCTATTTTGATGTACTTCTTAGAACACTTTGAAAAATTTTTAGTTTTTAATGTTATAAAAGGGTCCGACGAAACCAATGAAGCATGTATCAAGTCCTCCATAGTATTTAGTCTAAAATTTTTTCGAGTGTGATTCTGCCGATAATTGCGGAAGTAATTGGTTCGTGCTTCAAGCGCCTCTTTCGACATCATTCCGATTGGTAGCGAAACATTTTCAATAATATCTGCCCCATGTATTAAAACTTTGTGAAGGGATGGGGGTATATAAAACAAGGGATATTCAACTACAAATATTTCTGCAGTTTTCAATGCATATATGCGGAGGGCTGCCACTTGTACTACATACCCAAAAGCCATTGTGTGTAAAATTACGCTGTCTTTTAATTAATTATTTCCAATTTTACGCCAGTTTTTATGGAAACTAAAGTTAGCTGCTGGAAAAACATTCTGGCAGTATTTCCGTTGTTTATGTTTCCTGCACCCACCATTGGAATGTCCACCAAAATACACATCTGCTTTCTCAAACCATTTTGTATTTTTGTTTTTCGTGCATCAATAATTTCTTTATGCTTTCCGCGAACCTGCCACTTTTTTATTAGCAATCTGTTGGCGATATAGATAATACACTCGAAACACCGTATCCATGCATGGAGTGTCGATAGTCCAAACTCAATGCTCTTGTGGCTGACTCAACCGAATCAAGTTCAGATCGTTCATAATTTTCGGAGTCGCACCATAAATTCCGCAAGATAGTGACGATGACTCTGCAATAGCATTGAACACTTTTGCTTCGATCATTGGCAATTGGAATTCAACATTTTTTACCTCAACTCGAACTAAGTCTGCATTATTATTATTTTATCGGTCTGCAAAAGCGAGTGGACGAAGGCCGGTTATTTTGCCATAGCATTTTAGATCCTTTTTGAATTTGTAAGAGCACTATACATACCGCAAATAAATGTTCATCAATTGTTCTAGTTTCGGGAATACTAAAATTTTGACGGTATGTAGAGTGTCCACTGATATTTTGTTGCATCGATTTTATTCGAAAACACATTATTATCAATCGCCAAACATTTTTTCGTATGTACTTTTTCGTTGTGCCCAACTGCAAAAAGGGTGCTTTTTGAGACTGACATGGTAACCTGAAAATCACAAAAAATCGAAAAGAAGCACAAACCTGCAGCTAATTTTTTAACTGAACATAGAACCATACTAACAAACAACATAAACACTAGCCCACATCCAGTCGAACCACCAAACATTTATTCCACGAAAAATTGGGTTACACCAGAGAAAACATCGAACGACATTTTGCACTACGATTTGCCACTAACATATATAAACACAGGTCACAAACATTTTTTTTTATTTAATACATACCTAGTACTTTCGAAAAAAAATATAAATTCAATTCAAAAATTGGAAAAAATATAATATATGTCTAAAATCACATTGCACTGCAAGAAAGCGGGAAAATATTTGATGCATTTGCTCAAACATATGGTAACTTTGAAAGCTCACAGCTGGGCGAATGTTGGGCAAAATCCAAAAATGTTAGCGGGATTCGAAAAATTCCAATTTGGCTAAAGTGTCGCCAGATCAGCATTTCTCCCAGTGTGCGACATGATCATTGAAAATGTCCATACACATACACATACGCCTTAACTTTTTTCTGGATTAACTATTTCATTCATCTCTCTTTTTCCCCCTTGCACGACCACACAACCACACGATGCTTGCCCATACAAGTAGTAGGAGAGTGTATGTACGACATCAAAATGATGTGATCTGCAAAAGACAGTATGTTCCAAATCAAAATGATGTGATCTGCAAAAGACTGTATGTTCGACATCAAAATGATGTGGTGGACTACACTTGAAGCGCAGCATATTCGAACGCGATTGGAATGTGTGTTATCATAAGCGTAATGATTTCGGTTTATGTCTTTCTCAAGTGCAGCATATACGAAGGCGATTGGAATGTTTGTTGACATAAGCGTTATGATTTCGGTTTTTTACTTTCTCTATTTGTGTGTTTAAATGTCGCATGTTAATTCAAAGCAATCCTATCAAAATGTATATTCCATTCTTTGAGTGGACTAAACTGTCAGCGCAATATATGCGAACATATAAATGTGAGTGGAAATTGAAGCTGTTCTTCAATTGTGAAGTGTTTCTTCAAGTGAACGACGGTTCATTCTAAATTTTCCTCATACTTAAAAATAGTGAAAAAAACAAAAAAAAAATGAATCATGAACGGACCATCAATATCGAGAGCACCAGCACCACCACCAGCAGCAGCAGCATCAACATTGTTGAATACAGCAAACGTTATGGAAAATGATGAAGGTCACTCTTATAATGATTATGATGACTTTCCTCAGAATCAGTTTGGATTGTATGATGATGTGACCGGAGATATACTCCCGCAATGGAGATATCTCTTGGTAGGAGATGAAACTTCTACCAACATCTTTACTCAACCAACGGATTTTGTTTCGCTTCATAATGAAGGAGAAATAAACTTAGATTGGTCGAATTATATGTTCGATTTAAGTGTATTCGATGACGCTGATGAGCCAACCTTGGGAACACCCAAAAATTCGAAAGATGATATAATATAATATCAGTTTTTATAATAATAATGAAGATGATAATATTTCTTTAAATTTAAATTATTAGATAGTATAATTAACTATGGAGCTCTAACCGAAATAAATATGAATATATCAAGATTTTGTTTTTTTTTCTTTTATTTATATTTTTATTTTTGTTTTTTCAATTCTTACATATTTATTTCAAGAAAGTGAGTAAGAATAATATTACATTGTTTTTGTTTTTCTCCTTAATACATATAAATA